>JAESUZ010004460.1:1200000-1772500 GCA_017311185.1 Proteles cristata cristata | reverse complement strand
TGTGCTGCGACATAAAGAACTAAAAAGCCTATATAAAAGATGAAATATCTTATTAAACCCTTATTACTGCTTACAAGAAGATAATAAACCTGGACAAATGTTCCACAATTTTTTTTTCCCAAAGAAGTTAAAAGCACATTACAAAGACTAGCATTATCAGAAGCAAATTAGAAACATTACACATAGGAAATAAAATGTGAAATTATCCACTATTTATCTTATACAACATACTCCCTAAAGAAATCATTTCTATTAGCTTTACAACTTGGATATTAACGAGGAATAAATGTCAACCAACAATTCTATTTCATTACTCACTGATGTACTGAAGATTTTTTCCTATGTAACTAAAAAATGGGGCGGGTGCCTGGGTGGCTCAGTCGGTTTAGCATCTTACTCTTGATCTCAGTGCAGGTCATGACCTCGCAGTTCGTGAGTTTGAGCCCCATGTCAGGCTCTGCACTCACAGTGGCGAGTTCTCCACTGGAGTTCTCTCTCCCTCTCTCTCTCTGCTCCTACCCCACTCATTCTCTCTTTCTCTCAAAATAAATAAGTAAACTTAAAAAAATTTTTTTGGATTAAATGGGGCTGCTTTAGGCAGAGAAAGACAGACACCATATGTTTTCACTTATATGTGGAACAGGGGCAACTTAACAGAGGACCATAGGGGAAGGGATGGGGAAAAAATAGTTAAGGAGAGGGAGGGAGACAAACCAGAAGAGAATCTTAAATACTGAGAACAAACTGAGGGTTGGTGGCAGGTGGGGGAGAAGGGAAAATGGGTGATAGGCATGGAGGAGGGCACTTGTTGGGATGAGCACTGGGTGTTATATGGAAACCAACTTGACAATAAATTATATTAAAAATAAATAAATAAATGGGGTCGCTTTAGAAAAAGGACTGACCATAAAGGTTGGTTTCTTACAAACAGGAATGCCAAACCCCTATGAATACATTGCATATATACTAATTATTCATAATTAATCTTTCAGAAATTGGCCTTCATGCACATTGTTGCACTCCTACATTTCCAAGATAAGATATCTAAAATGGTTCAGTACAATCAACTCTTTGTACCAAGTAAAGGGGAAAAGGTTCTAAATTAATTATGGACACTACAGAGTTCACTGTCTTTCAGTTTCTTTGGAAGCTGAGGCAAGTGCCTTACCGTGCAACAGATGATTTCGGTTCCGGGAACAGAGAACAGTTAGAAATTTCACCTCATCTGTCCCCCATTTCTTCTCTCCAGCCTCATACAGGTCCTGAAGCCAAACAAAGCACAAATTTAAAACATCACAGAGAAGGTGCCAGGAAATATACAAATATTTCCAGAACTTCAAAGAGCTGAGCTGGCTTCATTTTATTTTGTTGGTGAGGAGGGTGGAAATGGTGTTGCTGGTTGAATGGCAAGCAATGACTCAAGATTTTTCCTTAGGTAAATGACTAATGGCACCTTTTACTATTTCCTTTAGAGGCCAAGCACCAGCAGCAGCTCCTTATATATGGACAACATGGTTCAATCCTAAGACCTGAAAGGAATGCCCTAGACTAGGCTTACCGTACAGAAGCCACTAACCATATGTGGCTATTTACATTTTCATTCATGAGAATGTAAAAGCCAACTCCTCAGTCAGACTAGCCACATTTCAAGTGCTCCATGGCCATATGTGGCTAGTCTGACTGAGGTGTTGAATTTTACATTTTATTTAATTTCAGTTAATTAAAATTAGCCAGCCATACAAGACAGTGCCAGTGTAGAACATTTTCAGCATTGCAGAAAGTTCTCTTGGACAACAGAACTGTAGAATGATCTGTGATTTGCTCAAGGCTACAGAAGGTCTCATGGTAGAACCAGGACCCCATTAGTAATTGTTTATATTCCAAACAGGTAGGACTATAAGAATTTGGCTTTGGTCGTTTTAACTATATTACTGATAAATCAAAACTACTATTCATTTACCTCACTGCTAATTTAAAAACAACAACAGGAAAATAGCAAGTGTTGGCGAGGATACTGAGAAACTGGAACTCAGTGCACTGTTGATGAGAATAATGCAGCCTCTATAGAAAACAGTATGGCTTTGCTTCAAGAAATTAAAAATAGAATTACCATATGACCCAACAATTCTACTTGTGAGTATATAGCCAAAAGTTAGAAGAAATCCAACTGTCCCTCGACAGATGACTGGATAAACAAAATGTGGGTTACACAAACAATGGGATATGATCCAGTCTTAAAATTTTTTTTGTTTTTTTTTTTTTTTTAATTTATTTCTAGGAGAGAGAGAGACAGCGCGAGCAGGGGAGGGTCAGAGAGAGAGGGAGACACAGAATCTGAAGCAGGCTCCAGGCTCTGAGCTGGCAGTCAGCACAGAGCCCGATGCGGGGCTCGAACCCACAAACCGCGAGATCATGACCTAAGCGAAAGTCGGACGCTTAACCGACTAAGCCACCCAGGCGCCCCAATCCAGTCTTAAAAAGGAAGGAAATTCTGACACGTGCCACAACCTGGATGAACCCTGAGGACATTATGCTAAGTGAAATATGCCAGTTACACAAACACAAATACTGTGTGATTACCTTGTATGAGGCCTCTAGTCAAACTCATAGAAACAGAAAGCCAGATAGCGGTTGTCAGTGGCTGGAAGGAGGGGAGACGAGGAGTTGTTTAATGGGTACAGAGTTTTGGTTTTGCAAGGTGAGAAACTTTTGGAGATTGTTTGCGCAAGAATGTGCACCTAGTTAACATTACTGAACTGTACACTTAAAAATGGTTAAGATGGCAGATTTTATGTTACATGTATTTTATTTTTAAAATATTTTTGGGCCACCTAGGTGACCCAGGTGTCCGACTTCGGCTCAGGTCATGATCTCACAGTTTGTGGGTTTGAGCCCCATGTTGGGCTCTGTGCTGACAGCTCAGAGCCTGGAGCCTGCTTCAGATTCTGTGTCTCCCTCTCTCTCTGCCCCTCCCCTGCTCACCTGTCTCTCTCAAAAATAAACATTTATTACTTTTTTTATGTTTTAATTTAAAACCCTACTGTTTATTATTATTATTTTTAATTTTAATTTTTAAAATTTACATACAGGTTAGTTAGCATATAGTACAACAATTCTACTATTCATTTATAGGCAGCAGGTGGCTTGTTAAGTTTCTTAAAATGCCCTTAACTGACACATTCTGTCCTTCATTGGGCTTTCCTCCATCTGCTCATATTCTTTGTCTAATTTCCTCACTGCTTTACAGTCAATTCACAGAACCGTGGAATTTTAAAGCTCAGAGGGCACCAAGGGTTCATCTAAGTAATAAAGTAATAAACTTGAAAATTCAGATTTTCCTGGTTTCATCTAAGATCACTTCTTGCCAGCTCGTCTATCTCCTTTACCTTTTCTTGCCCTTTATCTAGCTCCATTTTCATCTCTGTTCTTTACTCACTGCATTTTTTTATTTAGCTCTTGTTTCACTGAAACGTGTTTTTTCCTCATGTATTTTAGGGTCCAAAGCCATCTGAACTCTGCCTCTTCCTGACAGTGTGGACAAGTGTGCGTCCCTTGCTGCTTCTGTTTGTTCACAGGCTACAGTGTTGAGCTGAGGATGTGTTGACTGTCATGCTTTTTAAAGTAATAAGCAGTCTTGGGGCGCCCGGGTGGCTTAGTCGGTGAAGCGTCCGACTTTCGCTTGGGTCATGATCTCGCGGTTCGTGGGTTCGAGCCCCGCGTCGGGCTCTGTGCTGACTGCCAGCTCAGAGCCTGGAGCCTGTTTCAGTCTGTGACTCCCTCTCTCTCTGACCCTCCCCTGCTCACGCTGTCTCTCTCTCTCTCTCCTAGAAATAAATAAAACATTAAAAAAAAAAATTAAAAAAAAAAAAAATAAAGTAATAAGCAGTCTATCCAGATCTGTTTTTTTCCTCCAGAACAAGGTGAGTGGATTCTTCTCGGAGCTCCTCACTTTTTACATGGATGAAGTTCCCCAGCTGGAGCACCAATAACTGGTCCACAGAGGACCTCTGAGACACAGGATTCCCCGAGGAATTTCTTCCTGCTTGCACGAAGCCACTGTGCCTGCTTCCAGCTTGAGGCTGTGGGGGATTGGCCTCTTTTTTGTGGCAGAAATGTCCTTCCTGCGTCCTTGGGCCAGGTTTGCTGCCCATCTGACATTTTAACAGTCCTCCTCCATAGTTTCCAGTGCTGATGCAGATTTTCCCTCTTTTTAGATTTGCTGGTTTGTTTTTCAGAAGAAGGGAACCAAAATGTGTCATCCAGCAAAAGCTCTGAAGGGCATTTGTAACGCAGTTAAAAATTTTTTTAATGCATTATTCATTTTTAATGCATTTTATTCATTTTTGAGAGAGAAGAGACAGAGTGCAAGTAGGGAGGTGGAGAGAGAGAGGGAGACACAGAATCTGAAGCAGGCTCCAGGCTCCAAGCTGTCAGCACAGAGCCCAACACAGGGCTCAAACTCATGAGCTGTGAGATCACTACCTGAGCTAAAGTTGGACACTTAGACTGAGCCACCCAGGTGCCCCTAATGTAGTTTTAATATATCACGAGTTCTCTATTAAAATTTTTTTTTAACGTTTATTTATTTTTGAGACAGAGAAAGAATATGATTGGGGGAGGGCAGAGAGAGAGAGACGGAGACACAGAATCAGAAGCAGGCTCCAGGCTCTGAGCTGTCAGCACAGAGCCCGATGCAGGGCTTGAACTCATAGACCATGAGATCATGACCTGAAGTCAGACACTTAACCAACTTAGCCCCAGGACCCAGGCGCCCCAAGTTTCTTTTTAAAGTAGGACTTCTGTGTACTCCTATGATGTCCTTCAGTGCAAGTTTCACCCAAAAACAGATAAAATTGGACTTGTTGGATAATAGACTTAAAAATTTTAAGATTTCTACGTTTTATAAATTACCATGACCCGATTCTACGTGCCCTGATCATTCTTCTCATCTCAAACTCATTTACTTTCCTCAAAATCCAGCTGTAATACTCAGTGTTTGCAAACACTTCCCCTGCTGCTGATACAAGTCACAGAGCAAAGGCTGACAAGGTTTTCCTACCGTCTTATCCTACAAAAGCTGAAATCTCAGTGGCTGTTGGTCTTAAATTCCTCACCCCTTGGTGAAGCATCCAGAAAAACCTACTCTGAGTTCTACTTCCTCTGACTTCCCCAGCCCAAACTTGGTTGAAAGCCCCTTTCACCTGATCACTTCCAAGAGAAACTGTACTCCTTGAAGAGACCTCAAAAAATTTGTTGATTGAACTGCATGGTTTTAAAAAAAAATCAGACAGACCTGGATTCAAGGAACCTAATTCTACCAGATATGCGATCTTGGACTATTTACTTATTTATTTATTGTTTACTGTAATTAGGAATAATTATTTTGGACAAATTATTTAAGTCTTCACATTAAAAATATCTACTTCACAGGTGTGTTGTGAGGAAAAAGTGTAAAACAGTTAACGCAATGCCTGGCATCTAGGAAATGCACCAGCAATTGACAGTGGGTATAACGTCTCAGGAATAAATTGCTCGCTAAAAAACTCTTCATTTAGTTTGAGATACACCTGGCCTATGGAGGCTCCTTCCAACACATCCAAAAATGCTGTCCTTGGGGCGCCTGGGTGGCTTAGTCGGTTAAGCGTCCGACTTTCGCTTGGTCATGATCTCGCGGTTCGTGGGTTCGAGTCCCGCGTCGGGCCCTGTGCTGACTGCCAGCTCAGAGCCTGGAGCCTGTTTCTGTCTGTGACTCCCTCTCTCTCTGACCCTCCCCTGCTGACGCTGTCTCTCGCTCTCTCTCCTAGAAATAAAATAAAAAACATTAAAAAAAAACAAAAACAAAAACAAAAATGCTGTCCTTGAGGAAGCTGAAATTCACATAAGCAACCAGGAATTCCAGTGTTTTTAATACCTTCTCCCTCCTCAAAGCTTCTGGATTAAAGCAATTTCCTATTTCTCTAGTATGGGATGGGCCTCCCTGCATCCTCAGAACTCTTATGGCACACATATTCCTCTCCCTCCTAGTGAAAGCAACAGGTTCTTTCCTGCAAAATCCATAGTGGTTTGTACCTTGCATACTAAATGGGAATAATCCTTCCTATGGTTGTATATTAGTTGTGAGTATAGGATCTAGATCCAAACTGCCTAGGTTCAAATCCCCATTCTGACATGTATTATCTGTGAACTTGAGCAGGAACTGCAAGCCTCAATTTCCTTGTCCATAAAATGGAGCTAGCAAGACTTGGTTCATAGGGTATTGCAAGGATTCACTGACATACTTCATATTAAGAGCTCATAACAGTGTTTGGCACCTGGTAAGGACCCACTTTTTTTTTTTTTTTTTTTTTTTGTAGTTGCAAGTATAGCTTTTATTTTACCCACTTTTTTTTTTTAATTTTTTTTAAAGTTTTATTTATTTCTAGGGGAGAGAGAGAGAGACAGCGTGAGCAGGGGAGGGTCAGAGAGAAAGGGAGTCACAGACTAAAACAGGCTCCAGGCTCTGTGCTGAGCAGGCTCTGAGATGGCAGTCAGCACAGAGCCCGACGCGGGGCTTGAACCCATGAACCGCGAGATCATGACCTAAGCGAAAGTTGGACGCTTAACCGACTAAGCCACCCAGGCGCCCCAGGACCCACTTTTTATTAGTTATTATTATCAATGTTACCTGGCCGCAGTAAATCGATCAGGGATCAGTTCCAGGGCACCATCAGTGGCGTGGGCGCCAGGGAAACAACTGCCTTTTGGGGTTTGATATTAATTTTACCCCATGGGGTACACACTGTGCCAAGCTTTTTCACACAGGTGCTATCAAATGTTCTCTCTGGGGAGGTAAAAATGCAAGGTAAACAAAGCAAAGGTAGGTCCCTTCACCTCCAAGTGATTCTGAAGACACTCCAAGGCTCTCGGGGGTTGGGGGGGATACCATGGTCCCAATGTCAAGAACACAGGGATGCTTATATAATGAGGCTCTGTGTCACTTGCCCAGGCCCCAAGTATCTCTGCAAGAAATTTCTGCTATTAAAGGTTATCTATGGGAATCTTTTTTAATACTATACCCCAGCCTGGCTGATATACACTGAAATATAAGAGGGAATCCACCAACTAAGGCATGTCTTACTGGCAAAAGCAAAGAGAGAAGTTTCAGTTCTACTAACCTGAGCATCCTGTCTCACGAGAGCATCATCCAGATAATTTCCTTCTTCCCTGCCACCCTGAGAAAAACAAAACAAGGAGAATGAGAGAGTATCCATGAAAATGAGTGTGGGGTGCACTGTTAGGACAGAATGTCTGGGAACCCAAGGATGTGGTAATTGGAATGTCCACAGGGGTCACACTTCCAGCCTAGGGAGAGAGGACAGATGTCCTCTGAATGTGTTTGCATTAATCCTGTGGCTCTAGTCTGTGCCTGGAGACCATGACCACTCAGAGTGCCAGCGGTTCCTTCCCACTGCCCGGGTGACTCTGTCAGTAGAAGGGGAAGGAGAGCGAACACTGCCAGCCGACTGCTCCCTCCAGTGTGGTCCCCTCCCCTTTGCCACCTCACCCCACTCCTACGTCTGACTCAGGCCTTCCTAACCGGCAAATCTGCACTGATCTGATCAATTCTGCCAAATAAGGGCTTGGAATAAAGGAGAATCAAGAGTCTAGGGCCAGCAGTGGGGCTTAAGGAGCATGTGAAAACTCCCTACCCCTCACCGACATCGGCTCACAGGGAGGGCAGGGTTGAAGTCTAGGAGGAATGCTAAGGAGTGACAGGCTACTTTCCTCTGGATCGTTAGACTATTTTTTAATGTTTATTTATTTTTGAGAGCAGAGAGAAAGAAAGAGACAGGATAGGGAAGGGCAGAGAGAGAGGGACACAGAGAATCCCAAGCAGGCTCTGAGCTGTCAGTGCAGAGCCTAACGTAGAGCTCAAACTCATAAACTGTGAGATCATGACCTGAGCTGAAATCAAGAGTCAGAGGCTTAACCAACTGAGCCACCCAGGTGCCCCTTCTTAGAGTACTTCTATTGCTGTGCTGTCTCAATATTCTATGGTCTAGGCATGGCGTGGTAGGGTGCAAAATCTGAGAGGCAAAGAACAAAATGGGTTAAGAGATGCTAAGAAATAAGGAATGAGGAAAAAATAAGGAAACAAGAAAAGCCGGTCAGCATTATTAAGTAAGTATCAGAGACAGAGTATGGTGGGGTTGGAGATGATTTCTGGGGTCCTGCCTTGTTGGAAGAATAACAACAATATTAACAGAAACAGGCAAGTCAGGAAGATGAGCTGGTTTGGGGGGGAAATGAGTTTTGGTTTAGTTTAGGAGGACTGATTTGAGGTGATGGTAGACTAGAAGGAAACACCTTAAAAAGTAGTGAGAAATGGGAGTGCTACACTCAGGAAGGACGTCAGGATAAAGACAAAATTGGGAAGTCATGTGAGATATCACATGCATGCATCTTCCATTTCCTGCCACCCTTCCTCCCACACTAGCCCAGTGCTGCTTTACCTCTCATCTGGATTAAATATTGAGGTAACTTCCTACCAGACCTCCCAGCCTCCAGTTCAACTGATCTTACACATCACTCTTACGTTATTCTTCTGAAAAGACAGTTCACTCCAGTGATCCCAAACGTTCAGTGGCTCCCTGCTGCTCACCCAACAAGGGATCCCAGTTCAGCCTTCCTCCTTGCTCCTAGAAATACCAGCTGACTACCCAGCCAACAGTTCCCTGAGCACACCCACATGCCATGTCTCTTGCCTCCTTGCCTCTTTCTGGCTGTTCTTCCTGCCTGTAATGCACCCACCTATGTCTGTGCCTCTTGAAATCCTGGCAACCCTCCAAGTCCTCTCTGAACCAGCATCTCTGTCATGAAGGCTTTTCTTTGTTTCTGCAACTAGACTCTCTCCTTGAACCTTCCTTTTACTCTGTGCCCTTCCTTTGGCACTCTTCATGCCTTTTTTTATAGCAACCTGTGTACTTGCTATATTCCTTTATGACAACATAAACCTAGAAGTTGTCTCCACACTGAGTAGAAAGGGCACCTGGTATGTATTAGGTACTCATATATATGGATCTGCATAAATGGGCATGCACGAGTAGCCAGAGTCTCTAAGAGGGAGAGGATTAAAACAACAGAGAGGCCTATGAACAACACTTGGGGAATATTCACGTTTGGCAGGATGAAAGGGTGAGGAAGGCTGGAGAAGAGGACTTGGAGTGAGCGTCCCAAGTGAACTCAACCCCCATCAGAAGCAGCCCACGGAGGGAGCGACTCACAGCGGACAGAGACACCAGCACCCTCTGGAACATGAAGGAAGTGTCAGAGCGAATGTCATCTTCAAGGCTCCGCCCATATTCTGGCAAGAGAGCAAAGTTAGCTGCTTCAGAATACAGTCCTGCCAGAGCTGTGCCATGCTCCAGAACTGTCCGTCCTCCCCAGGATTAGCCGGTTCACCGAAGCAGCTCATGATGAGGGTTTTCAACCCCGCACACAGTTTTTCCAAAACTGAACTCTCATAAAATGGTCAAGGTAAGTTTAGTTTGTCATTAGAGTGGAAGCAAGATGTTCCTGGTCCTTAAAAGGTGAGGTCAAGAGAGCTGGGGATGTAACCCTCCTTCTGCGGTCACTACTGTCCAGGAGTCTGCCCCCACTGTGGTTCTCAGTGATGAAAGGAACGAAGACTGTGGACTGGCACATGGAAAGGCAAACAGCGCAGGGTTTCTGAGCCTGTGATTGGGGACATGCAGGGGCTGTCAGACCCCAATTCTAGCAGGTGCCTACTCTGCACTCCCTTAAGAGCTTTCCCAGAGAAGCTCCAACCCTTCACAGCCCGCAGGGTGAGAAGATCCACATTCGGCAGACATGGGGATTGGAGTGCTCAAACGAAGCTCCCAGAGGTTTAGTATCTCCTGTTCTGAACACTTACCAAAAATCCCTTACTGTTTTGTTTCCTTTCTACCAGAAAGGTAGGGGAAACTTAGGGAAAAACAAATAAGTAAGATGGAGGAAAAACACCCCACAACATTCCACCATAATATAACCACCCAGAAATAACAATCATTTGATACCACCTTGGTGAGTCTCCTTCCTCATTTCTCCTTATATACATATGTTCTTTTTCTTTTTCTTTTTTTTATGGTTTGTTTATTTTTGAGACAGAGAGAAACAGAGCATGAGTGGGGAAGAGGCAGAGAGAGAGGGAGACACAGAATCTGAAGCAGGCTCCAGGCTCTGAGCTGTCAGCACAGAGCCCGATGCGGGACCCGAACCCATGAACTGTGAGATCATTACCTGAGCTGAAGTTGGATGCTCAACCGATTGAGCCACCCAGGCGCCCCTTTGTTTTTCTTTTTTTAAGTTTATTTATTTTGAGAGGGGCAGGGGAGAGAGCATGGGTTGGGGAGGGGCAGAGAGAGAGGAAGAAAAAGAGATCCCAAGTAGGCTCCATGCTGTCAGTGCATAGCCCGATGCAGGGTTCAAACTCATGAACCCCAAGATCATGACCTGTCAAGAATAGGATCCTTAAATGACCAAGCCACCCAGGTACCCCTGTTATTATTTTTATTTTTTTTAAATGACATCATAGCATGCTATTTTATGGTTTGCCTTTTTTTACTTATCCATATACCATACCATTTAATGGAATGTAATAATATCCTTCAATATACATTTTGATGACTACATAATACTCCACTGTGTGGGTGCACCATATTTTATTCAGCTAACCTGCTACTGTTGGACATATTTAGCTAATGTATACAATACCAAATAAGCACTATAGGATCTAAACCTTTGTACAGTTTTTTTTTTTAAATTACATTCTTAGGGCAAAAAAGCATATTATCTTTTAAAGACTCTTCCTAAGCATCATCCTCTGGAGATTTGTAAGAGGGAAATAAATGGCTTCCTTCTTGGGTGGCTGGAGGATACACAGTGCAGTGTGGAGGTAAGAAGTTGGGCAAGAGAGTCCCTCCAGGGCATCCCCTGAAATGCTAAGATTCATTGGTGCCACCGCTTTTGAACAAACATGTCTGATTCTCTGCTTTATAAAAAGGAACAACATGCAGGGTGATGAAACACTGCATTGGGAGTGGTGTCTTCATGTAAGAAGTCTTGAGAAGCCAACAGACTGTCATTTGCCTAGACGGGGAACTGCCTGAAAGCAGAGCTTGGAACCCAGGATCTCTCATGGTCACTGTTTCTAAGGCATAAGTTTTTTAAAAATATTTTTTTAATGTTTATTTATTATTTTGAGAGAGAGAGAGAGTGAGGAAGGGGCAGAGAGAGGGAGACACAGAATCTGATCCAGGCTCCATGAGCTGTCAGCACAGAGCCCAATGTAGGGCTTAAACTCACAGACCGCAGACCACGAGATCATGACCTGAGCTAAAGCTGGATGCTTAACCGATTGAGCCACCCAGGCGCCCCTCTCGAAGAAAGTTTAATCAGTAGGTAACTACCCGCTGCTTGTTTACTTTTCAGATCACAGTGAAACCTCAGGGGGACCACTGAGGATGCTACATACGAAGCTGGTAGGTCTGGTTTATGCGTCTGATCTCCTCAGGTGTCCGTGAGGCCAGGATCTCAATCAGGCAGCCCTCATCCGTGCCAGCTCCCTAAACACAAAATCCAGAAGAGAGGGAGTTATGAGCCAGTTCATAATGTTGAATCCCAGACATAGAGGCATATACCTGGGAATTTGCAGAGAAAAAAGCAACCTATTGAGCTATAGCTACAGGATTTGCTAATTTATAAACTCTCCTGCCCAAATCCCAATGGGTGTACCATAATCATTTTTAATAATAACAAACATTTATTGGCTGTTTCTATCGGTTGATTATTATGCCAGGTTATGGACAGTGTCTGCCCTCTGGAGGCATAATCTTTCCTTGACTTCCCCTGTACTTTTCTTTCTTTTTTAAAAATTTATTTATTTATTTATTTTGAGAAGACGCCATGCAGGTGTGTATGCAGAGGAGGGGCAGAGAGGCAGGGAGAAAGAGAATCCCAAGCAGGCTCCATGCCTGATACAGGGCTCAATCTCACAACTGTGAGAACACAATCTGAGCTCATATCAAGAATCTGACACTTGAGGCATCTAGGTGGCTCAGTAGGCTAAGTGCCCAACTCAATTTCTGCTCAGGTCATGAACTTATGGTTAGTGAGATCGAACCCCACATGGGGCTTTGTGCTGACAGCATGGGACCTGCTTAGGATTACCTCTCTTCCTTTCTCTCTGCCTCTCCCCAGCTCATTCTCTCTCTCTCTCAAAAGTAAATAAATAAACATTAAAAAAAAAAAAAAAGAGTCTGACTAAGCCATCCAGTTGCCAGCCTCTACCTCCATACTTTTTCTTTGAAGGGCAGAATCTTCTGGCAAAGACTGTTACCTCTTTGCTTTCCCAGAGCCTAGCCCAGAACCTTCCACAGGGCTATTTACTGACATGTCTGGGGAGGGTAATTGTATTTGAATTTTGTAGTTGGTCATTAAAAACTGTCCCACTAAAGCTAGGGCACAGTGGATCTAGCGCTGAGGGAGGCCGAGAATCCTTTCTGCCAGTTCTGAGCCTCTGGCCACTCCAGAGGCTCCACTGTGCCAGCCATAAAGTTTCACGTCCCAAAAGCGGCTAACGCGACAAGAAAGTTTCTGGAGCTGCACCACAGGCACAACTCTCACCACTCCCCATGGAGCCACAGGAAAGAGCAAACGATTGCATAACTTTATGGAAAATCATTTTTAAGTTTACAATTGCTATAATGTAATGTCATGTTTTCGAGTTGTCATCAATGAAGGAAAATCTTTCTCCTGAACCTCCCCTCCCCACTCCCACAGGGCTTTTGTCACTTTCTGGAGGAAGCTGGTCCGGGCCGCAGGAGAGGAGGGCACACACCTTCATGGCCCTTCGCAGCTCCTGCACGTCATACAGCACGGTGGGCGTCATCATCCCCATGATCACCCGCTCAAAGTTGCCACTCAGTTCTGACTTCAAGTCGTCTATCAGGTCCTGCAAAGCAAGCAAGTGGCTCTGTTTAACTGCTACGCTAACTTAAACCAGCCCGGCCGCTCTCAGAGTGTGGTCCAGGGATGCCTGGGGTCTCCAGACTCATTCTGGGGTCTCTGGATTCATTCAGGGGCCTGCAAGGTCAGAGCTCTCCTCATGATAAGTAACACTAAGACATTATATTTGCCTTTTCATTGCCATTCTCTCGCATTTGTACCGTGGAGTTTTGCAAAGGCTACTTGACATATCTGCATTTCTATAATTCTGTTAAAAGGCTATTAACATGCCCTTTTCCAAGTACATATATATCTGTACAAGACCAGATTTCAACCAAAACCATGTATCACAACAAACGATGCAGAAGCAGATATGAGAATCCAGCTGTTTTCCATTAAAGCAGGCATTAAAGAAATTTGCAAAATGTAAAAGAATGCCAGTTTTCTCACTAAATGTTAATGTTTTGGAATATATAGCTAATTTTCATTAAAATGTAACATGTAATATATTTATGTTTTTTAAATAAATTAACAAATCCATATTTTTAATGCCTCAGTTTTAATTTCTAGTATACTAAATATCAATAGATATTAGATAATAGATAATCCACAAAAACAAAAAAAGTCCTCAATCAGAGTGTAGAAGGGTCTTGAGATCAAAAAGTTTATAGACACGGACTTAAATGTATTCACTCTCTTAGCAATATGCTTTGAATGTATTTCCAAATCATATGTAATCAATATGTAATCATATGTAATTAATAATTACATATGAGATTTTTAACAGCTGCTGAAATTTCCAAATCTAGATACAATATAATTTATTTCATCAGCCCCTTATTTCTATTTTTGTACCATTATGTATACATGCATTTAGCCATATCTTTGTGATCATTCACGATTATTTCTTAAGATTCAGTTCCTAAAAAGAAATGTAATACTTTGGACAAAGGACCAAATTCTAAAGACATTCATTCACATTTCCTCCTCAAACAGGTCAGATAGTTTAAGGCCCTGGTTGAGACCGATCAAAACGAGCTGAGATACCGTTCAGGTCTTGTCTCTGATTCTTACACACCCGACTGCACAGCCCTCCCTGTATTTCAATCTCTAGTGCATATTTTTAGGTCACATCCATATAGAGTGAATGAATTAATGAATGAACAAATCAATGAACGCTCAATTCATTAACGTTGGTCATCTTAACAAATTGTCATCAGGAGCGCCTGGGTGGCTCAGTCAGTTAAGCATCTGGCTTTGGCTCAGGTCATGATCCCCCAGTTTGTGGGTTCGAGCCCCACATCGGGCTCTGTGCTGACAGCTCAGAGCCTGGAGCCTGCTTCAGAGTCTCTGTCTCCCTCTCTCTCTGCCCCTCCCTTGCTCATGCTCTGTCTCTCTCTGTCTCAAAAATAAACAAACCATAAAAAAATACCCCCCCCCAAATTGTCATTAGATTAGTTTAGCTCTGAGGCCATTCCAGTTCACACATCACATGCATATTCACCCTCGTTTATGCTCATTAAAGGTCTCTGGGATGGAGGAGAGTTTCAGATGCTCAGAAGACAGTCTGAGCTATGAATAATCCCAGTCCCTACTGGGGCCCCAGCCAAAGTTTGTACGCAGATGTGCTGGGGAATGCTGAGCCAGCTTTGTCCCAGCCAGTAGCTTAGTGCCAGTCTTTGAGAAACAGCTGTAGTCTGATTGGCTGTAAGGTTTCTCCAGGATAGAAATATTCTTCAGAGTTACTATACTCCGAGACCTAAAACACTCATTTCCTCACTCAATAAAAAGATTCACCACATAGACAGGTTTTCAGTGATGAGGAAAGACTGGGTGGAATGGCTCTGGTAAATGAGTTGTTGAAAACAGAGTTTGAAATAGGGTCCCTGGGGGTGCAGGATTCAAACCAGAAGGGGTGAGTGAACACACCCTGAATCCATAAGCTAATGAATTATATACATAGTCACAATCCCAATCTAGAATTTGAGGGGGTGTCCCTCAACTGAGAATCATTAAAGGAATGAAAATATGGTACACCTGGGTTTATGTGGAAGTGTCAGAATAGACTCCAAATCCTAGGAGAGCGTGTTTAAAACAAACTAGATGTCAATACTGCTTCATCCACTGTGACCTAAAAGAAGCCCGGCCAGGATCAGGGAAGCAATGTGGAGGCTCAGCCCTGTCTGATGCTAACCAGGGCGGTGGTGGAGTCCACTGAACGACCATGTCCCTACACGGGGCTGAATGGGAAGATACCACTTCCCCGTGGTTGGGTTGAGCTCTGGGAACCAAGAGCTCCCAGAAATCACCTCTGGCTAAGGACAGTGGAGGTAACACACTGAAGTTGTTTTTTTCTTCAGAACATCTTTAAGCAAGGCAAGGGTCCATCTTTTGGACCCAAAAGGCCACTTCTGGAACCTAGATCAGGAAGAGACCTGGAGAGGCTGCGGCCTACCCTGCCAATGGTGGACTTGTAGGCCGTCCTGATTTCCTGGCGCTGGGCCGTGCTGCGGTAGGCGAGGACGCTGATGATAGCATCTTCGTCGGTGCCTGGTGGAAAGCGGAGACAGTGAGTGAGGTAATTGGAAAGGGAAATGAGAAAACAGGTTCCTGTGAGGATGCTGGCCTGACCCAAACACACACACAGAGCTTTCTAAGAAAAGAGGTCCTTGGGGGCGTCTGGGTGGCTTAGTCGGTTAAGCGCCGACTTTCACTTGGGTCATGATCTTGCGGTTCGTGGGTTCGAGCCCTGCCAGCTCAGAGCCTGGAGCCTGTTTCAGTCTGTGACTCCCTCTCTCTCTGACCCTCCCCTGCTCATGCTGTCTCTCTCTCTCTCTCTCTCTGCTAGAAATAAATAAAAACATTAAAAAAAAAAAAGAGGTCCTTGTTCAGTAGGTTTGTCTACTCTTTTTGAGAACCAGACACTGGGTTTGAGTCTTAGCCTTCCTTTAATCAACTTTTTATCCCTGAACAAAAAAGCTAACTTGTCTGAGCATTAGCTTCCTTTTTTAAAAAAAACTTTTTAGTTTTTTAAAAATGTTTTATTTATTTCTGGGAGAGAAATAGACAGCGTGAGCAGGGGAGGGTCAGAGAAAGCGAGATACAGAATCTGAAATAGCCTCCAAGCTCTGAGCTGGCTGTCAGCACAGAGCCCGACGTGGGGCTTGAATCCACGAACTGTGAGATCATAACCCGAGTCAAAGTCGGACGCTTAACTGACTGAGCCATCCAGGGGCCCCGAGCATTAGCTTCCTTACCTGTAAATGAAAGTGACCACGGCACTTTCCCTTACAGGGATGCTGCAAGCATTCAATAAAACAACTAAGTGACTTCCTTAGCACAATGCCCTGCAGTTACTAAATAGTCACTAAATGCTGACTGGGATCTGGCTTTCCCCCCTCCTCTGCAATTCTCTTCATGTCTTTTGGTTCTCCTGGATCTTCTATATTCTTGCCTTTTTTCTCCTCATTTTTAAAAATGTTTTATTTAT
The DNA here is from genome assembly GCA_017311185.1 of Proteles cristata cristata. Classification (NCBI taxonomy): domain Eukaryota; kingdom Metazoa; phylum Chordata; class Mammalia; order Carnivora; family Hyaenidae; genus Proteles; species Proteles cristata. The sequence continues at coordinate 1,756,026 of JAESUZ010004460.1, read as the reverse complement.
TTCTGAGAGAGAGAGAGAGACAGCATGAGCAGGGGAGGGTCAGAGAGAGAGGGAGACACAGAATCCAAAACAGGCTCCAGGCTCTGAGCTGTCAGCACAGAACCCAATGCGGGGCTCGAACCCATGAACTATGAGATCATGACCTGAGTTGAAGTTGGACACTTAACTGACTGAGCCACTCAGGCGTCCCCATTTTTAAAAAAAGTTTATTTATTTATTTTGACAGAGAGAGACACGGCATCCAGGTGTGTGTGTGGGGGGGGGGGTGGGCAGAGAAAGAGGAAGAGAGAATCCCAAGCAGGTTCTGTACTGTCAGTGCACACCCCAGTGTGAGGCTCAAACTACAAACCACGAAATCATATCCTGAGCTGAAGTCAGAAGCTTAAGTGACTGAGCCACCCAGGTGCCCCTTCACTCCTTATTTTTTAAGTTTTTAAAAATGTTTTTATTGATTATTGAGGGTCAGCGCATGAGCATGGGAGGGTCAGAGAGAGGGGGAGACACAGAATCTGAAGGAGGCTCTAGGCTCTGTCTGAGCTGTCAGCACAGAGCCCAACACGGGGCTTGAACTCATAAACCTGAGATCATGACCTGACTGAAGTTGGATGCTTAACTGACTGAGCCACCCAGGCTCCCCTTCTCTCCTTGTTTAAAAAAATATTTATTCATTTTTGAGAGAGAGACTGTGAGTGGGGGAGGGGCAGAGAGAGAGAGAGAGAGACAGAGAGAGAGAGACAGAGAGAGAGAGACAGAGACAGAATCCGAAGACAGGCTCCAGGCTCTGAGCTGTCAGCACAGAGCCCGACGTGGGGCTCGAACCCACGAGCAGTGAGATCATGATCTGAGCCGAAGTTGGACACTTAACTGACTGAGCCACCCAGGCGCCCCCTCCTTATTTAAAAAAAAAAATTTTTTTTAATGTTTTATTTATTTCTAGGAGAGAGAGAGAGAGAGAGAGAGAGAGAGACAGTGTGAGCAAGGGAGGGTCAGAGAGAGAGGAAGTGACAGACTCTGAAACAGGCTCCAGGCTCTGAGCTGGCAGTCAGCACAGAGCCCGACGCTGGGCTCGAACCCACGAACCGAGAGATCATGACCTAAGTGAAAGTCGGACGCTTAACCGACTGAGCCACCCAGGTGTCCCGCCCCCTCCTTATTTTTAATCTTGTTATCATTTCCTCCGAGTTTGGAAACAATTCAGACAGACTCTTAATTCACTCAGCACTTTGCAGGCTTTTCTTTTTTTAATTTCAATATAATTAACATACAGCATGACATTAATTTCAGGTGTACAATATAGTGATGCCACACCTCCACATGTCAGTGAGGACTTTGCTTTTTAAAAAAAAATTTTTTTGAGAGAGAGAGTGAGAGAGAGCAAGTGCACAAGTAGGAGAGAAGGGCAGAGGGAGCGAGAGAGAAAATCTCAAGCAGATTCCATGCTCAGCATGGAGCCTGAGGTGGGGCTCAACCCCACAAACTGTGAAATCATGACCTAAGCAGAAATGAAATCAAGAGTCAGCCACCCAGGCGCCCCACAGCTTTGATTTTTTTTTTCCTATCCTCCACATTCAAATTTCCTGCCAAGGCATACAAAATCTAACTCTAAAATCTTTTTTGCATCTGCCACCTCTTGATTCCTACCTCTATCACTCCAATTCATGATTTTAGGGTCTTAGACAACTGTAAAGTCTGCTAACTGGCATTCTTACCTCCTAACTGGTCTTTCCAAAGTCTTGCCAGATTCATTTTCTTGTAAAGAAAAACTCTGATGGTGTCTCTCTCTTGCTCAGGAAAACACAAGTCTACCCCCCTCACCCCCCCAGCCTGCTGGATTTACTACAGAAATGGCAGTCTGGCATTTGAGACTTTCTGCAACATCCCACTCACGATTGTAAATATCCACACGAAAGGATACCAGGCAGCCAAATTCACAGACTTAGCTCTTCAATTATTATACTTGAGACAACCGTGCTACACTCCTTTGTCCTGACCTCCTTCATTCCCAGTCTACTGGTTTGCATGTCTCCCTCTTTGCTCCACGTAGTGTCATGACTGTGTCACTGGCTTCCTGGCCGGTGTGTCTGGGCCATCTCCCCGTGTCTGTGATTCTACTGTCTTCTCAGTAGCAACCCCAGGACCTCCCTTTGGTGCCAGCCAACTCCCACTTTGCAAGTACCTCCTGCCACGAGCCACCTTTTAGCTTATTTACTGACTCCCCTAGGCCTCAGCTGAACTGGAAATGGGAGAGTGCTCACACTCACCCCATGCTCTTGTTCATGGTACTCCATTCACCCGAAACACATTCTCTCTTATATCTAACTTACCTCCCAAAGCCCGTCTCAAATTCTGCATCCTCCAAGAAGTTTTGCCTGATGCCCCCAAATTAAATGTGATCTCCCTCTGAAACTAATGGGATCTTATCTATGCCCCTCCTATCACTATCATATTGTAATAGCTATTATCATATTATTATAGTTATTTCTGTGCATGCCTTACCCACCTAGTATCCATGGACTAGCTGGACTAGGTTTTTTTTTTTTTAAGTTTTTATTTATTTATTTATTTGAGAGAGTCAAAGAGAGAGAACAAGCAGGGGAGGGACAGAGTGAGAGGGGGACAGAGGATCTGCAGGAGCTCTGAACTGTCAGCACAGAGCCCGATGCGGGGCTGGAACTCACTAACCGTGAGATCATGACCTGAGCCGAAGTCAGACACTTAACTGACTGAGCCACCCAGGCATTCCTGGACTAGGTTTTAAAATGCTTGTCTCCTCCAACTGTCTGCCTTGCTTTGGTTCCTACACAGCAGACACTGATAAGAATTGGCTGCCAAATGTCTCCTGACTTTTATTTTGAGAATTCTGAGTGCCATGCGGTCCACGTTCTGAACTATGGAAAAAGGATGGACCACAGACATTTTCCATCTTACTTACGAAAAAGGGAAAATGAGGAGAAGGACATATATATTCAGAACAACATTCTGTTCAGAGGTGGGCAGCAGGATAGTACAGTGACTTGAAATACAGCTCTGGAGTCAAACTGCCTGGGTCTCACTGCCTGGAATCGCCTAGAATCCTGACTCTAACACTTACTAGCTCCAAGATGCTGAGCAAGTTAGCTAAACCTCTCTAAATCTCAACTGCTTATCAGTAAAACAAACTGTTGATTGTTATAATCCTCATAACATGTTTGTAGATAATCTATGTAATGTATTGTGTCTGATGCATAATAGAATAAACATTCTCTATCATTGTTACTGTTGCTGTTGCTATTAGTAATACTGATGCTAACTAACATGAGCTCTTTGGGAGGAGGAAAATGGGGAAATAAAGCTTCATGACCAAATGTTTTATCCAAATATCTTAAGGAGATTATAATAGCAGCGACAAACCAAAGGCACTTCTCTGGCCAAATGTCCACCCAGGCAAGAGGCTAACCCAGGGCAGCCTGCAGTGTGCCCACATGACTACACTGCTGCTGAGTGTGACTCATGGCTTCATTCCACTTACTGTGTGTCTCAGTTTCACATCTATGAGATGGGGTGAAAATAACAATAGCAATAGCTGCTTTCATTAAATTACTGGGTTGTTGTGTATACCCATTGAAATAACATTTGTGAAAGCTCTTTGTAAACCTTATGATGACACTATACATATACAGCACTGATAGGAAAACAAATACATTTCTAAGGTTTTATACATAGATTCATAATGTTGTAATATAAGACAGATTTAAATTATTAGGGAATTCTAGAATCAGAGCATTCTATGATAAATTCTATAATAGAAGTGAGTAATGTCCTCTGATTCCATTTGTCTTGAAAAGCCTACTTGGTCCCCCTGTATTTTCTTAGGGGCTTAGTCATTTTTTGCCGGTGGACACAGCATGCTTTGTGTGACTCTGTGATGCACATCACACAAAGGAGTGCTTACCTCCAGTGGGACACTTACCAAGCCCCTTCATGGCCTTCCTCAGGGTCTGGGCATCTTCTGTGGCACTGAATCTGGAAGCAGCTTTGATGGTGCCTCCTTTGGATGCCTGAGCACACAGAAAAAGATGTGACTGAGAGCTTTCATCTCATTCAGCACACATCCGCTGAGTGCCTACCATGGGTCTGACACTATAGTAGCTGCTGGGGATATGGCAGTGAGTGTGGGAGATGGGGCTCTTGCTCCCATGGGGCTGATGTTCTACTTCTAGTAGGAGCAGGTAAATAGTAAACAAGCCAACAAATGCATACATAAATGGTGTCCAGCGGTGAGAAGTATCAAAGAGTGGATAGAGAGGTCCTAGAGGGGCTGCTCTGATCAGTGACATTTAGGCTGAGATCCAAATGACATAAAGCAGCTGGCATGCAAAAATTGGAGATTGCAGGGTGGTGGTGGTGCTAGTGGTAGTGGTGGTGGTGGTGTTACATGCAGAGGAGACAGCCAATGCAAAGGCCCTGAGGCTGGAACTAGCTTATATGCAAGGAACAGGACAGAGGCCAGCGTGGCTCAGGTTGGCGGTGGGCAAGGAGGGCAGTGGTAAGGTAAGTTCCATCACCACTTGTGCAGTAATCTGGTCCACACCCCCCGCCCCGAAAGAAAGGAACAAATAAAACCTGACTCCAATCAAGCCTCTAGAGCCAAATACCAATTTACAGAAAATAGGAGAGGAAAATGTCAACCCATACCCATACCACAGGGTTGTAATCAGCAAAATCCACACTGTGAGAAACACTACTTGACAAATAATCTAGGTTCTTCAACATATAAATTGCAAAGAGAATTACAAAAGAGAGAGATGGGGGCTGGGGACAAAAAACAGTAGCTTAAAAGAGATTAAAAAGACATATCAATAATCATAATTTGGATCCTAAATCAACAGTAAAAATAAAAAGACAGTTATGAGACAACTGGAAATCTGAACACCAACTCGATATTTGATGCCATTAAGGAATTAGCATTACCATTTTTAGGTATGATAATTGTACCATGGTTATAGTTTATTTTTAAGAGTTTTAATCTTATATATATTGAAAGCATTTACAGATGAAAGGATAAAATGCCTGGAATTTGCTTCAAAATAACACAGGTGGGGGGAAGTAAAAGGCGAAAGATTTATGCGATCTGAAGAGAAACCAGAGTATACACACAGGTGGGGGGAAGTAAGTGGAGATAAAGAAGAAACAAAACTGATCATGAGTTAATAATTATTGGTAGGCACACAGGGGTTCTTTTTAATCCTCGGTCTACTTTTCCACATGTTTACACTTTTACATAATAAAAGTTTCAAAAATGAAAAAGGAAGAAAGAAAATCTGAGAGGTGGGCTGGGGCCAGAAGAAGGCAGCCCTCATTGGGGCAAGGAGTTTATATTTTGTCCTAAGTGCAATGGGAAGCCACTGGCAGGTTTGAAGCAATAGGATGAGGGGGTGTGATCTGATTTACATACTAAAAAGATCTCTCAGGCTGCTGAAGGGAGAGGCAGCACCTGTAGAGAATCTTGGGTGAGACCCATGGATATGATACTAGGTGAGGTTGAAATGGTTGAAACAGAAAGAAACAGGCAGACTCTGCACATGTTTTGGAGCAAAGAAAACAGAACTTGCTGATGAACTGACATGTGGGAGGCGAGGAAAGAAAAGAATCAAGTGTAACTCTAAATCTTTTCCCTGAGCAGCTGAGTAGAGTGGTGTCATTTACCTAGATGGGGACAAATTGGAGGAGGACTGCCAGACTTAGGGGTGGGAGTGGGTGGGGAAGAAGTGGGGAGTGAGATTTAGAAGTTTTATTTTCAAGATGTTGAGTTTAGGATGTCCATTAAGCACCCAAATGGATTTGTCAAAAGGACGGCTGGTTATAAAATGTAAGTAGAGGTCAAGTCTAGATACATCAGCATGTGGATGGTATTGGATGAGATGGCCTAGGGAGAAAGTGATTTCAAGAACAGGGAACCTAGGACAAGCCTGGGTCTCTCTAGTCGTAGAGGTCCAGCAGAGGAGAGCCTAGAAAGGATGATCAAGAAAGATCAGTACTTGAAGTAAAAGGAAAACCAGGATAGTGTGGTGTCCAGAGACTGAAGAAGGAGGGAGTGGTCAGTAACTGCCAAGGGAGGTAAGAGGAAGACACAGAAGGGAAGGTCAGATTTGGCAACATGGAAGTTCCTTGTGACCCTGACAAGACCTTTTCTGCAGCAGAATGGAGACTGAAGCCTGACCTATTAGACAGAAAAGTCATGAGGAGAGAGCCTCACTAGACAACAGAGACGTTGACTAGCATTGCTAGAAATGATCAAATGACTTAAAGTAAGATGTACTCTGATGTGTACAGGGATTAAAAGTTAGTGACCTTGAGGTGAAGGATCTGTACTCTGAAAACTATAAAACGCTCATGAAAGAAATTGAAGATGACACAAACAAATGGAGAGATATTCCATGCTCATGGATTGGGAGAACAAATATTGCTAAAATGTCCAGACTACCCAAGGCAATTTACAGATTTAATATAATCCCTATCAAAATACCAACAGTATTTTTCACAGAACTAGAATAATCATAGAATTTGTATGGAACCACAGAAGACCCCAATTAGCCAAAGCAATCTTGAAAAAAAAAAACAAAACTGTTGGTATCATCAGCCCAGATTTCAAGCTGTAGTAATCAAAACAATATGGTGCTGGTACAAAAACAGACACATAGATCAATGGAACAGAATAGAGAACCCAGAACTAAACCAATGATTATACGATTGATTGATCTTCAACAAAGAGCAAGAATACACAATGGGAAAAAGTCTCTTCAAAAAATGGTGTTGGGAAAACTAGACAGCTACATGCAAAAGAATGAAACTGGACCATTTTCTTACACCATACAAAATAAACTCTAAATAGATTAAAGACCTAAATGTGAGACCTGAAACCATGCAATTCCTAGAAGAAAACATGGGCAGTAATCTCTTTGACATCAGAGGTAGAAACATTTTTTCTAGACTGGTCTCCCAAGCCAAGGAAAACAAAAGCAAAATTAAACTACTGGGACTACACGGACATAAAAAGCTTTTGCACAGTGAAGTTGCACAGTGAAGAAAACCACCAACAAAACAAAGCAACAACCCACTGAATGGGAGAAGATATTTGTAAATGATATAGCTGATAAGGGGTTAATGTCCAAAATATATACATTGTTTATGCAACTCAACATCAAAAAACAAAATAAAAGCAAATAATCCAATTAAAAATGGGTAGAAGACATGAACAGACATTTTCTCAATAAGACATACAGATGGCCAACAGACATACGAAAAGATGCTCAGCATCACTCATCATTAGGGAAATGTAAATCAAAACCACAATAAGCTATCATCTCACACCTATCAGAATGGCTAAAATTAAGAACACAAGAAACAACAAGTGTTGGTGAGGATGTAGGGAAAAAGAAATCCTCATTGCTGCTGGTAGAAGTGCAAACTGGTGCAGCCTCTGTAGCAGATAGTATGGAGGTTCTTCAAAAAAGTAAAAATAGAACTACCATATGATTCAGTAATTCCACTACTGGGTATCCCAAAGAAAACAAAAACACTAACTTGAAAAGATATATGCACTCTATGTTTACTGCAGCATTATTTACAATAGCCAAGATATGGAATCAACCCAAGTGTCCATCCATATAGATGAATGGATAAAAAAGATCTGATATATATAATACAATGGAATATTACTCAACCGTGAAAAAGAATGAAATCTTGCCATTTGCAGCAACATGGATGGATCTAGAGGGTATTATTATTTTTAAGTTTTTAAATATTTTATTTCTGAGAGACAGACAGCATGAGCAGGAGAGGGTCAGAGAGACAGAGGGAGATACAGAATCCAAAACAGGCTGTAGGCTCTGAGCTAGCTGTCAGCACAGAGCCCGACGTGGGGCTCAAACCCACGAACCGTAAGATCATGACCTGAGCCAAAGTCGGACGCTGAACCGACTGAGCCACCCACGTGCCCCTAGAGAGTGTTATGCTAAATAAGTCAGTCAGAGAAAGACAAATACTATATGATACCACTCATATGTGGAATTTAAGAAACAAAACAAATGAATGGAGAAAAAGAAGACAAACAAAAAAACAGACTCTTAACTCTAGAAAACAAACTGGTGGTTACCAAAGGAGAGGTGGGGGGATGGGAGAAATAGGTGAAGGGGATTAAGAGTACTCTTATTATGAGTACTGAGCAATGTAAAGAATTGTTTAGTTACTAGATTGTACACCTGAAACACATGTAACACTGTATATTAATTATATTGGAATTTTAAGAAATAAATACATAAAAATTAAAAATTAGTTAGCCAGACCCTCTTCAAATAAAAATCAAAAATTAAAAACATCAGCAAGCAAAACATAGGCTAGTGACCGGCGGGGACCATCTCAGTTGGATTATGATTTAGAGACAATTTATTGATTAACACCAAGGTGCCCTGAATATTGTGAACGTATTTACTAATTTATTTATATGTGATTTATGTTGTGGAAGGTAGTGTAGAGAAATACATATAGCTCAATATAAAAAATAAACACGTAGATGTGGAAATTCAGTGACAGGACATAAAACACAGAAAACTAAAGTAAAACTAGGGAGGTGAGAAGGAAACCAAAATGCAGACCTTACGAGCCTGTGTTAGAAGGAAGTCACAGATTTTTCTGCATAGAAGCCAAAGTAAGAGGGAACTGTAGTCGTCAATGAGACTCACTGTGTCTGTAAGAGGAAAAGAGACCAGTTGCCCAAGAAATGCCCTGCTTTTATTTGTACTGAGTTTACGGAGAGGACATCTTCATTACTAGAGCTCTCTGGGCTCCCTGATTTAGCAGTAGAGGGCAGAATCAAACTAGCTTTGGTTTTAAATATTTCTTTCCCTCTGTGTCTGACACTAAGCATTATAAAGGCCTTTTGCAACCTATATTTTGATATTCTGAATTCTGTTTTCTTGTCTTTAAAAACATCTTTAAAAACAATCTAATTAGGGGGTGCCTCGGTGGCTTAGTTGGTTTTGGCTCAGGTCATGATCTCATGGTTCGTGGTTTGGGTCCTGCATCAGGCTCTGCACTGATGGTGTGGAGCCTGCTTGGGATTCTCTCTCTCCTTCTTTCTCTCTGCTCCTCCCCCACTCGCTGTCTCTCTCAAGATAAATAAATAAACTTAAAATAATTTAAAAAATTTTTTAATGTTTTATTTATTTTTGAGAGAGACAGCGTGAGCAGAGGAAGGTCAGAGAGAGAGGGAGACACAGAATCCGGAGCAGGCTCCAGGCTTTGAGCTAGCTATCAGCACAGACCCCGATGTGGGGCTCGAACCCACGAACCGTGAGATCATGACCTGAGCCAAAGTCGGACACTTAACCGACTGAGTTACCCAGGTGCCCCTTAAAATAATTTTTTAAGTGACCTAATTAATCACAAACCAGCACTAACATCGTTCTGCCTTGTCTCCCTTCTCTTAATTTGTCAGGTGTCTGCCATTCTGGTGTGCATTTGATTGGCTTAGGTTGCACATGGAGAAGGATCTAAGTGATATTATTTTTTTAATGAAAAAATAGTATATTTGTTTATTTTGAGAGAGAGAGAGAGAGAGTGCACACAAGCAGGGGAGGAGCACAGAGAGAGGGGGAGAGAAAAAGAATCCTAAGCAGGATGTGGGGCTCTATCTCATGAACTAGAGATCATGACCTGAGCTGAAACCAAGAGTTGACTACTCAACCGACTGAGCCACCCAGGTGCCCCTACGTGATACTCTTGGTGCCCAGATGTCAATGGAGTTTAGACCGAGCTAGATACCTTCTTTTGTTCTAGTGGTGCTATGTGCTTTTACGATGCTAAGAGCTCACAAGCTGAGGGTAGGAAGAGACAGCCAAGGCTAAATTTAGGGCTCAGGTCACATAGTAGATCTATTACTCGTGATTTTCCTGATAGTGCCCCTTTGGTAAATGGTGGTAGCGTGTTATGGTGATGGGAGACAACAGAACAGGGAGATGATATGAATTATTGCAAAGGGAGAAGGGTTTTGCATCTTCTATAAGCCTTGGTTAAAATGTACCCATAGCCTTGTGCCCAGTGAAATCTAATATTCATGAAGACAGTTTTGTCTCCTCTATGTCACTCTGGGGGTCACAAACACTATAAAGGGAATTGTAACACTGGGAGAGATTTCATCTGTGGGTACTGTGTGCAGGAGACACCGTGGGCTATGGTGAGAGGTAGTAAAGCGTAGTAGGAGAGGACACAGACGTTGGTGTGGGGATAGACCTGGCTTTGAATCTTGGCTTCAACCCTTTCTAACTGTGTTATATCTAGGGGAAGTTTCCTTTTCCTTGCCTGTACATTAAGAGAAGTGATATCAACTCCCACAATTGTAATAACGAAGCAGAATAATATAAGAAAGCACTTGGCACAGAATCCAGCAAACAGTAAACACTAAAATAAAAACTCAAACTCAATGGCTATCATCATCACCATTATTATTAAATGTGACTTCAACAACATCTCCATAATAAATATAAGAGATTCTTATATCTATTTCTGATAATATCTCTTAATGTAAGCCTATGGGATAATAATGCCGAGGCAAAATCCAGAATAGACCATTTGTACAGGTGGCAAAAACAGTGTAGAATAGATATGTCTCTCTGATGATTTAACTTGATCCAAAGGTATAACATGGACCATCTAAAGGAATAGAGGGGGCCCCTGGGTGGCTCAGTCGGTTAAGTGTCTGATTTCAGCTCAGGTCATGATTTCGTGGTTCGTGAGTTCAAGCCCCGTGTTGGGCTCTGCACTGACAGCTCAGAGCCTGGAGCCTACTTTGGATTCTGTGTCTCCCTCTCTCTCTGCCTCTCCCCCACTGCGCTCTGTCTCTCTCAAAAAAATGAATAAACATCAAAAATAAAATAAAGGGATAGAAGATTTTTATGGCCTTGGGGTAGTTCTCTAGTAAGTCAGACTTTGCTCACTGTGGCCCACATCAAGTCCATCCAAAGGTCTTAGGTACCAGAGAGTTGGGCCTTATTTGCTGAAAGCCCAAACTTTTACCTCCTAGATATCTAATATAATCAGCATCTAATACTTAGTCCCTTCCCTCTATACATCTGACAGAGGGAAGTAGAAATCAATGACGTTAACTTCCTTGGGCACGGTTACAGGCTGAATTGTAACCGCCCCAAAAGATATGGTGAGGTACGGTGAGGTCCTCAGCCCTGTACCTCAGAACGTATCCTCATTTGGAAATAGGGTCATTGCAGATATAATTAATTAAATTAAGATGAGGTCACTCTGGAGTAGGGTGAGCCCCTAATCCAATATGACTGGTGTCTTTATAAGAAGACAGTATGTAAAAAAAAAAAACAACCCCAAAAAACCCAAAAAAACCAAAAAACATGGGGCACCTGGGTGGCTCAGTCAGTTAAGCATCTGACTTTGGCTCAGGTCAGGATCTCACAGCTTGTGAGTTCAAGCCCCACATTGGGCTCTGTGCTGACAGCTCAGAGCCTGGAGCCTGCTTTGAATTCTGTGTCTCCCTCTCTCTGCTCCTCCTCTGCTCATGCTTGCTCTCTTCCTCTCTCTCTCTCTCTCTCTCTCTCTCTCTCTCTCTCTCCCTCTTAAAAAGTCATTAAAAAATAAAAGATTAAAAAGAAGACAATAGTACATGAAGACACCATGGGAGTTAAACTTTGGCAAGCCGAAGGGTGCCCAAGACCACCTAGGAAGTCACCAGAAGCTAGGAGGAGGCAGGGAAGGAGTCCCCTACAGGTTTCAGAGGGATCCTGGCCATGCCAACACCTTGATTTTGGGTTTCTGGCCTCCAGAACTGTAAGACACCACATTTCTATTATTTTAAGCTACTCCATTTGTAGGACTTGGTTATGGCAGCCCTAGGAAATGAAAACAGGCACTTTAATTCTTCTACTATGCATCAGTACTAATAAGAAAATTGATGATTTGCTGTCAAAATTCCAACATGGTCTAACCTAGCCACTGGCTCCACTATGAGATAGCTTTCTGAGTGAAATACTTCACAGGGTTCTTTTGGAGCTTCAGTATTGAAAAAATTTTGGATGGTGCCCAAACACTGCATTGGACTTTAACACAAACTGCATTGCTGAGGAATGCTACTGTGGGGTTAAAATTAATATCTAACAAGATGAATCGATAGAGGGATTTGCAAAGATGTTTCAGCTTATCAATTAACATTCTAAGTGACTCATTCTTCCCAGAAAAAGGTAAGCTCAGAAAATTTGTTCTGGGTAGCCCTAAAGTCCCCGTATTGATCAAATTCCAGGGCAAAATGCACCATTATCTGTTCCAGGAAGGCAAGGGAATCTGTCCCAGGAAGTCTTCTTGTGATAGCAGACAAAGGAAACAGGGGGATGTAGGAAAGAATAACAAAAATGAGCAGCTAGAAATAGGTGTTAGATCACAATCAATGAAGTATTACTCAGTTATTATAATAATCAGGAAGGTAATAATGTCAAAAATTGGAATATGATACAGTGGAAGACTGTAGCTTCACAACCACCTCAGGAGCCTTCTGGGTATAATCTGAAGCTGAGCCTCATAGGCAGAGGGCAGGGAGAGACCAAGGAAAGAAAGAGGCAAGCCCCTCCATGTCTGCAGGCGGCACTTTTACCATTAGCAAAGGGAACTTACACATGAGACTCATCTTGGGCTGCACCAAGACAAATTGATCCCTGCACTAATCCTCCAAATCTTAAAAGTTTATAAAGAGGTCCTAAATGGGCTCAGTCACATACACCATGCAGGTGTCTCAAACACTACATCACCATCTCAGGGCTATATCCTTGGAGCAGCTTCAGGGAGCAGGAAAGGTAGGTGGAACCCACATTCCAGAGGCAGTGGAGGGAGTGAGGAGCCTCCAACTGCCCAGGTCTAGCTCACGGGTCAGTCAGTGGTCATGTCCTTTTTGATGAGGATCCCTCAACAAATACTAATCAGCAATAAAAAAGGAATCAACGAACAAACTGCCATTACTTATAGCAACAAGGATGGATTGCCAAAAATATAATAACCAGCAAAGAAGACAGACACAAAGAATACATACTCTATGATTCCATTGATAGAATGTTCTAGAACAGACAAACCTAATCTATGGTAATAACAATCAGAACAGTGGTTGTACTTCTGGGGTGGAGTGGGAGCAGGGTGGGGACTGACTCAGAAGAGGCATAAAGGAACTTCTTGGAGTAAGGAAATGTTCTAGCTTCTTTAAAAAAATCATTTATTTATTTATTTATTTATTTATTTATTTATTCATTCATTCATTCATTCATTTTGAGGGGAAGGAGGGCACGAGCAGGGGAGGGGAAGAGAAACAGGGAGAGAGAATTCCAAGCAGGCTCTGCGCTGACAGCACAGATTGATGCAGAGCTCAATCTCACAAACCGTAAGATCATGACTTGAGGTGAAATCATGAGTTGGATGTTTAAGCAACTGAGCCACCCAGGTGCCCTTGTTCTATCTATTTTGATAGAGGAGTAGGTTATACGGTTCTTATGTTTGTCAAAATTCATCTACTCCAACCTTAAGAGTGTTGCATTTCACTATATGTAAATTAAACATCTATTTTAAAAATGTTTTAAATATTTGAATACAGTAGCTTTAAAAATATTTTCTCAGGGGCACCTGGGTGGCTCAGTCGGTTAAGCGTCCAACTTTGGCTCAGGTCATGATCTCACGGTTCGTGGGTTTGAGTCCTGCGTCGGGCTCTGTGCTGACTGCCAGCTCAGAGCCTGGAGCCTATTTGGGATTCTGTGTCTCCCTCTCTCTCTGACCCTCCCCTGCTCACGCTGTCTCTCTCGCGCACATGCAGGAAAAAAAAATTTTTTTAAATTAAAAAGAAATTTTTTTCAGAGCATCTGGGTGGCTCAGTCGGTTGAGTGTCCAATTTCATCTCAGGTAATGATTTCATGGTTCGTGGGTTCTAGCCCCACATCAGGCTCTGCACTGACAGCTCAGAGTGTGGAGCCTTTTTCGGATTCTGTGCCCCTCTCTCTCTCTCTCTGCACCCCCCCCCCGCCTTGTGCTCTCTCTCTTTCTCTCTCTCAAATGTAAAATAAACTTAAAAACAAAAACATTTTGTTTTTAGAAATGTATCATATGGTCATTGTAGAGATATGGGGAATTAAAAAAAAAGAAGAAAATTAAAACAGACGTAATTCCACCACCTAGAATAAATGATTTTAATATGCCACAAAATATAAACATGTTAGCAAAGTGAAGATTAGAATGAAAACATAATTGTTATTTATGCTATTATCACTACTGTTTAAAAATTATTATACATGTGAGTATATATTATACATGTGAGTAGGATCTAAAGTAAAATGATGGAAAACAATTCCTTACTCTTTAAAAATGTCCTTTATCTGTCCAATAAATAACAGTGATGTTGGAAAAAGAGGTCGTAGGAGGAAAGATGAGAGGAACTGAGGTAACTGTCCTCTAGTGGAAAGCACTCTAAAAGGTCATTTGGTTACAGGCTTTGCATGTCAGAAGCCTGTGAGTTTGTTGCAGACAGGAAGACTGTCCCATTAACTTTGAGTCCCCTGAGCTGAGTACCACATCTGGCACAAAGTCAGGATACTGTAAATGTTTTTTGTTTTTTTTTTTTTAATTTTTAATGTTTATTTTTGAGAGCAAGAGAGAGACAGAGTTCAAGTTGGGGAGGGGCAGAGAGAGAGGGAAACAGAATCTGAAGCATGTTCCGGGCTCTGAGCTGTGTGCACAGAGCCTGATGCAGGGCTCAAACCCATGAATGGTGAGATCATGACCTGAGCCAAAGTCGGACGCTTAACTGAGCCACCAGGCGTCTCTAGAGGAAATGAATTTTGAAAGAATGCATAGAGATTTGGAGTAGATATGAGTAAGGTTTTGATAGTCAGGGATGATGAAGAAAATTCTAGAATGTCTAATGTAAAACAATGTTATGAGTATATTACCATTTGTTCAAGATAGTTTACACATCTATCTTTCTAAAAGAGGCCATTTAAAGCTGAAGGGAGCTCTAGGTCCTCTCCAGGTGTAAGATTCTACTGCTATTTTTCCTTCTGAGAAGATTAGGAATCAGAATCACCTGCCTGTTCAGATACCTTACTTGGGTGAGAGAAGGAGAACAGATGGCCAGCCTCAGGTAGAGCCTGTTTGCAGAAAAGAGGCTCAGCTTCTACATCAGCATTGAACTTTGTGGAACTCTCTGAGGGATCCAATTCCCTGCCTGTCCCAAAGATCAGATAATGCAGCTCTGAGGAGTCCGGTCATAGCCAAACACAGGAAGCAGATGACAAGCCCAGATGGCTAGCATACACCCTTGATAAGCCTGATGAGGTTACAGCAAAATGTGGATGGCAGTTGTCTCCCCATGTTAGAGGCTGCGGGCTTCTTGGTTTTTCTTTTTCATTTGTAGAAAATTCCCACAGTGAACATGTAGTGCTCCCGCAGAGAGAAAACTACAACTTATTTCTGTATCTCAGGGTGTCAGACAGATTCAAAGGATTATCTTCTTGAATTAATTTTCAGGGTGAAGTTACCCATCACCCCTGAAAGAAATTAAAATAGTGCTTAAAACAAAAAAAGGAGACTGCATTTTCATTTCCTTCTCTCTCCTCTCTGTTAGGCAAACAATCTTCTGTAAAGTCAACAGTCCCTGTGTACACATCCTGTACCTGTCTGTGGCTGGCACCAGGTACGGTGAGGCACTCCCCAACTTACCATGGCCATGACTCTAGATCAGGAGCAGAGTTCAGTCACCCAAGCAGAAGTTCCTCTGTGATAAAAGCAGAGGGGAAATTACTGTGATGAGAGATGTGGCATTAAAATCATTCAACAGGATAACTTGTAGTTTGCACAAAGTTAAACAATTAGGAAATAGCATCCACTTTCATCACAAGGCCTGCTATTGATTAGCCAAAGATAGAAAGGCCAGGGTAATAATTAAAGACAAACTGCTCAAACAGGCAAATGTATCACTCCAATAAAATACTTCCCTGCCCGTTCTTCTGTTTGGAGATACACATTACAGAAGTGATTCCTACTGTTTGTTAGGACGAAGTATATTACTTGTACTCAAGCCAAACCTGGCTTCTGACCTGTAAGCTCTAGTGGAAAAGAGGTGCCTCCTTGGAGAAAAGATAATCAACTGCATAAGGGAGAAGTACCACATCAAGCCCACACTCTATGTGTGCGTGTTCTATGCACGTGTGCGTGCGCGTGTATGTGTGTGAGCACGCGTGTGTGATGGCCTGTGGCCCAGCCAACATTAGACTTGTCGTTTCCAGATGATCTCTCACTGCCACCATCTCAGGACGTACAGGCGCTTCTTCCTTAAATACTCGGCTTTGTGCTCGGTTCTCTTCAGCAAGGATGTTCAGATCATCATACACGTACTCGGCCATTTAAAAGGCAAGGAAAGCCTTGATTGGAGGCTACGAGTCTTGGCCTCATGACAGATAGGCAGGTCTCTGAGGAAGACCTGACTTCCTGTTCCCACAGCTGAGTCCTATGGGAAAGGCTTCTTTCCTAAGCATTTTGTTAGCTCCCCGATCCTCAAAAGAATCATCCTGGAACCAGAAGCAGGGGCATCATCTGGGAGCAGTGTCAGGCCCCCACTCCACACCTACTGCCAGTATCTGCATTTTAACAAGATTCCCCCAATATCTGTCTGCACACTAGTTTGAAAAGCATTGGCCTAGACCACCCTACCAAGCGACACTTTTCAATTATTCCCCGAGAATTAACTCGTTTTATTACCAACTGAGTCAGGGATGCTCACCTTCACGTCTCATCTTGCAGCTCTGCTGAGGCTCAGCTCCATTCTTCCCTGTCTCCCATCACTCACTGCCCACTTCCCTTATAGCTACAGAGGGGCTCAATTCCTTCCTGAGGGGAATGCCTACTTGTTCTGGGGCACAGTCGGAGCAAAGGAGCAGAGGTGGGAATGAGCAGTGGCCTCGGGGACAACGAGGAGATGAGGCTGCCGGAGCAGAGGACTCATTTGAGGGAAGGCTTAGAGATAAGGTTGGAAAAGCAGGTGGGAGATTGATTAGGCAAGGCCTCCTATGCCCAACTGAGGAGTCTGACTTGATACTGTAGGTAATGGTAAAATAGTGGAAAGGTTTTGGGTTTTGCAGAGAACTGATATAACAGAAGGCATGCTTCATCAAGGCACTATTCTGCGGGGCAGCCAGGAGTGAGAGACAGGGGGTCAGGAAGTCTTGAGAAAGCACTAAGGAACAGTCAGACAGAGGCAGAGACCTGGGCAGGTGTGGCACCTGCAACAGAATCTGCATAGAAAATATTTAGAAGAAAGTCTTTACTGGATTTTGTGGCTCATGGGCTGTATGGATTTATTCATTCAATCACCAAACTGTTATAAAGTACCTCTATATTCCAGGCACTGCTTTAGTTGACAGAGATAATACAGTGAATAAGACAAAGAACATGACTTCAAGGAGCTTTCAAGGAAAGATAGACAACAAATAAATGAATAAGATAAGTTCAAATCAGCAAGATGAAAATACAATGGGACAATGCTATCGAACAGAGAGCAGCAGACTACAGCTCATGGGCCAAATCCAGTTTTTGTATAGCCTATAGGTTAAGAATGGTTTTTACATTTTCAGTGGTGGACAAAGTTAAAAGAATAATATTTCGTGACACATTATGTAAAATTATATAAAACTCAAATCTCAGTGTTCATAAATAAAGACCCACTGGAGCATTGTCACGTCCATTCATTTACATATTATCTTTGGCTGCTCTCAGGCTACAATGAGAGTTTGTGACAGACTATATGGCTCACAAGAGCTGAAGATACTTAATACTTGGCCCTTCACAGAAAAAGTTTGCTGAATCCTGAGTTGGAGGATGATGTAATCAGGTCCCTGAGAAGGAGCTAGCCTGGACAGGGTGACCATCTCGAAGGAGATGACACCTGAGCTAAGACCTGAATGAGGAGAAGAGGCTCGCTATTCAAAGTGCTCGAGGAGAACTATTGCAGGCAGAAGGAACAGTTAATGCAAAGGCCCTGAGGCAGCGATGAAGTTAGTGTGTTCGAGGAATGAGCAAAAGAGACATGAACAAGGACCAGAGTGGCATGAGATGGGGGTTGGAGTAAAGACAAGACTATTGGCCGGGGGGGGCGGGGCCGGGGAGGCAGGAAGGGGTATTTCTCGTTTGTCCAGAATGTGCTAGGGGAAGCCATGAGCAGGGCTCTTTGAGGCTTAGCCAGGACTTTGTCTGGAGGCCTTGTTTCACATCCTATGAATAATCAAAATGCGCCTATATCTCTCATTAAATACAATTTATATGTGAGTTGGATTGAGTGTCTGCTAATCCGTGGTCAACCTGGCAGACCCAGCTTTAGGAAGCAAGCACCCTCCCTTTGTTTCTATGTAGTTTGGGAATATGTAGTCCTCCCTTTTGTGGTTTTGCTCAGCCACAGTCCAGAGCTCATTCTCCTGACATCAGGTCAGTGGTGGCCTAATGCTTCTTCACATGCCTGCATCATCCCCCTCACTTCATCTCATCACACAGACATTTTAGCATCTCATCATCACAAGAAGAAGGGTAAGTACAGTACAATCAGATATTTTGCAAGAGAGACCACATTCATATAACTTTTCTTACAGTACATCAATATAATTGTTTTAATTTAATATTAGCTCTTGTTAATCTCTTACTGTGCCCAATTTATAAACTAAACTTTATCACAGGTCTGTATGTATAGGGAAAAACAGTATATACAGGGTTCCACACTACCTGTGGTTTTAGGCATCTACTGGGGTTCTTGGAACGTAGCCCCTGTGGATAAGGGGGAGCTACTGTAAATGGCAATGAGGAAGGGGTATGGAAGGGAAAAGCCTCCCCAAAAGCCAGCCTTTGATATAAATACTTTCAGTCCTTTTGACCACATCCAAGAGGTGGAAAAAATGCTCGAGCAAAACCTTCTGGAAATACTGAGAGTCATTATTCAATGAGCTAGAAATAATTTACTAAAGGAAAAATATGTATCATACTTGAAAATAGCGTGCTTTTAGCCAATCTATTTTGAAACTTGGACAGCACATAGCATAAGCCCATTTACATAGAAACAGCTGTTGTATATTTATTATTTACTAGTATCAAACGAGTTTCTCAGTCAGTTATAGAAATGAATGCAGAAAATGGTACTCCTTGATTCTGTCCTTAGATATCAGATAATACATGTAAAGTTACTCCACACGAATGCTCACTGGCATATGTCTGGCACCTGTACGGTGTGAGTAACTCGTGGTAAGGATGGGCAGGAAGCAGAAAGGAGGGGATGGAATCACTTAGATTCCCCTGGTACAGAACTGTCGTAGCCCTCTTCCTAATGGCACAAAAATGATCAGTTCCCAAAGACAGGCCCTTCTTCCTAAAGCTCAACCTCTAAAAGTCCTCCCACAATTTCCTCCAGCCCGGAGAGCCAAGGACTCTTTATAGGAACTCTTTTTTGCCTCAGCTTCCTTGATTCATTCATTCTCTCTGAAGGCCAGCCTACCCGTCCATAAACATAAACTGAACAATAGGTTCAGGTTCACCAGGTTCACAAGGATTCAGACTTTGTGTTGGGGTTTTAAAAGCTCCTTTGCTGCTAACAGGCGGGACAAAATACTTAGTAACTGTGCTGCAGTTTTAGTAAAAAAGGCAAACCTACTCAGGTTTGGGCATGGCTCAAATGACCTTCCACCTTGAGGACTCTTCAAGATGGAAAGATGAAGATGGAAGGGACCACATGTTAGTGACATCTGAAAAAAAAGTCTAAAGGTCATGTACTATCTGGGTGGGAAACTGCAATTTCTTTAGAATATCTGAATCTACAACTAGGGCTCATGATAGGGCTCCTGAAAATTTTAAGACATAAGTTTTAGGGTAACTAAGAGAAAGCTGGCAACTAAACATAAAAGACCTATCCCAAGAGGGGCGCCTGGGTGGGTCAGTCTGTTAAGCATCTGATTCAGCTCAAGTTGGGATCTCATGGTTGGTGAGTTCGAGCCCTGAATTGGGCTCTCTGCTCTCAGCACAGAGCCCACCTCAGATCCTCTGTCCCACTCTTCTTTGCCTCTCCCGCACTCTCCCTCTCTCTCTCTCTCTCTCAAAAATAAATACCCATTAAAAAAACAATAAGGAAGAGACCTATCCCCAGAGCAGTTACGTAAGGGAACACTAAGTTATAAAAGAGTTCAACTTCTTTCAGGAAAGATTACAAAAATTTGCAGAAGTATTTTATGATAGGTTCCTAAAGAAAAATTAGATATGTTGAGAACGGACCCGTATCATTTTCTGCTTGGAGGTACAAAAAGAAATCATTACATTATCCCACAAACTGCCCTAGTGTATCACTGACAGATTCTTCTGACCTTAGGGCAGACGCAAGTGCACGGAACAAGGACCTCTGGGATTTCATGTATTATTTCGGTAGGCAGTACCTGGAGGCAGCAGTGTGGTGGATTCCTCCCTGCTCACCCAGAATTTGGAAAACAGGCAAATTAGATTGTCTCCTGAGCATTAGACTAGCAAAATGAGCAAATAACCATCAAAACAAAGAGATGCAAATTTACTACAATGAGAAAGAATGGCTCCGGAGCTAAGGCCGGCTGGCTGAAAGTATCAGCGTATTTAAAGAAAGACTGTGTCCATTGGCAATGCAAACTCCACACAAAATCCTCAGAGAGGCTTCCTTTGAAAGATTCATCAAAGCCCTGTCCTAAGGAGAGGGTGGCTCCGCCTTAGGAACCGACAGTCCAGGATCAGCTCTCTTCTCCCCCTGCTGTGTTAGAGATCTAATACCCTTTGTTCTTTTTTTAAAAAATTTTTTTACATTTCATTTATTTTTGAGAGAGAGAGAGAGAGAGAGAGAGAGAGAGAGAGAGAGAGACGACATGAGCAGGGAAGGGTCAGAGAGAGAGGGAGACACAGAATCGAAAACAGGCTCTGAGCTAGCTGTCAACACAGAGCGCAAGGCGGGGCTCAAACTCACGAACCATGAGATCATGACCTGAGCTGAAGTCGGACCCTTAACCAACTGAGCCACCCAGGCACCCCTTTGTTCTGATTCCATGATTGCCAAGCAAACCCTGAACTAGAGTTTGGCTTCCCACGTGGACCGGTCTTCAAAGTACAGGGGTATTTCTAAGTAACAATTCTCAATGTGATAAATAATCAGCGTGTGTGTGTCTGCATTTGACAGCATATGTGTGGGTGAGCCTGTAAATATGAACCTGCCCCTGAGAGCTGAAGCCTTTCTTAGTGTGCTGATGAATGCAATTGCTCCGGTCCTGCTGGAGGTGGCACGGTGATGAATTCTCCCCAGTACCGGATGCTCCCCTTGAGACCTCACTTAACTTGGTGGCCTCCGTTCAGATTAACGACATTGACCCAGCTCCCAGGACAGGCAACCAGAATGTTCATTATGAAGGGATTTGCTGTCCTTGTGGCACATTCTTACTGAATCCCTCTCTTCCCTGGAAGATCACATGCGAGTGAGTCACTCATCATTTTTCTATGGTACATGGTTTCATTTTACAACCCACAGGATGACAAATTTAAACTTCTAGTCTGGGGATTTGTGGAGGGTATGACTGGGCCCCGCCCGAGGACTAAGGGCTTTCAAAACTGTCCATGAAATAGGAAAATGAATGTAACCCTTTTCCTTTGGAACTTAGATCCTTCTAAAGGTAAAGGAAGTTTTGTTGCTGTGATGAGGTTTGAGTCTGGAGAAATAAGCATTTTCAAACATTTAATCAAGAACAAAATGTGTTAAGCTAAATGAAGGCAGATGAATTTGGAAACCTGTCTGTTAAGCAATCTTAAGGAAGAATCTATTCCGACCCAAGACCTGACAAATAATTTATTGACCTCTTTTGTCCAAATTTTAGCCACTTATTCACTGTACTGTGGGGGACAATAATAGTAATTTCAATCCATAAATGATTTTAAAACACGTGTTTTACATTGAATTTAAAATAGCCCCACTGCTGCTCTACCATTCCCACGTCATGCCAAAGTCTATTAAAGTTTTTTCTCTACTCCAATGATTCCTTCCAAATGGCAGGGGAAAGGAGGGAAGGTACATTTATTGATACTCTTTTACATTATCTTAATCGACCCAATAACTTTTGGAGTCATGATTTTTTTAATGTTTATTTTTGAGAGAGAGAAATAGAGCATGAGCAAGAGAAGGGGTAGAGAGAGAGGGAGACACGGAATCTGAAGCAGGCTCCCGGCTCTGAGCTGTCAGCACAGAGCCCAATGCAGGGATTGAACTTGTGAATCACGAGATCATGACCTGCAATGCAGGGCTTGAACTCGTGAATCACGAGATCATGACCTGAGCCAAAGTCAGACGCTTAACCGACTCAGCCACCTAGGTGTTCCTGGAGTTGTGATTATTATCTCCACTTTACAAACCAGCTGGAAGATATAATAATGAATGAGTTATGGTGAGTTATGGTGAGTCTGGCTATCGTGAGTTCTATATTGTATTAAGAGATAAGATTAGAAAAGAAAAAAGGCAGCTGAGGTGGTATAAATGCTGGCTGGGAGAGTGGCTGGGTCCTGTACTTTTAGTTCAACGCTTGCCTTGCTAAATGTCTCTGTGCCTCACATAATACCTCAGTTTCCCCAGGCACAAGCTTTGAGTAGGGTACAACCAAAGCATATCCTGATAAACTTTGTAAATGTGTAGCTACCCTACCTTGTTTCTCTGGGTGGTGTCTTTAGCCTGCAGTGTATAGTGCTTCAGATTTTCCCAAGTGATTTTCTTTTTTTTTTTTTTAATTTTTTAAATGTTTTATTTATTTCTGAGAGAGAAAGAGCGAGAGCGAGAGCAAGAAAGAGAGAAAGACACAGAGTGAGTAGGGAGGATCAGAGAGAGGGAGATACAGAATCTGAAACAGGCTCCAGGCTCTGAGCTAGCTGTTAGCACAGAGCCCGA
This sequence comes from Proteles cristata cristata, assembly GCA_017311185.1. Lineage (NCBI taxonomy): Eukaryota > Metazoa > Chordata > Mammalia > Carnivora > Hyaenidae > Proteles > Proteles cristata. The sequence continues at coordinate 1,733,036 of JAESUZ010004460.1, read as the reverse complement.
CATGGGACTCGAACCCACGAACCGTGAGATTATGACCTGAGCCAAAGTCGAATGCTTAACCGACTGGGCCACCCAGGCTCTCCCCAGGTGGTTTTCTTCCTGTTATCTGATCAACTCCCAGTACTGCCTGTGGACTGGAGACCTTTGGTATTCTCACTGGCGGGTCTTTTGTTGGCGGCAATTTTTTTTTTGGTTTTGTTTTGTTTTGTTTTGTTTTTAACTCTTATGCGTTTTACTTGCAAACAAACTGTTTGGACTCCCCGCCTCTCGGGTCAGTGACCATAGAAACAAGAAGTTGATGTACTGACAATGCTGATTATTACTCACAATCAAGGGACTGATATGATAGTTTCACTGATGATTCATGCACATTTGTTCATTCATTCATTCATTCATTCAATATTATTGGAATGCCTGCCGTGATTGTATAGTGGTTAGTACTCTGCGTTGTGGAATGCCTGCTCCATGCCAGACACCATTTTAGGTGCTAAAATGCATACCTTAATTTCTACCTATATACCCTTCATGCAGAAAATATCCCCTATGCTCTGCCTATTCAAGAGTAGTCTATCACTTAAAAAAGAAATCCTGGAGGCTGCTAGTGATAACTCCATTGAACTTGCTTCCTGCTGCAAGGACTCTCTACAAAGGGTTCTTAAATGGTCAGCCTTTACTCATCCTTTGTCTGCTCCTGGGGCTTAGCCTCCATGGGGTGGGCTCTGCCGCTGTGGGCAGCTCAGCATCAGGAAAGCTAGCCTCGTATTCCTTACTCTGTGCATTGGAGCTAAAGAGACTTTTCTTGTAGATAAATATTTATTGACCACTTAGTTACATTGAGTGCCTAGGTCCTTTTATCCACGTGGTATCATCTTGCCCTTTCACTGTCCAGTGAACCTGGCCTGATAACACAAGTTTAGAAAAGTTAAGCATGGTGCCCAACACCATTCAAGGAGTAGGTGATAGGAGCTGATTTTCCACGGGTCTGACTCTACAGACCTTTAATTAGACCATGCCAAATACACACACGTGTGCATGTGTATATAGATAGCTAGAAGCTTTTAGAGTAATAGCAGAATTAAAAACTTTAAATGTCACATTTTTGCTAGGTGCTTTATTGTTCTTCATATCTTTAATATGGATGCAAAACAAAATCAAACAAAACAACAACAAAACTACTCCTCTCCCAGACTTCTCTGGTGGAAACGAGCCACACTTTGGCAGACAACTCCTAGTCAAAAGTGTTGTACAAGACTGTTGGCTGTCTGAAGAGAAAGCACATTTCTAACCCACACACTCCTGCCCCAGTTCAGCCACTCAGCCTCGCTGGTGTGAGAAGGACTCAACACGGCTCCGTGATAACATCTCTTGGAGCAGACACATGGTCACAGTGCTGCTGTCCCCAGGGAGAGACATAAGGATTCCATCGAAGCACATTCTGTGTCCACCTTCCCCACCCCCGTATCAGGGTCTGGCTTCCTGAGCTGAGTGAAGGGTGACAGTCATGGCTGAGTGAAGCACAGCACAAAAAGTACCCAAAGTGCAGCCCGCTTCAGAGATGGACTGATGCATCATGCTCTTAGGGTACTCTGAACTGAGTATCAAAGGAAGTTAGAAATAATGACCTTATGGGGCGCCTGGGTGGCTTAGTTGGTTAAGCATCCAACTTTCGCTTAGGTCATGATCTCGCGGTTTGTGGGTTCGAGCCCCGCGTCGGGCTCTGTGCTGACTGCCAGCTCAGAGCCTGGAGCCTGTTTCAGTCTGTGACTCCCTCTCTCTCTGACCCTCCCCTGCTCATGCTGTCTCTCTCTCCTAGAAATAAATAAAAACATTAAAAAAAATTAAAAAAAAAAAAAGAAAGAATGACCCTATTTTGTTATGTGTATCCTAATGCCAGCTATATATATACATATATATACATATATATATATGTATATATATGTATATATATATAATTTTTAACGTTTATTTAATTTTGAGAGAGATAGAGAGACAGACCATGAGTGGGAGGGGGCAGACAGAGAAAGGGAGACAGAATCCAAAGCAGCTGAGGGCCCTGAGCTGTCAGCACAGAGCCTGACACGGGGCTCGAACTCCTGAACCAGGAGATCATGACCTGAGCAGAAGTCAGACGCTCAACAGACTGAGTCATCGAGATGCCCCCTAATGCCAGCAAAATTAAGACTATCCAGTACATACCAGTAGAGAGAGAAAAAGGGAATGCCAGAAATAGCTCTCTGGTTTATGCTATGAATAAAAACATCACAGGCTTTCATTTAAAGCCTAAGATGGGTTTGGCACAGCTACGACATGTTTTCTCAAGCCCTGGATGGCAATTCCTTATGCTCTGTGCTATGGCAGTGACCCTCTAGACTTAACACAAGTATTCTTTCAATCTTCCAGAGCTGATTTTCCCCTATTTCAGATCAACATGTCCAGCAAACCACAGGTGAGAGAGTAATTTCAAGGTTGAGCTGTAAGTGCCCGAAGAAAGCAGGAGCAGAAATGGGAGGAACCCCTGCCTCCAGAAACAGCTCATTCCTGCCAGTGTAGGACTGTGAGGGTAGTGAAGACCTCACAGAATGCCCAGCCCACCCCTTCATTTTGCAGACGGGAGACAGTCCTGTCTACGGGTAAGTGGTGGGTCTGGCCCCTGGGTGATGTGCATGTGTGCATAATAATGGGTTGAGTTCTCTTGTCTGATCTGAGGTGGGCAACACGGGTTCCCACGAGGTGGGAGAATGCATGCCACCCTTCTGATGAGAAACAGCAACAGGAAGGTCCACGCTGATGGCGGGGTAGCCAACCTCATGGTCTAGTTGCTAATTTTATGTGATGGCCCTCAGACAGGTAGGAACTCTTCCTTCAAACACCATGTCATAATTCCTCCATCTAACAAAGTGGCTGCAGCCTGGGAGCCCAACCACTTGGGTTTATAACTCTCCTAAACACACTTGTAGTTGTATGATTGGGGGCAAGTTATTATTTCTCTGTACTTCAGTTTCCTCATTAGTGACATGAAATTATTTTTTTTAATATTTATTTTAGAGAGAGAGAGAGAGAATGACAGACAGACAGACAGAGACACAGAATCTGAAGCAGGCTCCAGGCTCCAAGCTCAAACTCAGGAAGGCTTAACCAGTGGAGTCACCCAGGTGGCCAACATGGAATTAATAACAATAGTTACTTTACAGGGTTGTTGCAAAGATTAATCAAGTTATTACATCATATGAAGCATTTAGAATGGTGCACATATTATGTACTCAGCAATGTTAGCTATTCTTTTTATTACTCTATTCTCTCCATGTAACCTTTATCAGCCACATCTACAAATTCTAGCATTACCTGTATAGTGAGCTGTTTAAGGTATGGGTTACCAACCCTACCCTTATTAAAAACACCTTTGAGGTACAGAGTTCAGGCTTTCACATCTACCAACACATCAAGCAAGATTTCCCCATGGTTTCTTTGGCTACCAAGTGTGTGTGTGTGCCTGTTCTATGACAAGATCATTGTCCTCACAGCTGTCTGAATTCTAACACGGCATCCTCCCTGGACTATGCTCACCAGATTTCCATCCTGGGCCCTCACTTTCCGGGGTTGGAGGTGGTGATGAGGCAGAGGGTATACTAACTGTAGAGAAGCATGAGAGAGGGAAGTTTACATGGTGATGGAAATGTTCCTTATCTTAACTGAGGTAGTAGTACTCAGCTGTATGCATTCGTCAAAATTTACTGAACTCATCTCACAGCCATTACAATAGCAAGTATAAAAAAACAAAACAAAACCGTGAAAATAGTAAGAGTTGGTGTAGATGTGGAGAAATTGGGACACTTGCATACTTGTAAGAATGTAAAATGGTCCAGGGGTGCCTTGGTGGCTCAGTGAGTTGAGTGTCCGACTTCAGCTCAGGTCATGATCTTGTGGTTTGTGGGTTCAAGCCCCACACTGGGCTCAGGGCTGTCAGGGTGGAGCTCGCTTTGGATCCTCTGTTCCCCCCCCCTCTCTCTCTGTCCTTCCCCTACTCATGCTCTCAAAAACTTAAAAAAGAGAAAAGAATGAAAATTGGTACAGCCACTATGAAAATGGTGTGGATGGCAGACCCTCAAAAAAATAAAAATAGAATAATTACCATATGGTCCAGCGATTCCACTTCCGGGTATATATTCTAGGTATATACTTCTAAGTACATATGTATTCTTTCAAAAGAACTGAAAAGCAGGACCTTGAAGAGATATTTGTACACCCATGTTCAAAACAGCATTATTCACAGTAGCCAAAAGGTAGAACCACGTACAACCATGTCTCAATTGACAGGTGGATGGATAAGCAAAATCTAGTACATACACACATAAAATGGAAGATTATTCAGCCTTAACGAGTAAGGAAACTTGGCATGTGCTACAACATGGATGAACTTTAAGGACTTTGTGCTAAGTAAAATAAGCCAGTCAGTCATAAAAGTCACAAATACTGTATAATTCCACTTATCTTAAGTACTTAGAGAAGTCAGATTGATAAGACAGAAAGTAGAATGGCAGTGTCAGGGGGTGAAAGAAGGAAGGAATATGAAGTTTCGTTTGGCAGGTACAGAGTTTCAGTTGTACAAAACGAAGAGAGTTCTATTATTAGACGGTGGAGATGGTCGCAAAACACTACAAATGTGTTTCATGCCACTCAATTATACACTTAAAATGGTTAAGATGGTAAATTTTGTCCTATGTATATTTCACCAAAATTTTAAAAAATAATTTATTTTTAATGTGAACTTCGTAAAAAAACCTGATTAGGAGCACCTGGGTGGCTCAGTCGGTTAAGCACCAGCTTCGGCTCAGGTCATGATCTCACGGTTCGTGAGTGTGAACCCTACATCGGGCTCTGTGCTGACAGCCAGCTCAGAGCCTGGAGCCTGCTTCAGATTCTGTATCTCCCTCTCCCTCTGCTCTTCCCTTGCTCACGCTCTCTCTCCTCAAAATTAAATAAACATTAGAAAATATTTTTTAAACACCTCACTAAACTAACCAGTTAAGATCTGTGCATTTTATTGTATGTAAATTATACCTCAATAAAATGATATACATCTATAGAGCTTAAGAGGCCAAGGTCTCAGCTTTTAGGCTTATCGTACCCTCTCAGGGGAAGCACGTTGCTCTTATCCTTCAGTTAGCAATACCCTCTTTTAAGGCAAAATCCCACTCCGTGGAACCTAAGATTCCACATAGCTTTTGCACAGTATTGTGGGCAAAATTATGTTTCCTCAGGTATAGCAATTATTTAAAAAAAAAAATCTGTCCCTTGTGGGTAGGTTTTGGCAACAGGTTACATTATGTTTACTGACCAATTCTCAAGATAACGTTATTTTAGAATCAGAGGACTTCAAGGAAAAGTGAAAGGTCACTTTATTTCATATTCCTTCTTCAGAAATACCAGAAATAATCTAGTGAGAATCTAATGCAGAAACCGCAACTGATTACAAGCTCCTGCACCGATCTCCAGGTCTGGCCTGTTCTAGCATCATGTTTTCATGTGTCCATCTGCACTTGGGTCACCCCGGCCTCTCCTTATTAATCACAGTACAGGCTGCCATGTCCCAAGACCCGGATTTCAAGGTCTTGATAACTTTTCTTGGGTCAGCAAACATGGGTCTTAGGGATAAAGCAAGAGGAGCACCCCGTCAGAAAAAAAGAACCCTGAATCTAGCATCTACTCTTTCTCTTATACTCCTTACCAGAGAAACTAAAATCCACTCCATGTTTCTTTACAAAAGGCTTGTGACACAGGAAGGCAACAGACAGTCTGGATCTGAATGAGAAACTGGAGCACAGGAAAGATGGAGTCAGTGAGAATCCAGACATGCGGCCAGCCTCCGTGTTGTCTGGCTAGTTTTATTTACCTGTAGGTAGGAAAACAGAGTACTGTGCAGCTCAACCCTTTCCTTATCAACGCCACCATTTCTATTCACCCAGGAGGGAAGACAAACTCTCTCCCCAGATGAACAGGAAAAGGCAGCGGAGTTTTCCTTCATAGATTTACACTGGCTCAGCCTCGGAGATCTGGAAGTGAGCAGAGAATAAACACTGCTCTCTTAAATGTCACATTTTCTCCTGCCACCTCCCATGCCTGCAAATATGCAAGTTCTGGCTCTGTGGGCAGCTGACGGCCCCTGGAGCAGCCACTCCCTTGGTGGGCCAGGGCAGGGTTCTATTTCCAAATCTTGCCAGCATTGGAGCTGACTCTGGAAGAAGAATACAAAAACAGAACTGTTCAAATTCTTCCACAGTGGATTCTGATTCACATAAGGAACTTGCTATTTCTGATGTAGCCTCTCCCAAGTTTTCATTAAAAACCCCATGAAGGCCTGGGGAGGTGCAGAAAGAAATTCCTGACAAAACTGAAAAGCCAAGGACTGACATGAGATTAAGTCAGAAGCTGAGAGGAATTGAAACTAATTTAAGACAGATGGAGAGTGAGTACACACTGCGTGTGTTTGTATGTGTGCATGATAGTGGGGAGATGGGTTATGCCTCCCTATCGCTGTCTGATAAGGAGATCCATCCAGAAAACCTCATCCCAACCCACCCATCTGAGCTGAGGAGCTGTGAGCTGGATCTGTTACTGACCCTACTCACCTCCAAACCTGCAAAGAAGTGTTGGGTGGACACAGTCGTGGCAGAATGGATGCAGGGAAAGGTGGCCAATGAGAAGAACCTTCACAGAAATGCAAACTGTGTGTGTGTGTGTGTGTGTGTGTGTGTATGTACATATGTATGTATATATATATGTACATATGTACACACATATATACATACACACACACACATTTTTAAGCTTATTTATTTATTTAGAGAGAGCTTATTTATTTAAGCAAGGGAGGGGCAGAAAGATAGGGAGAGAGAGAGAATCCCAAGTAGGCTCCGTGCTCAGTGCAGAGCCTGACTTGGGGCTCGATCATGACCTGAGCCAAAACCAAGAGTTGGAAACTTCACCGACTGAACCACCCAGGTTCCCCTGGGAAGTATATTTTATATGTTTATATATTTAGATCATATATATATAATCATGGCTACAATCTTTATAGTTAGTCTTGTAAGATATTTCATTCTTCTTTTGACCTAGTTCTTATGATATCTGATACTTATGAATATTTCCAGGTGTTCTCCAAATTTACAAGGATATCCAAAGCCCAACTAGCCATATGCTTGCTAGCTTTATTTATGTGTTTATGACATAAGACTTGGGTATAATATTAAATCTTATTATTGGTTTAACCTGCTTCTGTTTTGTTGTTAAGTAGGCTCCATGCCCAGTGTGGAGCCCAATACAGGGCTTGAACTCACAACCCTGAGATCAAGTCCGGAGCTGAGATCAAGAGTTGGACCCTTAACCAACTGAGCCATGCAGGTGCCCTTAATTTGCTTTTTTAAATTAGTTGTGGGAACACTGAATCTTCCTCCCCTTTTTCAACTCATATCCTTCTTTGTGTTTTATCTGTTTTGATTTCTTACCCATTCTTAGAATCTTAGTGCTTTACTAACATTTATAGAAATTATTCTTATGTTATAAAATTTAATATTTTATATATAAAATGTATTATTAAGTATTTTACCAATTTAACATTATCCTTTTAATTCAGTACAGCTAAAATTTGGAAGAAAAATTTTCAATCATATCTATCCATTTTTTCCTTTGTACTCCTCCCTCTTATTACTTTGGTATTTGGAAAGTCTCTTTTTTGGTGAAATATTGATAACTGTTGAGCTGGGTGATGAATAGATACAAAGAGGTTCAATTTACTAATCTCTCATTTTGGTTTATGTTGGAAAATGTCCATAATAAAAACTTTCTTTAAAAGTATCTCTTTCCCAGGAAGCCTGGGTGGGTCGGTCAGTTAAGCATCCAACTTTAGCTCAGGTCATGATTTCAAGGCTAATGAGTTCAAGCTCCACAACAGGCTCTCTGCCATCAGTCCTGAGCTTGCTTTGGATCCTCTGCTGCCCTCCCACCTCTCTCTCTCTCAAATATAAAAAATTAAATTTTTTGAAAATGAATAAAAGTATCTCTTTCCCATTGCTAGAATAATCACTTTATTTCTACAGTTTTTCTTCCACCCCTTTTATGTTCCCGTTGAGGAAACTCCTGCCCAGAATGTTAAGTAACTCACTTACTATATGACTCATTTTGTTTCCCAGCCACTAAACTTAGCCACAACCTCTTCTCTTCTAGACCAACCCCAAATACCCAAAGGCACGGCTGTTTGGAAAGGGCTGGAATTCAATTTAAGAAAGTTTCCCTGGAAGATCCCAAGTAGCTGGCGTGTTATTCCTACAAATGTATTCCAACCCTGTCCCACCAGTAAGACATTGGAAGACCAGCAGTCTGCTGATAAACTGAACAGGTGGGCCTCCAAAGAAAGAAAACCCTAATTTATAGCCATTTCTTTGCCATAAATGCCAACATAACTGATTTCAAGTTACTAATGTGAAGCCACTGAATTTAGAACTGGGGATAGGTAGTATACCATTTATTGTATTTCCAGACAAAATAGAAGTAATCACAAGAGCATATATAATTATATATATATATATATATATATATACACACACACACACACACACATATATATAATAAAAGGTAGTAAATTAGGAAGTGATGTGATTTTAAATATAACTTATCTACAAATATCTATATTTTAATTTTATTTATTTATTTATTTTTATTTTTGAAAGAGAGAAAGAGAGCACAAGTTGGGGAGGGACAGGGAGAGGGAGGGAGACACAGGATCAGAAGCAGGCTCCAGGCTCTGAGCTGTCAGCACAGAGATCAATGCAGGGTTTGAATTCACAAATCACAAGAGCATGATCTGAGCCAATGAATTTGGATGCTTAACCAACTTAGCCACTCAGATGCCCTGATATAATTTATTTACTCCTAAGTTCATATAATTGAATTTTAAATAATGGCTATACCTAACCATCAGGCCACAAACCCCTGAAAATTTAGCAATCACTTCCAGTAGGCTGATACAAGGACCCTCAGCACACCACTGGGAGACAGTAAGGAAAACAAGATTTTTTTTTAAATTGTGGTAAAATATACATAACAATGTTTACCATTTTAACCAATTTTAAATGTATAATTCAGTGGTATTAATGACATTCACAATGTCATGCAAGCATCACCACTATCCGTTTCCAGAACTTTCCCATCATCCCAAACAGAAACTCTCTACCTATTCAATAATAACTCCCCATTTCTCCTTTACCTCAGCCCCTGCTAACCATCATTCTACTTCTTGTCTCTGGATTTGGCTACTAGGTATCTCTCTCGAATGTGGAACCATATCATATTTCCACTGATGTATCTCAATTATTTCACAACCATGTCTGGCCTGGAGGGAGGGCATGTGGGTGTCACTCCGCCCTCTCTCTTCCAAGGAATAAGATTCACCAAACCACAGAAAATCTGGGAAATCCAGTGCATCCAAATCACAGCCTTAGTGGGCAGATGCCAGGGCAGCTATAATAGGGAGCTCAAGAGAATATGGAAAGAATAGAACATGCCATGTGCACAATTAAAATCTCATTATGTTATTTTTTCAATAAATGTAAAACCAGTATTTCAACCTAAAAGAAGTTCATGTAACTCAGCGTTTATGAAAGTGTGGTTTCCAGACCAATGTTACCATAAGCTGGGGGCTTGTTAAAAGTGCACATTCTTGGACCAATACCACACCTGTAGACTCTACAACTCTGAGGGCAGGGCCCAGTAGTACGGTTTTTATGAAGCCCGCCAGGTGATTCTGATGCATTCTCAAATTTGAGAACTGTTGTCCTACAGTTATGATTCTAGATTCCAACTACTGATGCTCAAAAAGGTCCTCAAAATGCTTCATGGTCATTCCTAAGTATAGATTCCCATTCACGATCATATATCAAGTATGAGAGAATGGGGGGAAAAAACAGGAGAAATTATATTATGAGGGAAAAGGCATAAAGTAACATTTAAAAAAATGTTTATTTATTTCTGAGAGAGAGAGAGAGAGCACATGTGAGTGGGGGTAGGGCCAGAGAGGGAGACAGAGGATCTGAAGTAGGCTCTGTGTCAACAGCAGAAAGCCCCATGGAGGCGCTGGAACTCACAAACCATGAGATCATTACCTGCGCTGAAGTCAGACACTAAACTGACTGAGTGACCCAGGCACCCAACATTAACATTTTTTCAAATATCTGAATAAATATGACTCAGGAAATATGTTTGACAAAGATTATTTAAATAGTAGAGTTCTCAAAACCATTCACTGCAAACATGTATTACTCCTAGCAGACCCGATCTGTTATTTTATATCTGTAAAACTCTGAATTCAGTTCTCTTCCCACATGCTGGCAGAGGCTGTAATGGAGCTCATTCTGTGCTGGACACAGCAGGCTGGGAATCCAGAAAAAGGGGGCCAAATTCCAGTCTCTCCTCTGCCCTCCGGATTTAACCTCACCTAAGATGATTACTCTATTCTGGCATAAAACTTTGACATAGTAGTGACTATCGTACAGGATTTCCGAGAGGATTAGTAATAATGTCAACCCCCATATACCTTCCCTCCTCATAGAGAACTTTCATGAGTTTAGTGGTTGGGCTTGGAAAACTGGGAAGGTAGGACTCATCCCAGGGAGAAATAATGATTGGTCTAAGGCAACCCCATTCCAATGGCAACAAATGGGTTTCAAGTGGCACATGACCCACTGTGGCTGATGAGAAATAAGGAACAAATCTACCAGGAGGCTTGGAGAAAGACTTTCCCCCAGGCTAAAAAGACAAAGTTAGCCTGCCAACTTCCTCCTTTCTTCTGGCGTTGGATGGTGTCAGGACACTGCATCTGTAGCTATGGCTTCAAAAGGATCTTAATTATAATACAGACTGTAAAGCACCAAAGATGATCTCTAGGAAAAGTTCTTTAATTTTAGTGAGCACAAAAAAATCACTTGGGGAGTGTTTAGAAATACAGATTTGGGAGATGCTGTATTCCAGAGACCTTGAATCAGTAAATCCTGGGTGGGCCCCAAAGCCCTTATTGAATCTAGTTACAACAAGCACCTCCGGTTATTCCCCTCAATTCCTGTTCCAGGCCCTGTTTCTCACAGAGGTGGTCCCTTGTGTGAGACCCCAGTTCCAAAACTGCCGCTCACCATGCATGCAGGCACTCATGGTCCTTACTTAAATACCGATTTTGCCCTACCAGGTGAAGGCATTGTCACAGAAACAAAGGCAGAGGAGACAGTATCTTGCTGTCAAGGAGCACGTCTGAGAAGTAAACCGATATATGGCCAATTCAAAGACAAGGCGGCATGTGGTAACTATTAACAGAGTTCCATGGTGGGAGGAGAAGACACCCGACCCTGCCCCCTCCCCAGTCAAATGCTCTCATTTGACTTTGGTTTCCAAGAACAGATCGGATTTCAAAGGCGAAAGAGTTTTGCAGGCAGAGAGAGAAGAATAAAAATGAAGCTTCAGCCATGATTTGGAAAATACTTCATTCAGAGTGGGGCTGAACCTTTAGACCATGGAGAGAGTGGTAGAAGAGAGAATGTTCACAAATGGGTCATTTTATGAGCTTGGAGGCTGGACTAAATTTTTCAGGCCATGAGAAATCATACATTCACTCAGCACACATGGTAACACACACTATATGCTAGGCCAGGGGATGGGGGCTATGTAGTTCCTGCCCTCAGAGGAGCTCAGAGCTGAGGGGTCGCGGCCCACACCTAGAATTAGACACAATAAGGTATAATCGTTCCTGGATAGGAGAATCACAGAGAAACAGGAGTATGCATACTGGAGAGGCCCCTCACCCAGATAAAGTCTGCTGTCAGCACAGAGCCTGCTTCGGATCCTCTGTCCCTATTCTCTCTCCGCCCCTCCCCCTCCCCTCAAAAAGAAACAAACCTTTAAAATGTTTTTTTTTTATTATTTTTTTTTAATGTTTTATTTATTTCTAGGAGAGAGAGAGAGACAGCGTGAGCAGGGGAGGGTCAGAGAGAGAGGGAGTTACAGACTATGAAACAGGCTCCAGGCTCTGAGCTGGCAGTCAGCACAGAGCCCGACGCGGGGCTCGAACCCACGAACCATGAGATCACGACCTAAGTGAAAGTTGGACACTTAACCGACTAAGCCACCCAAGCGCCCCTAAAATGTTTAAAAAAAGATAAATGTGCAAAGCAATAGAACAGATGTGAAAGAAAATAGGGATCTACAATCCAGGACAGAAGTTCTAACTACAGAATCCTTGGACCCTCTAGGCCTGTCCCCCAAGACTGATGGGTCCTGGCTCCCATGGACTACAGAATGACCTTAATTTCTGAGCACCCTCCCATTCTTCCATCTGGGACCAGCTCCGACCAATATGTCACACCTCCAGTGAATAATGGTCTTGCTTTGGCATCCTCATACCTGTACGTAAACCTTTCTTCTCCTATCCACCTCCAGGAAGCCTTCTCTGACCACCCATGATGGATGGAGTTAGGTACACCTCCTCTTTTGTTCTATGGCAGTCTGTGCATAGAGTACCAAATCATGTATCACACAGTCCTAGGAGTCCTGAATTATTGATTTGCTTGTTTATGTCCCTGAAGATGGGCTCTGTGTGTTTTACTTTGGAATCCCTAGTGTCTGTCACATTGTATAGTAAATAAGTGAAACTTTATCCATGTGGCAGGGGCTGCTGACAGCCTGCCCAGCACCTAACAACCCTTGCCCAAAGTGCTGAGCTGTCTCTCCTACCTTTAAATGCTGCCTCAAGTCTTGCTACTGCGTGGATGGGCCTATGGAACCAAGAGCAGAGCACTGTCTTGGTCCGTGTCTGCCACACTCTTCACTCACCTCTCACACGGGACCCCCTGGATACTTACAAGGTTAGCATCGAGTTCATCTTGGACAAGTGGTATGGACACAGGCTCTACCTCTTCCTCTCTGAAAGGGTCCAGCCCCACAGTCATCTGAATCTCTCGGCCTTGCCTTTTCAGGCTGTTTCCCCATTTTTAATCCATCATATGGGGTAACATCAGTAAAGCACAGGATATTGAATTCATATCTTGATTCTACCACTCGCTAGTATGTGACCTCCAGCAAATTACTCAACCCCTTTGTGCCTCAGTTTCCTCACGTATAGAATGGGGCAATAATGGTAGCACCCACATAATATGGAAAAAAATTTAATAAATAACATGCCAATTGTTTGGCACAGAGTCAGGCTCATAGGAAACACTGCTGAATATTAGCTATTAATATCTGTGACATGAAGGCTTTGACATGCAGAGGCAGAGCCCTCATTGACTAAGACACATCTGGCTGAAGAGGGGGGACTCAGGCTTTGGAGACGAGGTGAGGCCCCTCAGTGCCCAAGGTCTGATATCACTGCTAAGACTCTGACATAGGGCCCTGCCCTAGCAGGTCTATCTAGTCTACAAGCTGGGACGTATCCCATCTACCTCCTCTCTCTGCTTCTGTAGATAAACACACATGGAACTGATCAGATCATTTAAATACCAAGCTTTCCCCACCATGTAGTTCAAGGCACCTTACATTCTTTTTGGAACTAGCTGGAGTGTAGTCAAATGAATAAAGAATCCAACTGACATGTATGACAAGAATGAGCAAGTTCTATTACATCTCATTGGAAAATGAAGCATAATTGCATGTTAGCTCTTTGTATATAAATAAGAAAATATATTATCATGTGTTAATTTTGAGGTTAGAAAAATTCGATAATATAAATTTTTTTCTTTTCTTTTTTTTTTTTTTTTTTAAGAAAGAGCACACGAGCTGGGGAGAGGGGCAGAGGGAGAGAGATAATCTTAAGCAAGCTCCATGCTCAGCACGGAACCTGACACAGGGCTTGATCCCATGACCCTGGGACCGTGGCCTGAGCCAAAATCAAGAGTTGGACGCTCAACTAACTGAGTCACCCACTTTTCATTTATACTTAATTCTCCCTCTTCACAAACAATGTTAAATGGGTAGATAATATCTGTAACACTCTATTAAAAAAATCAATATGTGAATATGATGAAAAGTTCAAATTATACAGGAAGGTATAAAGTGATGAATCTGGATGAACTTTACTCCCCCTACCTTGTTATGGCAACCATTGTTTTAATTTTTCTGTGTATACTATCATAAATATTTAATGCATTAACAAGTATATAGACTATAAACAGTCTCTATTATTCTTATAAAAGAAACAGCATACTATGCAAACCTGTATTTTATTTTTTTTTAATGTATCTTCAATATCACTCTGTGTTCCTATCAACCTGCATCACCTTTTTTTTTTTTTTTTTTTGAGAGGGAAGCAGGGGGAGAGCAAGCACAAGCAGTGAGGGGGCAGAGAGAAGGGGAGAGAGAGAGGGAGGAAGGGGTAGAGAGAGTAGGGGGGACAGAGAGAGTGGGAGAGAGAATCCCATGCAGGCTCCTCACTGCCAGGGCAGAGCCCGAGGTGGGGGTCAGACTCACAAACCTTGAGATCATGACCTGAGCCAAAATCAAGAAATGGACACTTAACCAACTGAGCCACCCAGGAGCCTCTCAACCTGCGTCACTTTTTAATAGCTGCATGGTATTGCACTGAATGGATTTCCATAATTTAACCAGTCCCTTTGTGATAGATATTTAGTTCATTTCCAATTTTTTGCTACTACAAGGAAGGCTGCAGTATATATATCCTTATGCACATATCTCTACACACATACCCAAGTATATCTTTATGATAAATTCAGAATTCAAATTGCTAGAACAAAGGCAAAACCATTTTAAATTTTGACAAACTGCCCAATTTTAGGGCAATTCTGAACAGTATACTTATATACCTGCTAGGTATCCATGATTGAGTTCAGACAGATGTCTGAAAACCCCTTGAAATTGTATGAACAATGTCAAATGTGTGTTTCTTTTTCTCAAGAGAAATTCATGGCTTTAATCAGGCTCTCAAAGGGGTCTGTAACTAACAAGGATGAGAACGACTGAGTCAAGAGATTCTTGAATAGCACCAAAAAGCGTCAATAGCAGAAGTTGAAGCTAGGCAGGACCCAGAAGCTTCCCCAGCTCCCTGGAGAGGAGAGGGAAGATGCTGGGGGCTGATTATACCTGGAGGCTTGTATCTATTGAGGACCTCCTCCGGGGGAGGGGACTCAATTACACACAAGTCAGGAGAACTTGTTCCCACTCACAAACCAATCCTTCTATGTTAGCTTCTGGTAATAATTTAATGTTACCTTTCAGGAGGGGCGAGGTGAAGAGTCTCAACCCAGGAATGAATCCACAGTGACTGGGCAGGGAGGTCTTTCTATGGACCTGAAAAAGGTTACTCTCTGGGCCTCCTGCTCTGTTACGAGTCAGGCTGCTTATGCTGTGTTATACCTAGGCTTTAAAGGGGAATGTGGAAGTAGTGTAGTTGAAAGTGTTTTTCAAAGCAATTTACAGTCTGGCCTATAGCTGCAATTTATCCCTCTGGCTGTTATGGTTCATTCTAGAGCAAATATTCACTTGGGTTCTTATGCCTAGCAAATCAGACCAAGAAGCAGTATGGCAATTTACTGACCTCAAATATGTTGAACCTTTAAAAAGAATTCTTCCAAGGTGGTGGTTCACGTTCCCATAGCAAAAGCTCTTAGTCCAGTTCAAACACAACTGAACACTAACATGTCACTGCCAATAAAACAAGCAACAGGCCTTAGAAATCCTAGATTCCTAGGGAAAATAATCTTAATGTAGTATTCCATCTCAGTTTCAATTACGTTTAAAAATAAACAAAACTCCTTTAGTTTAGACCCTTTATTTGGTCTAGGGATATCAAGCACTGGATAACAATGGGGTGAATTTGATGTAATAGGTATAATAGAGAGCTGTCCTTGAGAAAGGGGACAATTCTAGCTTTTACCACATTATTAGACTTTATAGCACAATGACAGGCTAAGTTCCCTGAAGTCCCATGTTTTTGTTAATACTTCACTCAATTTATCAGGCACGCACATATTCATTTAAGTGTTTCCAAAGCTTCGTTTCTCAAAACAAGGTCCAGGAAACACCTGAATCGCAATCATCCAAGGAGCCAATTAAATATACATTTTCCTGGACACAGCCCTGTCATACTGGATCAGAATTGTGTGGAGTGAGGCAAGAATTCGTACGTCGTGCAAGCTTCCCGAGGGATTCAGAGGTACACTGAAGTGAAAGCTATGGCTTTAGAGGTCTTTAGTCTAACCTTCTGCCCTTCACAGCCCCATCCAAAAGGGGTTACAAGGCCTCTGCCTAGACACCTCTGCTGAGAAAGCTCTCCATCTCCAAGTCCACCCAGCCTGGGGGTTTCAAAGGCCACATCTTAAATTCAACAGAACCTACCATCCAACACAGCTCTGCCCAAGGTCACAATGAGTGAGTTTATTCTCGCATCCACATGCCAAGCAAGTCCCTCAAGAATTCAGGGGCATTAATATGTGTCTCCACACCCACCTCATATGTAACACCAGGTTACTAACCCTACCTCGGGTTGAAATGAAGATTAAATTATTAACCAAGTACGACTGTTATTCAAAGTCCCTCCAGGGAAGACATTGCAGTGCCTCTCAAACCACGGACACTGTAGCCGTAATTGCAGTCAAAGTAAACCCTCAAGGGCTAGCTTTGGGCCAAACCACAGCCCAAACAAAATAATTTTTTTAAAGTTTCTTCTTTTATATTAAAAAGTATACAAATTTTGAATTCTACTCCAAAATATATCTGATTGTTTTAGCATAAAAAGTATTTTTTTTACAAATAGTTTATTGTCAAATTGTTTGTTTTTTTTTTTACAAATAGTTTATTGGCATAAAAAGTAATTTTAATCTCAAATATCTGGGTAAAATTGACACCCAAGGGAAATCACACCCCTCCCTGCCCCGCTTATTTACTCTGAGCTCCCAAGTATTCCCTAGCAGTGCCTGGCACTCACCTCCATCTCCCCTGAAGAAAAGCAGACTTAGTCTATAAGCAGAGGATCAAGATGGGGACAACAAATGAGTGCCAGACACAAGCAAAAAAATGGGCCAAAGGATAGGAGTCTTCAGACGACCAGGAGGCTCACTCTTCAAGATGCTGAGGGCTGGCGTGGTTTGACTTGACTGTGCATGGTACTCTCTAACTTGCTTTCAGAGAAAAATGATCCCTAACCAAATGCAAAAATATTTGGGAGGGAAATTCAGACGCCCTTGATCTAATAGTCATGTCTTGGTGTGTGCGTGCGTGCATGCTTGTGTTTCTCCCAAACAAGAAAATAATGGTCTGCGCTGAATGTTAGGGATCTGGCCTTGGCCAGCCAGACAGGGCTGGGCTCTGGGAAGGAAGCAAGCAGATCTCGGGTGGCTGTGATTACCCATTTTCTTGTTCCCTTCCTCTCCTGCTTGCTCTTTCACCTCTGTCATCTGAGAATTCCCTGGCAACTAAAGAGCTAGGGTTTGGCTATCAGTTGTGTTACTTGCAATGTAAGGAGGAGGTGGGATGGATAACTTGGAGGGGGGACCCTATCCATTCCTCCCACTGTCAGCTGGAGAGAGCAGATGCCCACTTGTCACGAAAGGTGTGGGTTACTCGTTACAGCTCACAGACTTGCATCAACCTGGTAAGCACTTCAAGTGGGGCAGATCGTTGAAAAGCAATAGACTCTTAGGCCCCAAAATCTCCCTGCTAGTCAAAGCCAAGACTTAAAAAAGAGTGAGACAGTGCTATGGGCAGGCTCAAGTCATGGATCTCGTAGTAACAACTGGTTCCCATGTGCCAGCCAGACATTATGCTGAGGGCATTAGATACGCGACAAGAAAAGGGAATTATATACACGATGAGAAAAGGGTAAGAAACTAGGGAAAGGGAGTACGTTTCTTACAGGAGAAAAGAATGCAAAAGAAAACTTAGGTACGAGATGGAGTCAGCTGCAGGGAGTATTAACTCAGTCCTTTCTTGCTAATTCCCAAAATCAGCACAGTGTTGTGGTCTCTGGTCTACATTCTGAGCTGAATAAACTACTCCTTCTGGAAAGTACCGGTGGATACTGGCCGTGTTTGTCTCCGCTTGGCCCCTTCGCGAGTGAGCCCCGGTCAGACCGCGCCCGCTCCACCCTGTGGCCTCCGAGCCCCGCCCGCAGGCCGGCGGCGGGCGCCCCCTCCTGGGCGCGGTGGAAGGCTGTCCCCGCGAGGCGACCCGAGGCTGCTGCGCCCCCTTCCCCCAGCCCAGGACCTCCCGGCCCGGCGCCCCCTTTACCGCTAGTGCCTAGACTGGGTAGCGCTCGTCCGGGTCGGCCGCGCAGAACACACCCTTGTCTGGGCCGGAGAGCGGGTCTTATTCTCTGCGGACCCGCCCCACTTCGGGGTGGAGACTGAGCCCGAGTTCCTGGTTGTCCCTCTGCACACGGGACCGGAAAATCCTCCGAGGGGCGTAGCGCACCTGGGGCCGGGGGCCAGGACCGCCGCGGCCCGCGCCCAGCGGGGGGCCGGCCTCGCCTCTAGGCCTGAGGCTGCACCTGGCACGTGCCCGCGCCCCGCCGGTGACTGGTCTTGCTGTCCAGGCTCCGCGGCCTCGGCGCCCGCCGGGATCGCACCTTCTGCCAGGCGCCGCCCAGCCCCGCTCCTGCCCCCGCAGATCCGGAGCCGCAGACTCGGAGCAGCTGGACTCTCCGGATCTGCGGTGTCCGGGCGCCACAACACTCCCGGAGGTCTGAGTCCCCGAGCCACTCCGACACCCTCCACGCGCTCGCAGAGGCCGAGAGTCCCTCCGCCAATCACAGCTCCCTCCCGGGAAAACTGCACTTTCTCTCGCCCAGCCTGCGGCGGGAGAAGTGGGAAGTGAAATCCCAACGGCGCAGTTTGTTTCCCTCTTGCACATTCAAGCAAATACCCCCAAAAGTTCCTAGTACTTCCAGGTCTCCCTTGAGGAAAACGGAGTTCCCTTTCCTTGGGGAAATCTTTGGGAACAGGAGTTCGGAGCAGCCTCAGATCTTCCTCTTCTCCCCGGTAAATTCCCAGGGTTTGGTGCTTGCCTGGAAGCCGCGCTCACGCTTTGCAAAAACAGTTGTACGTGTTCGTAACTGCCTCCTCGCGTTTACACTGGCCTCATGAAGGCACCAGCTGAATCTAGGTCGTCTTTGCACACACGCCTAATGTGGCTTCTAGCACACAGTAGGTATTCGGTGAAAGCTTGCAGAATAAATCTTTTGAGTCTACCGGCTAATAGAGATTTTATTTAACAGAGGGTAAGTAGCTTTGGTGAGTGTGTTTGCTATCCAGTAGACCAAATTCCCAGTGACTATTACACCCTTAAAGTCGGAGAGGTAGCATTTAAATTATTTCATCAAGATGTAACAAAAGGAGATGGTTTAACATGGTTAAGAGCATGGGCTTTAGGGTCAGACTGGTTTAAGATTCTAGACCTGGTTTTGCTCTTTTTCTCTGCTTGATAACTTAAAGTTTTGAAGCTTCCTTTTACAAACTAACCTAGAAGAAACAAAATCAGGAGGAAAAAGAATGAAAAGGCACAATTCATTTCCTTAGAAATAGACTAGAGAAGACTATTGCATCCTTGAAAAATTTAACAATAGGCTACTCTAAAAAAAGTAAAAGGTTGGGAATGGAACTGACCAACAACTAACTGCCCCTTTCTCCCATAAGTGCCCTCACATCAGGTTGAGGATGTGATAATCAAAGCTAACTTTATGGGGTACAAAAGGCCAGGGGTACATTTGCAATGCCCTTCATATTCCAGAGCTCCTGTGGGCTTAGGCTTGGGCTAAATTTCTGCAGAAACCACACCTGTACTCGGCTCCTTCCTTTGCATTATCCTGCTTGTCTCAAGTACAGGTTCTTTCTGAGGATACTCCCTTACCTAGTAAGCACTTACCCAAGAATCTTCATCTCAGGCTCTGCTTCTAGTAAGCCTGATCTAAGACAGTGTATTTTATTTTATTTTATTTTAAAAATATTTTTATTTACTTCTGAGAGAGAGAGAGAGAGAACAAATGGGAGAGGGGCAGAGAGAGGGAGGCACAGAATTCGAAGCAGACTCCAGGCTCTGCTCTGAGCTGTCAGCACAGAACCCTACACAGGGCTTGAACTCACGAACCGCAAGATCATGACCCGAGCTGAAGTCAGTAGCTTTACCAACTGAGCCACCCAGGTGCCCCAGAGACAGTATTTTAAAAATTAATGTAATTGTTGAAATTAAAGCCTGGAAGGAAACTTTAAAGATAACAGCGGTGCCTGGGTGGCTCAGTCAGTTAAGCATCCAACTTCGGCTCAGGTCATGATCTCATGGTTCATGGGTTCAAGCCCCACATCAGGCTCTGTGCTGACAGCTAGCTCAGAGCCTGGAGTCTGTTTCAGATTCTGTATCTCCCTCTCTCTTTGACTTTCCCCTGCTCATGCTGTCTCTATCTGTCTCTCAGAAATAAATAAAATGTTTAAAAAATTAATTAAAGATAGCAGAATGAACATACGCATTTGCCTCAGTTCCCTCTTGAAATCCAACTAAAGCAATCACAGATTAAAAACAAACAAATCTCACAAGAACAAGGTAACAAGAAAGGAAAAAGAACAAAACTTTGGAAACTAGAAAGCAGATAGACATGTGGTAATTGACTTAGCAGACCTCAGAAAAACGATTCTTAAGCCCAGAGTAGGTAAAGCCATAAAGCAACATGAGAGGGGCTCTTGGGTGGCTTAGTCGGTTAAGCGTCCAACTCTTAATTTCGGCTCAGGTCATGATCTCACGGTTTGTAGATTCGAGTCCCACATCAGTCTGTTCACTGATAGTGTGGACCTTGCTTGGGATTCTCTCTCTGCCCCTCCCCCACTTATGCTCTGTCTTTCTATCTCCATCTCTGTTTCTCTCTCTCTCAAAATAAATAAATAATAAACATCAAAAGAAAAAGAAGCAACAAGAGATTGCAGAATTTCTCAGGATATGGAGGTATTGCTGTTTTGTATGCTTCTGAAAGTACGTATATGCTTAAGAATAAGAACAGGGTATTTTTTCTAAGTCTGTAGAATCCCCAGGACTGCACGGCTGCCACTGCCCCCTCACACTTTGGCAAAAGACTGGAAATATATTCTCTGGAGGGCATAAAGCAGAGGATCTCTTGAATGGGAGATAACAGGTGTAGTCAAGTTATTCTGGTTATTAAGGCTCCCTAACAAAGTACCTCAAAACTTGGTAACTTATAGTATCCAAAATCTATAAGGAACTCATCAAACTCCACACCCAAAAACCAAACAACCCAGTGAAGAAATGGGCAGAAGATATGAACAGACACTTCTCCAAAGAGGATATCCAGATGGCCAACAGACACATGAAATGCTGCTCAGCATCCCTCCTCATCAGGGAAATACAAATCAAAACCACACTGAGATACCACCTCACGCTGGTCAGAGTGGCTAAAATGAGCAAATCAGAGGACTCTAGATGCTGGCAAGGATGTGGAGAAATGGGCACCCTCCTACACTCTTGGTGGGAATGTAAACTGGTGCAGCCCCTCTGGAAAACAGTGTGGAGGTTCCTCAGGAAATGAACAATAGAACTCCCTTATGACCCAGCAATAGCACTGCTAGGAATTTACCCAAGAGATACAGGAGTGCTGATGCATAGAAGCACATGTACCCCAAAGTTCATAGCAGCACTCTCAACAATAGCCAAAACATGGAAAGAACCTAAGTGTCCATCAGTGGACGAATGGATCAAGAAGATGTGGTTTATCTATACGATGGAATACTACATTGCAATGAGAAAGAATGAAATCTGGCCATGTGTAGAACATGGATGGACCTTGAGGGTGTTATGCTGAGCGGAATAAGTCAGGCAGAGAAGGACAAATACCATATATTTGCACGTATAGGAGGATTAGGAGGAACTTAATGGAGGACCGTGGGGGAGAAGAAGGGGAGAGGGAGAGAGGCAAACCATGAGAGACTTGAATGCTGAGAACAAACTGAGGACTGATGGGTGTGGGGGGGGGAGAGGGGAGATGGGCATGGAGGAGGACACTTGTGGGTATGAGCACTGGGTGTTATATGAAACCAACTTGACAAAAAACTATTTGTAAAAAAAAAAAACTTGGTAACCTAAACAATGATCATTTTCTTGTATCTCATGATCTTGCAGGTCTGAATCTGGACAAGTCTTGGCTGGGCAATTCTTCTGTTCCACATGACATCAGGAAAAGTCACTTAGTGGTATTCAGCTGGCAGATAGGCCATTCTGGTGGATTATTCACATGTCTGGTATCGTAGCAAGGTGAGTTGGGAGGCTGATCTCAGCTGGCGCTCTCCACCAGAGCATCTAAGCTCTCTCCACATGGCAGTTTCAGGGTAGTGGTATTTCCTACCGGGAGGCTCAGAAGGCTCAGAACTCCAGAAATACTACTCCAGGAGATCCTTTGTCTAGGCAGATGTTATTAGGCTTCTTATTACCTAGGCTTGAAGCCCCTGAATGTTATTTCCATTGCATTCTATATATAGGTCATGCAAGTCACTAAGGCCAGCCCAGATTCAAAGGGAGGTGAATTAGGCTCCATCCCTGAATGGGGGGAACTAACAAAACCTTGCTATATTAAATAACAAAAATTCAACCAAGTAAATTTTGAAGTCAATTTAAAGTAAATTTTAAAGATCTAATTGGCTTTATTAATCGATTCATGAATCAGGCAGCATCCTGTCTAGCAAGTAGGGGGGAACTCCAAAGGCCTACAGAAAAGGAAAGGCTTGGGGCACCTGGGCGGCTCAGTTGGTTAAGCGTCAGACTTCAGCTCAGGTCATGATCTCATAGTCTGTGGGTTCGGGCCCCTCATTGGGCTCTGTGCTGACAGCTCAGAGCCTGGAGACTGCTTTGGATTCTGTGTCTCCTCTCTCTCTGCCCCTCCCCTGCTCATACTCTGTCTCTCAAAAATAAATAAACATTAAAAAAGTTTTTTTTTTTTTAAAATGAAAAGGAAAGGCTTTTAAAGGGAGGGAGGGAATGGAAACAAGGAAATTATTAGCAAAGAATCCATTGTTTTAGACAAGGTTGCCCTCCTAAAGGGAACAAAAGGGGTCTATCAGTAAATTTCCTAGTTCTGACCAGGAAATTCGATGACTGGTTAAAGGCTACATTCCTGGGAGATTGGAACTGCAGTCTGGTTAGGTATTAAGTCTTGGCTTAATGCCTTGGGGCCTTGTCCTACATGATGCCATTTTGGCGCTGTGGTTTTCTATTTAACAGTGGCCATACTTAGCTAAGGAACCAGTACTGATATGAAACTTAATGTGATGAATATTGAACTCGTCAGTATTCTTCCTTCACATGGCTCCTATAGCATTGGTAGCCAGAATACAGAATTTGGAATATTCTTCTTTGGGGAGAGTAAAGACCTAAAGAGACTGTCATCAGGTGTTCAGTGAAACTGGAACAGCCCTTTAATGAACTTACCTTAGTGAAGCCCTGCCTGCATGCATAGAACCTCTGGGCAGCATTTAAGATCTCACCCTCTTAGGTGATAAATAGATAGATATAAATAGAGGATATCTAATTAACTGGAATTCCAAATAAACTATCAATAACTTTCTACTAAAGTAAAAAATACTTATATACTCCAGGTATGTCCTTTATCTAAAATGCGAATTTAACTAGGTGTCCTGTTTTATTTTGTCTTGCTCTATCTGACACTCTTAAGTAAGAACAGACAGCTGAAGATAATCAGAATTTAAGGGAAGGATTTGACATAAATCAGAACAGGAAAAAAGAAACTGAAGAAAGAGTTATATGGAGAGAAGAAAACTTGAAAAAAATGTTATCAAGTTCCTTTGAGAAACAAAAAGAATAAGAATAAAAATAGAACAGATTCGCTAAAAATGAACCAAACAGAGCTCTTGTAAATTAAAAATAAGATAGCAAAAATGAAAAACTCAGTAGAGTGGTAGGAAGATAAATTAAGGAAATATCCTAGGATGTGTAGACAAAAGGCAAAAAGAAGAGAAAGAAGTAAGAAATGATAAGAAAATTTGAAAGTCAGCCCAGAACATCTGGGAAACAAGAAGAAATCAATTAAATAATTCAGTTATATATTTTTAGAACTACAGGATATTGTTATCTGAAACTGGGTTTGCCTCTTGGTGAGTGTGGAGCCAAAAGACACAATCAAGCCAAAGAATAGGAAAAGGAATTGTTTTACTTGTAACATGTAAAGGAGAACACCGGAATATTTCAAAAAGTAGTGTGTCCCTGAACAACAAATGGGGAAGTTTTAAGCTAAGGGTTCATACATTTTCAGAAGAGGCTTGAATTTCGGCAAGAGTCATCTTTAGGTAATAGAGTCCAAGTCAGAGTCACAAAGGCTGGCAAGGAAGGGTCAACATCATCAATTCTCTGGTTCCAATTGGCCTGGTATCTGAGGGCCCAAAGGAGTTTAAGATCTTGCAAAGTTAACTCAAGAATTACATCAGGTCAGGGGCGCCTGGGAGGCTCAGTTGGTTAAGCGTCTGACCAGCTTAGGTCATGATCTCACAGTTGGTGGGTTCGAGCCCCACATCAGGGTCTCTGCTGACAGCCAGCTCAGGGCCTGGAGTCTGCTTCTGATTCTGTGTCTCCCTCCCTCTCTCTGACCCTCCCCTGCTCACTCTCTTTCTCTTTCCCTCTCTCTCTCTCAGAAATAAATAAAACATTAAAAAAAAAAAAAAGAATTACATCAGGTCAGCCACAGGAGTTTTACCACTGATTTATTGTCCCTGATGTGGTTAGCCTATCTCCTGGCTTGATAATGGCTGTTTGATCTTACATTTTTTCATAGATGATAGGGGGCCTGAAATGACTTTTCTTATGTTGAGAAAGCTATCCATCTTTTTCTGAGGACCCCTAATTCTTTCTGCTTACAAATTGAGTTTCCACATTGAAAGTGCTCATTGAGTCCAACACAATGGACAACAACAGAATCACATCAAGGTACAGCATGATAACATTTCAGAAGACCAGGGACATAGAGAAGATCTTACAAGCACCCAGAGGGAAAAAAAGAGGTTGCATACTATAAGGAGGGAAGAATTTCCTCTGCCCTTTAAGGTCCTTCTAGGTGGACTAAGAATCAAATCAACATGAGACAGATTAACAGGAGAAAGTCACATTTAATGGCATCCATACACAAAATCCACACAGACATGGAAATTCTGAAGACAGTGGGGCTACATGACACTTGTATGAGCTAAGAAGAGGGGTAGGGGTCTGAGGATACAAAGGGGAGAAAGACCATTAGCAGGAAGGTGAGAGGAGGTGTTTGGAAAACGAAAGTTGCCCTATTACATAGGTAAGTTTCTTAGGTAAAGAGGAATATGTTAATAGCTCTCTTCCTGGTACAGACAGGCAGTTGAGGGGGGAGATAAAGAGCTTTTCTTAAATCTCCTGGGTTTTGATTGTTTAACTGAAAATAATGTTCATGCCAAACCAGCCCATCTTAGAGCAACCTGCCATTGACCCCTACAATGCCAAGGATCAAGAACCAAAACAGTATCAGATTCCTCCATTGCAACACATCAAACTGAAAGACAGTGAATGCTTTTATAATTCTGAGAGACAATTTCCAACATAGATTTTCATAGCCACTCAAGCCATTGGTTAACTGTGGGGGTACATAAAGATATTTTCAGATGCAAGATTTCAAAAAATTGATCTCCCATGCACCATTTCTTGATTTTTATTTTTTAAAGTTTATTTATTAATTTTGACAGAGAGAGTGCAAATGGGGGAGGGTCAGAGAGAGAGAGAGAGAGGGAGAGAGAGGATCCCAAGCAGGCTCTGCGCTGTCAGCACAGAGTCTGATGCGGGGCTTGATTTCATGAACCGTGAGAGCACGGCTTGAGCCAAAATCAAGAGTCAGACACATAACTAACTGAACCACTGAGGGGCCCCTCCCATGTAACTTTTCTTAAGAAGCTTTCAGATGGTGTGTTCCATCAAAATAAGGAGGTAAACCAAGAAGATTTTTTTAAAAAGGTCTTGAATAGTGGAAATGACAACAGAAACTGAAAGGCAGGAAAGAGTGGTCAGTTGACCCTATAGTCATTGATCTCTAATTTTCTTTCTGTACAGTATAGATAACATTTATATAAGCACTTACCATGTTCCAGTCACTATTCCAAGTACTTCAGATATACAGTTTTAATCCACTAATTCTCACAAACAGCCCTGTTAGTTAGATGCTTGCATAGAGTAGGTGTCAATGAGTATTACTATGGATGGTACACAATCACTTATTTTTTTTTAAGTTTATTTATTTAGTTTTGAAAGAGAGAGAGAGAGAGAGCACGAGCAAGTGGGGGAGGGGCAGAGAGAGGATCCCAAGCACCGAAGGTGCAAAACCTGACGTAGAGCTTGACCTTACTAACCGTGAGATCATGACCCGAGCCGAAGTCAGGCTCTTAACTTCCTGAGCCACCTAGGCACCCCTACAATCACTTATTAATTCAGTAGGATTGTATTAAAGTTCCTGTGACAGACTGTATTTTTCAGAATTGGTCACAATAATATATTCAGTCCACATGCTCTTCTAAAACCCGGCCCACCCCTAGTCAAGAGATGGCCTCTCTGAAATTGAGTGGGCTCCTTGGGTGGGCTTCTGTGAATGCACAACAAAAGTAATGCTATGTGGCTTTCAAGGCTGGGTCTTAAAAAGTGATACAACTTCCATCTAGTTCTTTCACTCAGAACAAATGCCTGAGGACACTTGGGTGGCTGTGTAGCAAGCTTGGCTGCCCTGAAGCCACCATGCTGCAGAGAGCCCATGGACAGGCCACGTGAAGACAGAGAGGCAGAGAAGCCCCAGCTTTTCCAGCCCCAGCAGTTAGAACTTCCCCAGGCCCAGTGCCAGACAGGTGGATGCAAGAGCCTTTGAGATGACTCCACTATCTTCTCCATCTCATGGAAGTCAACTGAGAGACCCTGCATGAGAACCGCCTGGCTGAACCCAGTCCTTCACCAGAATCATGAGGGGTAACAACAGTAGATGATTGCTGTTGTTATTTTATAGAACAATAGAAAACCAGAACACTTCTAGGTAAGAGTGGGGATGTAGGCCAGTCTTCTGACTCTTCTTTCCCAGTACTTATTGAAGTGGCCCAAGGCAAAAAGGGAGAACTTTTACCCTGAGTAGCAAGCTCCTCTCTGATATTCAGTCTGGCTGTTAACTATGAAGGAGGCAAGGACAAAGGCCAGACAACCTTTGGCCCCTTGGGACAGTGGCTTTGTAAAATAATGGGAAGAAATCTTGCAGGGGTGACATTCATTGCCAGCTGGCTCCCTCCACAATCTTTTCAGGCTGCCAGAAGGTAACCAATCCTTCAGCTTAAGATATGAGAAGAAGATTCTAACAGCATCCAAATAGACAGGCAGGGAGCCAAGAAGAATTAGCTCATCCTGTTTGGGAACAAATGCAAAGCATATATAAAACTTTTAACATTCGAGGATGAATAAGCATAAAAAAGTATATAGAACTATGACAAAATTCTGGAAGACAGAAAAAGAAAACATAGCATCTAAGAGGAAGAAGAAGAAACTTCAAAAATTGTTTTTACAATATGAAGCAGAAATAAAGTTTAAGCTGTCTCGGCTATGACTTTGATAGAGAAAACACACCATAACACATAGCAGTAATCTGAACAGTATTTTAATGATGTAGAATTAATAGTTATGAGCTGGACTGGACTACATATTCTACAGAGAAAGCACCTTCATTTCCATCATCTGCTGAATATTTACAAAAACTGACAAAATATTTATTTGCAAGGAAAACTTCATTAAATTCCAAAATAAAATTAGGGTTTCAATCTCAGATCTGCCATTTATTAACTTGAGGCCTAAAGAAAATCACTTATCGGGGCACCTAGGTGGCTCAGTTGGTTAAACATCTGACTTCGGCTCAGATCATGATCTCACAGTTCATGAGTTTGAGCCCCACAATGGGCTCTCCACTCTCAGCACAGAGCCCATTTCAGATTCTCTGTCTCCCTCTCTCTCTGCCCCTCCCCAGCTTGTCCTCTCTCTTTCTCTCTGTCAAAAATAAATAAACCTTTTTAAAAGACTGAATAATATTCCATTTTATGTATATACCACATTAAAACAAGTCATTTGTCTTTTCTGTGTCTCAGTTTTTTCATCTGTAGAATGGGGATGATAGTGCCTAACTCATAAGTGTTATAAGAATTAAATGACTTAATACATGTAAATTTTTAAAGAGTTCTTAGCCCATTATAAGGTTTATATTAGTGTTAGCTGTATTTCTGATTGCAGCTGAATAAAACTTAAACAACAAAGCTTTTAATGAATGACTCCCTTCCTCAATCAACAGTGTTTGCTATTACCAAATTTATATATATATAAATGTCATGTTTGCGGACTTCAAAGAAAACAAATTTTGACATTGTCCTTCAAAAATATTTCTCCATGTCTCCTAGAATCCACTGGTATCAAAGAAAAATCTGATGTTAAACTGATTCTTGTTCCTTTGTAAGTAATCTAGTTTTTCTCACTACAAAAAAAAAAATAAGATTTTTTTCCTTTTCCCTTGAAGAATGTGTTCAGGAGTGGGACTTGTTCTCTAGACCTGGTTAGCACTCTGAGGTCTGTTCGCTCCAAAGACTTGAATCTTTTCCAAATTCAGGAAAGTTCTTTTATTATATTATTTCTCTTCCATTCTTTTGGTCTGGAGTTTGATGAAGCTGTAGGAACTTTTGACTTTATCCTCCATGTCATTTAGCCTTTCTTTCATTGGTTGTTTTATTTCTTTTGTTTTTGTTTTTGCTTTAGTCCTTTACCTCTGAGTTTGAGAGACTCTTTAGGATTGATCTTATATGTTCATTCATTTCATTTTCAGTTGTGCCCATTGTATTCAGCCCATCTACCAAATTTTTTAAAAGATAGCTTTCATTTTTATCAAAGTTGCAAATATACAGAATCTTAAGAGGCAAATAGTCCTACAAGGCTTGTTCCAACAAGAACAGTAGTGTTCCATCTCCTCTCCTCCATCTTTCTGCCGAGCAACTGGTACTGCTTTAGGTACAAGCCCATCAGGTGACCATAGTATCCACTGATTCCTGAGGTTATGTAATAGGGCATCCCAATCACAGGTCACAGCAGTGTATTAGGCTTGCTTTAAAAAAGTATATGAAAGGTTTACAGGAGGGATGGTCATGCAGAAAGCTTATGTTTTCTAATTTGAAAAGATATATCACACAAACCCCCCGTTGACTGCATGATTAGTTACAATAGCCAAGATATGGAAACAACCTAAGTGTCCACTGATGGGTGAATGGATAGGGATGTGGCATATGTGAATACGTACACCCCACACACATACACACACACAGAGAGAGAGAGAGAGAGAGAGAGAGAGAGAGAGAGAGATACTATACAACCATGAAAAAGAATAAACTCTTCCCATTTGTGACAACATTTGATGACTACAACTATGTTGTGAATTTGCATAGAGACCGTGATATGGCCGCTGTTGGCTTCTGTGGCTATCTCAGGACTACCACCTCAAACCTATCTACCTAAAAGGCAGATCATGGGAACCCTTCATGGAAATAATTTTGCCTTACTTAACTGCAACTCCCTATCATCATATAAGAGAGAGAAAACACATGTATGGCATTACAGGTACCTCCTCCTTTTCCTACGTTGGTGGTAGGCCTTGCTAATGGGCCTTTATACGTAAATCTCTAAGCAGGCATGATTACTGCAGCTTCTAGATCGGCCTGTTAGATTCAGCCAGTGAAGAGACAACAAGCCCAAATAGATTTAGACAGTTTTATTACTCACAGCACAGCAGGCAAGCGTAGGCTCCACTTTGCCCCTAAGTCCCATAGGGGCTGTGGAGAGGTAGGCCGAGGTGGTGCTGGGAAAACTGTGGAACTGTGACATAGCTGGGGAACATTCATCCCAGGAAATCCCTAATCTTAGAAGGGGACTGCCAATAAACCTGCTTATCTGCCCCAGAGAGGGGTATTATCTTTTATTACCCTAGAGTGTAAGCAAATAATCTCCAGAGAAGGAAGGGCAAGGTCACTAGCTTTATTACCCTGAAATATCTCCAGGAAGAGGTGTCTCCAGCTCTCTAGAGAGTAGCTCTGTCTCTATGTTTCTAAAGCTGTTATGCAAACATCCTTGGACAAAAAAAATGGTCTATCTCTTTCAATCAGAAAATATGCCGAAACCCAGACTCATGGAGAATTATCTCTCAACAATTATAACATCCTTTTTATAAAGTTCTGAAAATGCCAAGCTTTATTCACACCCAAATAGGAAAGAATAACTTTAAGTATGATAAAACCATCACTGTAATCACTGTGTACGTGACATACAAAAATCCATAAACAATGGATAAAAAATAACGACTCTTAACTGACATCTTCCTGGAAATTCTTAACTCTATACTGAAGTTTCTTGAAAGTGGCATTATTGACATTTTGGGCTGTATAACTTTTTGTTGCGGGAGACCTGCCTGGGGATTGTAGGATGTTTAACAGCATCCCTAGTTTTCACTCACTAGATGTCAGTAGCACTATCCCCAGTGTGACATCTACAAGTTGTCCTGAGTTGTTGTCCAGAGTTGTCCTGGGAGCATAGTCACCTCCCACTGACAACCACTGATCTGTTATTCTCTTCTCAGGTAGTCATATTTCAAAAATTAATTGTTAAACCTCAAATATTTAGGGATAAATCAGTGACAGCTGTGCAAGGCTGCTACACCAAAAACAATAAAACATTAAGTGAAATAATGATCTAATTAAATGGAGGGAAGTACTATGTTTATAATTTGAAGATTCAATATTGTAAGTAGGTAATTCTCCCAAAACGACCTACAGATTCAACACAATCCAAATCATCAGAGGTTTATGGTGCACCTGTGGAAATTAACAAATGGATTCTGAAATTTAAACTGAAATGAAAGAGGCCAAAAATAGCCAAGTATCTCCTGAAAGAGATCAAAGCCAGAAATATGAAGATGTTAAGAGTTAGCAATATGGTTCTTATGTAGTCACACAAAGATAGACGACGAATGAACAAATGTAACAAGAGAGGGCAGAAAGAGACCTTCACCTGAATAGTCACCTGATTTATAACAAAGGTGGCAGCGCCGTGGGAAAAGGACGGGCTTTTCCATAAATGGTGCCAGGATAATTTGATATCATATGGGAAAATAATAAATCTTGATACTTACCTAAAAGAGAATTGATTGCAGACCGACTGTCGATGGAAACATGAAAGGAAAAAAACAAACTTTTCAGAAGACATAAGTGAATACTATAAATTAAAAACATTGTAGAACAAAAGAATGATAAGAAGCAGGATATGTATCTACTGCATTACTAGATATTTACTAACTACAAAAGGAAAATGAGTAACTTCAAAGTGGAGACACCTGGCAGACATCAGCCTAACTGAGGGATCAAGTACACACATCACCACTGGTAAGATATATTGGCATCATGTTCCTCTTGCTACCATGCACTGAGAATAGGCACCACTCCTTCAAAGATGCATAACCTGAACTTAATCTTGAGGGAACATCAGAGAAATGTAAATCGAGGGCATTTTATGTAATACTGGTCCATACTATTCTAAAGTGTTAAAGGTCATTGAAGACAAAGACTAAAGAACTATTCCAGATTAATGGAGACAAGAACGATGTGACAATGAAAGGCAATGTGTAATTCTAGATTGAATCCTGATCTGGAAAAAAAGAGACAACTGATGACACTTTAATAAGGTCTATAAATGCATAATGTTAATTTCTTGATTCTGATAAGCGGATTACAAAGTCATGCAAAATATGGAGATACGAAGTTAGGTAAACGGAATATGGGACTTTTTGGGTACCATTTTGCAAAAGTCTGAAATCATTTCATAATGAAAAGTTAAAAAGAAAAAAATTTTAAAACATATGTAAAGTACTCATTTTTTTACAGAAAGTTGGCAAAAGACTTGAACAGACACTTTATGAAAGAAGATATCCAAATAGCCAATCTAGCATGAAAAATGTGTCCAGCTTTAGTTATCAGAGAAAAGCAAATTAAAGCCCTGATGAGATATCACTGTACATACCAGAATATCTAAAATGAAGAGGATTAGTTGTAACAGATATTGTCCAAATGGAACAGCTACTATTCTCATGCATTGCTGGTGGGGATATAATTTGTACAACCATACTGGGAAATACTTCGGCAGCATCAGTTCAAGCTGAACAAATGTAGATCCAAGCCACATGTAGGTAATATGCATCGAAAGGCATTTAAATTTTTTTTTTCATAGCAGCTTTATTTGTAACGGCCAATAACCAGAAACAATATACACGTTCATCAATATGGAATGGATAACTTAATATGGAATACTACACAGCAAGGGAAAGAACAAATTACAGCACAACAAAATGAATGTCTTTTTCAAATAAAACATTGAATGATGGAAGCCAGGCATAAAACAGCACCTAATATATGATTCGATTATGGAAGGTTCAAAGGCAGGTAAAATGCATCTATGCTCTTAGAAGTCAAGGTAATGGTTACCTCTGGAGTGAGTAAAAGGACTTCGAGGGTTCTGCTAGTCTGTTACTTGACCTGTGTGCTGATTGCATAAGTCTGTTGATTTTATGCAAGTTCATGGAACTATATACTTTTCTGCATGTATATTATGCTTCCATAAGAAGTTGACAATAAAGAAAGAATCTCTTAGTAGAAATCACTGCATTTCTTGAGATACCATCTTATATCAGTCAGAATGGCTAAAATTAACAACTCAGGCAACAACAGATGTTGGCAAGGATGTGGACAAAGAGGATCTTTTGCACCACTGGAATGCAAATGGGTGCAGCCACTCTGGAAAACAGTATGGAGGTTCCTCAAAAAATTAAAAATAGAACTACCCTACGAGCCAGCAATTGCACTATTAGGTATTTATCCAAGGGATACAGGTATGCTGTTTCGAAGGGAAATATGCACCCCAGTATTTATAGCAGCACTATCAACAATAGCCAAAGTATGGAAAGAGCCCAAATGTCCATTGACTGATGAATGGATAGAGAAAATGTGGTATATACATACAATGGAATATTATTTGACCATCAAAAAGAATGAAATCTTGCCATTTGCAACAACGTGGATGGGACTACAGTGTATAATGCAAAGCATTTAGTCAGAGAAAGACAAATATATGATTTCACTCATATGTGGAATTTAAGAAACAAAACAGATGAACATAGTGGGGAGAAGCAAAAATAAGATAAAAACAGAGAGGGACACAAACCATAAGAGACTCCTAAACACAGAGAACAAACTGAGGCTTGCTGGCAGGGTGCTGGGTGGGGGAAAGGGCTAAATGGACAAGGGGCATTAAGGAGGACACCTGTTGGGATGAGCACTGGGTGTTCGTGATGAACCACTAAATTCTATTCCTGAAATCATTATTACACTATATGTTAACTTAGATTTAAAAAATAAAAAAGAAATCTCTGTATTTCTCTAGCATAGCAATAAAGCCACAGTCTAGTGCAGGCTGACAAATGAATTCGACTCCTGGGTTAAAGAATGCTTTGATTGATTCTTCAGGAAAAATTATTTTCAAAATAAATCAATAGTCTCACTGAAAGGTTTTGATAAATTTCTCAGCCATAGCCTAACAACTACAAAGTAAAAGAACTTCATAAGAACCAAATCATGAAGTCAGGACTAAACATATTTTAGAGAATTTTACATATTTATGTATTTGGAAGAAAATTATATTATAAAATTCTGTGTAAAATGAACTGATTCTTAAAATGTCATTTCTTGCTTATAAATAAATAGTTGCTTGATTTTACCAGGAAAACACAAAAGCGCAAAGGCTGTGAGTAATTATGAGTTGTGTTTAGCCTCTTACAAGGCACATATCCCCATGGCTACAGACTCCCTGCTCAACCGTTTGTTACTCCTCTGGGCCTTGAGCCTGCCTCAGGTCACGGGAATTGACTTGAAGGCAGATGAGAGATTTTACCATTGTGACAGAAACATTCTGTGTCCTAATTGGGGTGGTGGTGACACTGGTGTATGCATTTATTAAAACTCACTGAACTGTACACTTAAAAATTGTACCTTCAAGTGTAACACAAATTATGACCCAATTAAAAGAAGAACAGGGGCCCCTGGGTGGCTTACTTGGTTAAGTGTCCAATTCTTGATTTCGGCTCAGGTCATGATCTCACGGTTCGTGAGTTCAAGTCCTGCATCAGGCTCTGCGCTGACAGTGCAGAGCCTGCTTGCAATTCTCTTACTCTCTCTCTATCTCTGTCCCTCCCTGGCACTCTCGCTTTCTCTTTCAAATAGATAAATAAAGTTTTAAAAAAAGCTTAAAAAGTAAAATAGAAAAGAAGAAGGTTAAAAATTGTTAATAGCTTTTTGTTGCCTGGAATCATAATTTATTTAACCAATACCCCATTATGTTATTAATAAGGCCTTCTAGTATTTCCCAGAAATACTAGTTCTCAGGGAGCTGAGTTCTCTATAATTTGACCTGTGTCTCTTGAATTTATTTTTAAAGTTTATTCATTTATTTTTAAGAGAGGAGGGAGAGAGCAGAAGCAGGGCTTAAACTCACAAACCTGCGAGATCAGGACCTGAGGGTGAAACCAAGTGTCAGAGGCTTGAGCCACTCACATGCCCCTGTGTCTCTTGAATTTAAACTACAGATTGAAACAGGGTCAGATGACCAAGAAAAGAAGAGGCTCTATATGAGCTTGAGGAGTGCTGTAAAACTGGTATTCAATTTAATAAAATCGAATGACAGAATGATAACGTATTTCCAAACCACATACTAAGGGCTCAAACTAAAGTCCTTTCTATACAGACAGCCCTGCCTTCCTGCTTCCCCAGTTTAGTCTTCAGGAAAGTCTGTTTCCAGTACCTGGGGGAGGTTGCCATCTAGTGGCGCGACAGGCAGTCACAGGGCCAAAAGCAGCGTGGGGGAAGAGCTTAACTGCTTTTTTACAGAACTTGGAAGGTCTCCTAGCAGAATATAATTCTCCGTCTGTGAATTGCCAGTGATGGGTTAGTCATCCACCAAAGGACTTGAAAAGATCTTCTGAAAAGATACTTGGAAGCTGCAAAGAATTGAGGGAACTCTTTTGAAAGAACACACTGAAGACTCTCAGGCACTGACCCTTCTCCCAAGCAGGGCAGCAATAGTGATGACGACCACGGACAACAGGGCTGCAATTTTCCCATACTCCCTGACACATCTGTGCCAAATTAAAAAAAAGAGATAATTTCATCTGGATGGACAAAGCCCCAGACCGCATGGCTTGTTCCGTGGAAAATAGGTTCTATTTCAGCCCTCCTTCCACCTCTACCAGGAGCTCCTATGCAGTGAGCAACCTGCACAACCAGGCACTGCATCCCTGATGCAACAACAGTACCTTCTCCTGGCACCTTAAATGCCCATAGCAATCACCAATACTTAAACACAGGGGCAGAAGATAGACACAACCCACCATCATATGTATCCTTAAGATATGGACTTGGGCAGCCACTGTGACACTTGAATTTCAGTTTTCTTTTCAACAGTCACTATCAATTTTAGCTTTTGTTCAGGCCTACATGCTGCAAGTCTCACTTCAGGTGAAATAAAAAAAAGCTTAGGAGCCTCTAAGGAGAATAACATCACATAGCTTTGTCATGAAAAGATTATAGCATGGAGTGCACAAATCCAAAAGTGACAGATAAGCTTAGGGAATTTTAGACTTTAAAATCCATGACCAGATAAAAGGCACATTTTAGAATATGACAGTGAGATTTGCTCATTTAGCAAACATTGATTAAAATTTTTTTTTGTTTAATGTTTTATTTATTTCTGAGAGACAGCATGAGCAGGGGAGGGTCAGAGAGAGAGGGAGACACAGAATCTGAAACAGGCTCCAGGCTCTGAGCTGTCAGCACAGAGCCCGACATGGGGCTCGAACCCACGAACTGTGAGATCATGACCTGGGCTGAAGTTGGATGCTTAACCAATTGAGCCACCTAGGTGCCCCAGCAAACATTGATTAAATACCCTGATTTGAGACACTAGGGTAGGAAAGGTATACAATGGCGACTATAACAGGAGTCCCTCTGCCCAACACACACACACACACACACACACACACACACACACACACACACACAAACACACACGCCAGCCCAGCTCTGATCCCTAGAACACCTCTCTTCTCCCCTTCTTTTCCCCTCCTGAGTTCAAACCTCCACAGGCATATCTTTTGTGAAGCCCTCTCCTACTTTCCCCTACAATTAGGACTTCTTCGTAGTACATCTCTTTTAGCATTTATCATATTAGAGTTACTTCTATGTTACTTCTGTTTTATTTTTTATTTATTTATTTATTTAAAAAAATTTTTTTTTTAATTTTTTATTTCTAGGATAGAGAGAGACAGCGTGAACAGGGGAGGGTCAGAGAGAGGGAGTCACAGACTGAAACAGGCTCCAGGCTCTGAGCTGGCAGTCAGCACAGAGCCCGACGCGGGGCTCGAAACCCACGAACCGCGAGATCATGACCTAAGCGAAAGTCGGATGCTTAACCGACTAAGCCACCCAGGTGCCCCCTTTTTTTTTTTTAATTTTTTTTTTAAATTTTTTATTTCTAGGATAGAGAGAGACAGCGTGAACAGGGGAGGGTCAGAGAGAGGGAGACTTCTGTTTTATTTGTTTATGTTTACTTTATTAGCTTTCCTCTCCCTTTGAATGAGTTTTTGGTTTCTTGACTATTTTTTGTTCTCTATTTCATTCATTTTTGCTTTTATTTTTATTATTTCTTTTATTAAACTCTCTTTAGATTTACTCTGTTGTTCTTCTGGTGACTTTAGTTGAACTTAGACTCCGTTCATTCATTCATTCATTCATTCACTCATTCTTTCATTCTGTGTTATTGTAGTAAAATATATATAAATAAAACTTGCCATTTTAACCATTTTAAGTGTACAATTCAGTGACATTAATTAAACATTCAGTGTTGTGCCACCAGCACTATTATTTCCAAAAGTTTTCATCACCCCAAATGGAAACTCTATACCCATTAAGCAGTAAGTCCCCAGTCCCACCTTTACCCCAAGCCTCTGGTAACTTCTCACCTACTTCCTATATCTATGAATTTGCCTATTTTAGATGCTTCATATGAGAAATATCATAAACTGTTCTTTTGTGTTTTACTTAGAATGTTTTCATGGTTTATCCATGTATCAGAACTTCATTCCTTTTCATGGCAGAATAATATTCCTTTGTGTGTATATATCACATTTTGGTTATCCATTCATCTGTTGATGAATACTTTGGTTGTTTCTACCTCTTGGTTATTGGGTATAATGCCCAATGTTCAATGTATGAACATTGGCATAGAAGCATCTCTGTTTTTTGTTGTTGTTGTTTTTTAATGTTTATTTTTGAGCGAGAGAGAGAAAGAGAGAGAATGCGAGTGGGGGAGGGGCAGAGAGAGAGGCAGACACAGAATCTGAAGTAGGGCTGACAGCTCAGAGCCTAATGTGCGGCTCAAACTCATGAACCATGAGATAATGACTTGAGCCGAAGTTGGACGCTTAACTGACTGATCGACCCAGGTGCCCCAAGCATCTCTGTTTTAATACATGGGCATACAATGAATCTTTGTTTTTAATTCTTTTGGGTATATATGTATAATTACCTCTTTATACCATTGGTAGTTCCAGGAGACCATAGACCCCCCAGGAACTGTCCAATTCATTTTTATATCCCCAGGTCTAGCAAGGCCAAACGCAGCAGGAAGGGGTATGAGTTTGATAAATGAGTAATGATAATTCTTTACAGTTATGAATCATGTTGCAGTTTATAAAGTATCATTTTTTAAAATCCAATCTTCACAATGACCCTGTGAAGCATGTAGGAGAAACTGCTTGTATTCCATTTTCCATAGAACAGTGAAGGGGAGAGGATCAGTGTCTAAGACACTTATAATTCAAATCCAGATCTTTTGCCTCCTAGCTCAACTCTACTTTCATCCTATCTTGTTACTTTGCCCATTATTTTGGACAAATCATTGGTGGAACATATCCATTCTTACTGAAAGTTGATCGCCTGTACCCTGAATGTAATAAAGGCTTTTCTGCAAAAGAGCAGGGGAGTCTGAGGTGTCTTGCTTTGTCCTCATTACCTAGTAAAATAGTTCCTCTACTTGGAATTTAAACAATGCAGACTGATCTTCTAACTTTGCAGATTTGATGGTGTTATTGCTCTGTGTAAAACCTTTGAAGAGCTACACACTGCTCCCAAGGTAAAAACAAACAAACAAACAAACCCCAAACAAACAACCTAACAAGTTTACCCACTCTGTAGAGTCTAGCTCTTAAATTCAAAACTCCAATCTTGATAGAGATCAGACAATTCACTTGAATGAGTGGGCTGGCTGGGGGTGAGATGACATAGCAACCTGACAGTGAGCTGCAATGGTGGAACTAACAGCCAGTGGTGAGGACTGGGATGGCTTGGCCCACATGTGCTCCTCCTAAGGCAGGCAGCCAGTGTTTGTTTGTTGCCCTGGGGGCACTCAGACCCAGTATGGCCAGAGCTTCAAACTTCTTAGAGAAGCAAATTTGGATATTTTGTGTGAATTTCATATATTTTTAATAGACTACTTTTTAGAGCAGTTTTAGGTTCTTAGCATAATTGAGAGGAAGGTGTAGAGATTTCTCATTTACCTCCTGTCCTCACTCAAGCACAGCCTCCCCCATTATCAACATCCTCTACCAGAGTTGGTGTATTTGTTATAATTGATGAATCTACATGGACAGAGCATTCCCTAAAATCTTCTGTGCAACTAATTTAAATTAAAAAACCAGTTGGGGACACCTGGGTGCCTCCGTTGGTTAAGCGTATCACTCTTGATTTCTGCTCAGGTCATAATCTTACTGTTCATTAGATAGAGCCCCACATCGGACTCTGTGCTGACAGCACGGGACCTGCTTGGAATTCTCTCTCTTTCTCTCTCTCTCTGCTCCTCCCCTGCACTCTCTCTCTCTCAAAATAAATATATAAACATTAAAAAAAAAACAATTGGGCTTAGAGTGTCTGGCTGGCTCAGTCAGAAGAGCATGTCACTCTTGATTTCAGGGTCATGAGGTCAAGATGCCCCACATTGAGATGCTCCACTTTGGGCATGGAGCCTACTTTTTAAAAAAAATTTTTTAAGTTTATTTATTTGACAGAGGCAGAGAAAGCACAAGTGGAGGAAGGGCAGAGAGAGAGAGAGAGAGGGAGAAAGAGAAGATCCCAGGTAGCTCTGCACTGTCAGCGGAGACCCCAATGCAGGGCTGGAACCCACAAACCATGAGATCATGACCTGAACTGAAGTCAATAAACCAATTAAGTCACCTGGGTGCCATGGGCATGGAGTCTACTGTAAAAAATAAAAATTAAAATAAAACAAAAACCAATAGAGCCAAAATGAGTGGAATCCGAGAAAACAGAACAGCCTGGATGCTACCCACAGGGCACAGGGACCTCAGTTCTCTCCCCTCTTGTTTCTGCTGTCTTGGTCTATGTCCCTCTATTTTCCAATCCTGCTGGACATCTTCCAATACTTCCAATGCAGTGGTTCTTGACACTGGCTGCACATGAGAATTACCGGGGAGCTGGAAGAAAAAAAAGTGATGCCTGGGTCATACTTATAGATATTTATCATTAAGGCTCCCCAGGTGATTCTCATGTACAGCAGGATCGACAACAGGTAATTGCTAACCAGACTTCTGCCTCCAGCTTTGCCCTCCTCTGCTTAATTTTCCACACTGCAGCAAGAGGAATCTTTTTAAGACATAAATCTGATCGAGTCACTTGCCTGCTCAAAACCTTCCCAAGGGTCACTCCTTGACATCAAGATAAATTACTTTGTATGATCAGGAGATCCTTTAAGCTCTGACCCCTGCTGAGCCTTCCAGCCTCATCTCTTTCTATAACTTCTGCTCCTCCCCACTATGAATGCACTTTATTTCAGCTACCCTGAACTTCTGAAGCTCCATGATGTACTCTTTCACCCATGAGCCTTGTACAGTCGAGGAGGTTGCATGAGAGTAGTCATCAGGGCACTGTTGGGGTGAGGGGGCTGGGTGAGAGGATCTGAAATGGTATAGGGAGGAGACCAACACTAGTGTCATTCTCAAAAAGATGGAAAGCTTCTTAAAGGAGGAGATTATAATTACTATTACTATTTTCCCAATCCTTTAGGGCCAAGCCATGAGTATATGAGGCAAATTATGAATTGAAGTGCATATAATTGAATTATACTTCCAAAAAACTATTCTCTAGGCTGCTAGGTTATTTTGGGAGGAGGCTCATTCTTTTATTTTAGTTTTTATTGTCCAAGGTTTATTGAAGATATTACAGCACAGCAGAAAGATTTAACGGCTCCATGTGGTATTTTGAGATTATTCCAATTGTAGGCTGAGTGACCTGCAGATTGGACAGACTCTCAAAGTCCAAGAGTTTCAACATTTCCTTAGTGTCAGAATCTACTTCAATGATCTCCTGATCCAGGGCTGAGACCTCAGATATATAATTATCCCTCCTTTCTCTCTTCTCCTCCTGCAGCTCGATGGAGATCCCTCTCACCAGGCCTCTCTGAATCTGCTTCATCAGATGTGACATAACCTGGTATCTTGTCGTGAAGCTTCTTGCTGGGAATAATGGTAATCTAGGGAGAAGGCTCATTTTTAACCAGAATGAAAGTTAGAGTACAATAGTAGCAGTAACAAGCCATTTATTCATTCAACTACACCTATATTTATTGGTCATTTACTGTGTGCCTGGCATGTTGGGTCTATAAAGGCTATTAGGGGACTTACCACCTACTGGTTAAGACTGGAAAATCCAACAATGATTAGAAAACTGTTTAAAGGATTGGCGGGGGGAGGGGGGGAGGGAAGCTAGCTCAGATTTGGGATATCAGAGAAAAATTTACTAAAGAGATAATGCCTAATTCGAGGCCTGAGGGACAAGTGGAAGTCTCAGGGTGTGTGTGTGTGTGTGTGTGTGTGTGTGTGTGTGTGTGTGTGTGTGTGTGTGTGTGTTGGATAGGGAATTTCAGGCAAAGGGGCAGGTGATCTACAGCTTTATAGTTAAAGGAAAGTATGGCAGGCTCTAGAAAGTGAGAGTAATAATTCTACAAGTCTGAAGTGAATGATTCTAGGATCTCTTTCCAGGGATCTCATGTTCTGGTTTAACACCTCAAGTACTGGTTTAACATAGCTGAAATAGCATCTAATTGAAGAAGCAAATATAATTTAGTTTCTGGATGGTGAATTACACTCCCCAAGAATCTCTTAAGAAACTGTAGAGAAGAGAAGGAGGAAGGGTGAAATGACAGTCAGTCAGAAGACGGAGGTGACGTTTATATTGCAGCTTATCTCCCAACAGTCAATTTCCTTGGGAACTCAGACTATCAAGGAGGACCTTTGCCCAACAGTTCAAAGTTGCATCCAGCAAATGTAGAATCCTTGCTTCTGTTATGTAGATGGGAAGCAAGGTTCTCCTGGGGTCACACAGCAGGCCTGACATTTGGGGAATGTGATTGATGAGTTCTGTCCTCCCACAGAGGAGCCCTGTGGTGAGAAAGGACTCCAGAAGCCAAATAGCTGGGGGACTTTCCAAACCAAACATCTGCAATGAAATGCAGGACCCGCTGAGCTATGCCTCAGCTACCTAGCTACACACACAGCCCTGAGGTTCCCATGAGAGCTTATCCCCAGGCAGATTGTCCACCCTTAAAACAGCTCCTTTAAATTCTAGCTCTCTTCCTAGATGACTCCTACTAAAATATCCTGGAGGAAAGGGATCACATAGATGGTGAAGTTTCTCAGATTGCCTGTCACCTGGTAGAAAGCCAAGCCCCAAAGGTGTGCACTGTAGGGTTGTAGGCAGATTCAGAGTTTACCTGTCACCTAATATGAGTAGCTTGGATGAGGCACCAGTCCAGGGCATTATGAGGACCCTGGCTTTGGAAGGAGGAGGTCACAGGGAGGAAGATATTCCAAAGAGAAAAGCTTGGGTGGAGGAGGTCCTTAAAGACACCTAATCTACTTTACAATTTTCTCTAGGAATGATCAATACCTGAGTCATTATTAAATCCATTGTCTTTGTCCCTCCTCTTTTCTCCTCTATCACTCTCTGGAAAAAATGATTACTTGCAACAGATCTTTTACATAATCAATGAATAGCTTATAGTTCTTTGAGAACTCCTCAATTCACTACAGCCATTAGTAATTATGAAAGCTGAGCAGAAGCCGGGCTCACTCACGAGTGAAGCAAGAAGTCTTGGATAATAGCTGAAAAGAGACACGATAGATTTCAATTTGTGCTAGGATCTTCATAGTTTCCTTCTTACTTAGATCTCATATAGACTTGTGATATGGGTATTATTTCTGTTTTTAAAATGACTGCCTTTTGTAGCCTTTTGGCTTGCATGGTAGCCTTACTCTTGCATGGTAGCGATCAGATATTGTTAAGTCCAAATGCCATGGACCTACTCTGATCCAGATGTAGCACCTTACTTTATTAAAACTTAGTGTAAAAAATAAAATAAAATAAAATAAAATGAAATAAAATAGTGTAAAAAAATACCATTAGGTGACAACAGAAATGAGTGCTTATAACCATCAAAAGATATGTACTCTGTTATTTGTGAAGTCAAATACTAGAAAAACCTAATGTCCATCAAAGTAAGTTGTGACATAGTCATACAATGGAATACAACACAGCAATGAAAAAGAGTGAACTATTGCTACAATGCAGCAGCATGGAT
This sequence comes from Proteles cristata cristata, assembly GCA_017311185.1. Classification (NCBI taxonomy): domain Eukaryota; kingdom Metazoa; phylum Chordata; class Mammalia; order Carnivora; family Hyaenidae; genus Proteles; species Proteles cristata. The sequence goes on along the minus strand of JAESUZ010004460.1, from coordinate 1,690,178 downwards.
GAATCTCACAGACATAATGTTGAATGAAAGAAGTCAGAAGTGAACTTGTCTAGATACACAAATGAAGTTCAAAAACAGGCAAAAGTAACCTGTGATGATAAAAGTTAGGATGTTATACGTGGTGGGTCTGGGTATTCAGGGGTTACACTTGGTGGGGACCTGCTGACCGAGAGGGACACAAAGGAGCTTCTGGAATGTTGGAAATACTTTCTATAGAGATCACGGTTACCCAGGTGTATACGTGCATAAAAATTCACCTTGCTGTGCATGTCAGATTTGCGCACTTTACTGTATACAAGTTATATCTAAAAAACAAAAACAAAAACAAAAACAAACAAATCTTTGTGAGAAGCATCTGCCTCCCTCCTCTCCTACAGGATTCAAAACAGGTAAGAGTCAGTAAGTATGGAAATAAAGCAAAAAATGTAGTGAAATGACCCCTTGATAGAAGAGTAAACAGACACCATGGGTGGAAAATGTGTTAATATTAATTTATGGGTAGAATGGGTGATCTTGGCTGTTTATGATAGCACAAATCAGGCCCACTAGGCATCAGCAATACACTAAACTTTACTTTGATTTTTCTTTCATTAATAAATCACTTAGACTTATTAACTGAATGGTTAATTTTTTATCTTAAACTTTTTTAAATTAAAGAATTACATGTATACAATAAAGGGAACAAATCATACAGTATCTATACACACACACACACACACACACACACACACATGCACATATTGGCATGGGCATATGAATTATCATCAAGTGAACACATCCAAATAACCACCTACCATCTAAGCCAAGTAAAAGAATACTACCTTTGTCCCAAAGCTTCTCTGTGTCTATCTCACTTAAACTTTTTTGTTATTCTTTTTTATTAACAGTTCATTGATTTTAAGTAAATTCATACTGTTGTGCAACCATCGCCACAATCCACTTTTATTTTATTATTATTTTTTAAGTAGGCTTCATGCCCTGCACAGAGCCCAATGCAAGGTTTGAACTCTACTTTGTGGGATGTCAATCAACTGAACTGCCCAGGTGTTCCCTCAATCCACTTTAAGAACACTTCTCTCATCCCAAAAAGTTCCCTCTTGCCATCAGCTACTGATGATGATTTCTGTCTCTATGGTTCCGCCTTTTCTAGAAATGTCATATAAATGGAATCATGCAATACTTTGTCTTCTTTCCTTAGTATGATATATATATATATATATATATATATATATATTTAACATTTATTTATTTTTGAAAGACAGAGCATGAGCAGGGGAGGGGGAGAGAGAGAGGGAGACACAGAATCCGAAGCAGGCTGCAGGCTCCGAGCTGTAAGCACAGAGCCTGATGCAATGCACGAACCCACACACTGCCAGATCATGACCTGAGCCAAAGTTGGACGTCCAGCCAACTGAGCCACCCAGGCACCCCAGTATGATATTTTTGAAGTTCATGCATTTGTTGTATGCATCATTAATGTGTTCCTTTTTATTGCTAAGATATATGTTACTGTATAAACATACTGTACTGTTTATTCATCAATTGATGGACATTTGGATTGTTTCCAATTTGAGGCTGTTATGAATAATGCCACTATGAATATTTGTGAGCCAGTATTTGTTTGGACGTGTATCTTCATTCTTCTTAGATACATACATAGAAGTGGAATTGCTAGGTTGTATTTATATTTAACTTAGGCAAATGCCAAACTTTTCCCAAGTAACTCTCATTTTACATTCCTACCAGAAATGTGTGAGAGTTCCGATTGCTCTACAATCTCACCAATGCTTATTTTCAGTCTTTTTGCTTATAGGCATTCTCTCATGAGTTTGTAGTTCTCTGTCATATTAACTTTCATTTCCCTAGTGATTAATGCTGTTGAAGATTTCTGCAAATGATTATTAGCCATTTGAACATCTTCTCTGATGAAATGTGTACTCAAATCTTTTGCCTATATTTTTATTGGATTGTTTGTCTTTCTGTTATTGTGTTCTGTGTGTTCTTAATGTGTTCTGGATAGTAGTTCTTTACCAGATATATGCTTTGCAAATATTTTCTCCCAATCTACTTTGTATTTGCATTTCCTAATGATGTCTTTTGAAGTGAAAATTTTCAACTATTTTTTATTGGTATATAATTCACACACCATAAAATCTATCCTTTTATCTTATTTTTAATGTTTAGAGAGAGAAAGAGAGAGAGGGAGATACAAAGCACAAGCAGGGGAGGGGCAGAGAGAGGGAGACACAGAATCTAAAGCAGACTCCAAACCCTGGCCTCTCAGTACAGAGCCCGATGCCAGGCTTGAACTCACGAACCACAAGAGCATGACCTGAGCTGAAGTCAGACACCCAACTGACTAAGCCACCCAGGAGCCCCAAAATTCACCCTTTTAAAGTGTATAATTAGGGTATCTGCGTGGCTGGTTAAGCATCCAACTCTTCGTTTCAGCTCAGGTCACGACCTCACAGTTTGTGAGTTCGAGTTCGTAGTCAGGTTCTGTGCTGACAGGATGAAGCTTGCTTCAGATTCTCTCTTTCTCTCTGCCCCCCGCCTGCTCATATGCACACGCTCATGCTCTCTCTTTCTCTCTCTCAAAAATAAGTAAACGTTAAAAAAAATAAATTGTACAATTAAATGGATTTTAGTATAGCCACAAGGCTGTACAACCACTGCCGCTATCTAATTCCAGAACATTTTCATCACCCCCAAAATAAACCATTTACCCATTAGCAGTCACCCCCTATCCCTTCCTCTTCCCATTCCTTGAACCACTAATTTATATTCTGTCTCCATGAATTTGCTTATTCTAAACATTTCATACAAATGGAGTATTATGTGGCCTTTTGTTTCTGGCTTCTATTGTTTAGCATATATTTTTTAAGGCTTATCCATATTGTAGCATTTATCATTACTTTATTCCTTTTTATGGATGAATAATATTCCATTGTATGGATATGTCACATTTTATTTATCCATTCCTCAGATTATGGACATGGGGTTGTTTCCACTTTTGGCTATTGTGAATGCTGCTATGAACATTTATGTGCAAGTTTTTGTATGGACAGATGTTTTCAATTCTCTTGGGTATATATACCTTGGGGTGGAATTGCTAGACCATGTTGTAACCCTATGTTTAACTTTTTGAAAAACTGCCATATTGTTTTCCACAGCAGCTGCAACATTTTATAGTCCTAACAGCAACATGCAAAGCTTCCAATTTCTCTGTATCCTAGCCAATATTTTTTATTTTCCATTTTTTAAATTCTAATTGTGTGTGTGTGTGTGTGTGTGTGTGTGTGTGTGTGTATGTGAAGTACTATCTCAAATGGTTTTGATTTACATTTTCCTAAAAAGTAATGGTATTGAGTTTATTGGCCGTTTGTATATCTTTTTTGGAGATATGTTTATTCAAATCCTTTGCCCATTTTAAAATTAGGTTATTTGTCTTTTACTATTGAGTTGTAAGAGTTCTTTATAGATTCTGGATACTAGACTCTAATCAAATTATGATTGTAAATATTTTCTATGTTCTAAATGAAGCCATGGTTATACTGGTATATACAAGTATTAAAACACACTGAACTGTACATTTAAAAAGATTTAAATTGTACATTAAAAACTATATACTTAAAAAGTAAGTGTAGGTGCACATGGGTGGCGCAGTCGGTTATGTGTCAAACTCTTGATTTCAGCTCAGGTCATGATCTCATGGTTCCTGAATTGGAGCCCCTGCATTGGGCTCTGTGCTAGCAGCATGGATCCTGCTTAGGATTCTCTTTCTCCCTCTCTTTCTCTGCCCCTCCCATATTCATGCACGCATGCTCTCTCTCTCTCTCTCTCTCTCCCCCTCAAAATAAATAAAGTATTATTAAAAATTAAAAAAATTAAGTGTAATGTGGGGTGCTTGGGTGGCTCAGTTAGTTGAGCATTTGACTCTTGATTTCAGCTCAGGTCATGATCCCAGGGTCATAGGATTGAGCCCTATCTTGGGCTCTGTGCCGAGCATAGAGCCTACTCAAGACTCTTTCTCTCCCTCAGGCCCTTTACCCCACTCCTGTTCTCTCTCTCCCAAAAAATATATATAATATACATTTTATACAATTACATGTAATATAAATATTATAATATACATAATTATATATAACATATTATGTATATGGATATAATTGTATATATAATATACATTTAAAAATGAAAAAGGATAAGTGTAATGTAAATAATACCATCATACTAAGGGCACTGAAAAAAGAAGTTAGTATAATGTATAGTTAGAATTTTATCTAGTGTTCTAGGGAGAAATGTTGATTGGCTTGAGTAGCAGGCCTGGAGTAGGTGGAATAAAGCAACATAAATTCAGGGTCCTTGAAGAAAAACTAAGGTTTCAGTCAGATGTGTGGAGTGAAAGAGGAAACAACTGTAATAGAAAGATGCAGAAACTGGCAATTTTAGGAAGCTAGAAGGACCATACATCAAGTATTACTGGTTCAACTCAAAGGAAGATCCCTTGACTCATAAAACAATTTTGGCCGATGCTCTGTAAACTCACGCCTTTGTTGCCCCTTTTTACGATGCAGGGATAAGGATCAAAAGCCACCTGCCCACGTCAGTGAACCAGGCCTGACAGAGGAGATGCCAGGATGGGCTTTGTGAATGTGGGATGAAAGGAGCTGGGCAAGAACAAAGGAGCTCTGGTAGGCGTCTCCCAAGCGTCTACCTCAGCTTCTGGCACTGAAGCCTCTAGCCACATCCTGGCCAGCCCTGAGGGCATGGCCACGCAAAGAAGGTAACTTCACAAAATGGATGGCAGTTTTTAATGGACATGTTTTTTGTTTTTAATTATTTTTTTAATTTTATTTATTTCTAGGAGAGAGAGAGAGAGACAGCGTGAGTAGCGGAGGGTCAGAGAGAGAGGGAGTCACAGACTCTGAAACAGGCTCCAGGCTCTGAGCTGGCAGTCAGCACAGAGCCCGACGCGGGGCTCGAACCACGAACCGCGAGATCATGACCAAGCGAAAGTCGGACGCTTAACCGACTAAGACACCCAGGCGCCCCTTAATGGACATGTTTATATTTGTGTGAATTTGAGAATACTCATCTAGTGGCTGCCTCTATCACCCTCAGGGCTTCCGCACCTGCTACCAGCCGACCATCCAAACTAATGGAGGCGACGGCTTTATTGTCTGTCAGGCACTTACTTTGTTTATTTTTTTTTTTTTTTACGTGTTTGTTGTCTGTTTTGTCTTTGTCAGAGTGTAATCCTGGGGGAGCAGAGATTTGACCGTACTTTTCTCAGTGCAATGCCTGGCCAGTAGTAGGCACGCAGTCAATAGTTGGATTAATGATTCAAAAAATTTTTCTTTAAATCTCCAATTCAGGCATCTCTTTTAATATGCCAATTGGACAATTCCACCTAAATGTCTCACAGATACTTCAACCTTGAAATGACCAAAATGCAATTCTTTTTGTCCCTGCCCTTCCCTCCAACCAATGGCTAAGCCAAGAACTTGGGAGTCATTTTCCATCAGGATCTCTCACCTGGATTCCTGTAGCAGCCTCCTGTTGAAACTGCCTCCTGTTGTGTTCTCTCTCAGATTCACCTCCTGAGTGACCTGCTGAAACCCAAGTCTGATCATGTCACACCACTGCATAAAACTCTTGGGCAGCTCCTCACTGATCTCATATAAAGACCCAATTAACGGGGCGCCTGGGTGGCTTAGTCGGTTAAGCGTCCGACTTTCGCTTGGGTCATGATCTCACGGTTCCTGGGTTCGAGCCCCGCGTCGGGCTCTGTGCTGACTGCCTGCTCAGAGCCTGGAGCCTGTTTCAGTCTGTGACTCCCTCTCTCTCTGACCCTCCCCTGCTCACACTGTCTCTCTCTCTCTATCTCTCTCTCTCTCCTAGAAATAAATAAAACGTTAAAAAAAAAAAAGACCCAATTATCTTAGTAGGGCACAAAGGTCTTTGCTCATGTGGCTCTTACCCACCTCTCTAGCCAGGCCACCTCTCAGCTTTAGCCATACTGAACTGCTTGCAATTCCAAGTGTAGCTGCTATTACATTCCTCAGCCTCTGTCTCTCTTCTGCTCTTATCTTTCCTGTGAATCCCTCCTTTCCTGGGTCACGTCATCTATGAAAACTTGTTTGACCAGTATTGTACTTCTCAAGACTCTTGATTTTGAGGGACAGAAACCCAACACAAACTAGCTTCAGTTAAAAGGGGATATATTAACTCATGTAAGTAAGGACTGGATGGAGGCAGTCTCAGGAATGGCTGGATCCAGACATTCATATGAAGCTGTTATCACTCTCTTCTGTCTCATCTGCACCACACACACACACACACACACACACACACACACATTTCGGCCTCTTGTTATGAGTTGATTTCATTCTCTCTTGTTAGGGGAAAATGTGGTCAAGGGAGCTCCAAGTTTACATACACTTTGGTCATCCCAGGGGAGAATGAAGTCTTTTTTCTCCTGGTCTCAGCTTATAAAAATTATGGGAGAAATCTAGGATTAGCTTAGCTGCAGACATGTACCCACCTATTGACCTGTGGCTGGAGGGAAACAATTATGATTGGCCAGGACTTTGACTATTCCTCTTGATCTGGGGAGAGAGAATGTGTATTCTTTTCACTGGGGAACCATTCTCCAATAAAATGGAATACTGTTATCAGGAAAAAAGAATAGACCACTGATATCTACCTATAATCACCTTCTCACCTCTCCCTCCCTCTCCTTTCTTATTTCCATTGTCCTCTGTTCAGAGACAGAGGGACCAATGGGGGACAAAATTTTTTGAGTCAGACATAGATTCAATTATTGGCTTTACAATAACTGTGTGACCCTGAGAAAAGTTTTAAGCCTCTTTGTGCCTTTACTTTCTCATCTAGACAGTATTTTAGGAGAGTTGTGAGGATTAAAGACAACATAGGCAAAGTTGGTACACAGTACCAGTACTGGCACACAGTAGGTACCAATATTATTAATACTTGTAACACTTGATTGTCTGTATTTGCTTATATCCTCCTCCTAGCCCATGAATTACTTTAGGCAGAGCCTTATTTTAGGTACTATAAACCTCAGTTTTAATAGCAGGGCTCAAATATGTCATAGACTGGTGTGTCAGCTTGCTAGGGCTGCCATAACAGGTACCAGAGACAATGTGGCTTGAGCCACAGAAATGTACTTTTTACAGTTCTGGAGGATAGAAGTCTGGGATCAAGAGGTCCGCAGCATTGGTTTCCATCTGAAGACTTTCTCTTTGGCTTGTAGATGGCTGTCTTCTCTCTGTGTCTTCACATGGTCTTCCCTCCATGTGTGTTACGTGCTATCTCTAAACACAGTCACACTCTCAGGTACTACTGGAGGTCATGTGAATTTTTCAGGGAAACAATTCAGCCCATTATAATTCATTTCTGCCCAAGACATTACTGAAAAGGCATGTATGATAAGGTAAGTTTTGAGGATAAGGGAGCCATTTAGTTCTGTCCTTCTCAATCTTGGCTTTATAATAATGATTCATTTTTATACAGTTCTTTTTTTGATTCTCCAAAGCATTTTCACATTGATTACTTGATTTTACTGTGTTATCCCAGAAGGCCCTTTCTTGCTTCCATCCTTTCTTTTTGTTCCTTCGTTCCTTCCTTTGTTCCTTCCGTCCTCACTTTTTCCCTCTCTCCTTTTTTCCCTCCCTCCCTCTCTCCTTCCCTCCCTCCTTTCTTCCTTCCTTCCTTCCTCCTTCCTTCCATCTCTCTCTTTCTCTCTCCCTTTCTTTCTTTTCCTTCCTTCCTCCCTCCCTCCTTCCCTCCCTCTCTCGCTTTCTTTCTTTCTTTTTTTCTTTCTTTCTTTCTTTCTTTCTTTCTTTCTCTCCCTCTCTCTCTTTCTTTCTCCTCCATCCTTTCATTTCCTGAACAGAATTGACAAGGGATCCAAAGACACAAGGTTAACAACAAATGGTCAGCAGGGGGCGCTGTGAACAAGTCCTGGGAAATCCAAGGGCTACAGTTTTGAACCTAGACCTGGAGCAGGCACAGCATCCTACCAACGGACTCAGGTACCTCTACACATTGAGTGCCTGGCTATTGGTTGTGCTCAGGCTGAACCATGTCTGTCCTCTCAGGACATCTCATCACAAATTATGTCCCAGCCCTGGGACCTAACTCAGTGTAAACTTTCCCAGCCAGCCTTTCAACCCTGCCTGAGTACCAGGAAATAAAATACTAACATTTGATAAAGCCTGTGTCCAAAGGGGTGGCATTGGGTCTGGGGGGTGGACACACTATGGACAGCAGCCTGGCACTGGAGAAGGCTTGAGTGTTGTGAGAGGTCTCAGTCACATGCTCTTACCTCAGCCCCAGTGTTCAGTCTTCTTAATTTTTTTTTAATGTTTATTTATTTTTGAGAGAGAGAGAGAGAGAGACAGATTGTGAGTTGGGAAGGGAGACACAGAATTTGAAGCAGGCTCCAGGCTCTGAGACGTCAGCACAGAGCCTGATGTGGAGCCTGAACATATGAACTGTGAGATCATGACCTGAGCCAAAGTCATACGCCCAACCAACTGAGCCACTCAGGCATCCCCACGGTGTCCAGTCTTCTTATGCTTCCTCCTGGTTTGATTCTCAGGAGTAGGTGCTTATATTCTATCAACTCGTTTATATCTGAAATCCTGTGGTGGATGCCTTCCGTTCCACAGCGTCCTTCCTTCCTCCTGGAAACAGAATATTCCCCTCCTTTGGAGAAAGTAAATTCCCCAGTCTATTGGATTCGAGCGGGGCTGCCAATTACAATGTTCTCACACATCCACTCTGACTCCATCCTCACAGCAGGAAAGAGCCAGGCTTGTAGGAAGGCAGACCTGAAGGAGAAGTCTCCAAAAGAGGGAGAAACATACTCTGAATCTAGGCTCAGTTGTCTTTAAATTTGTTTTTAAATCTTTTTAAGTTTATTTATTTATGAGAGACAGAGAAAACATGAGTGGGGAAGGGGCAGAGAGAGAAGGAGACAGAATTCAAAGCAGGCTCCAGGCTCTCAGTTATCACCACAGAGCCCAGCATGGGGCTCATGAGACAGTCATGAGATCATGACCTGAGCCGAAGTCAGACACTTAACCAAGTGAGCCACCCATGCACCCCAGGCTCGGATGTTTTTAAAAAGTTGGAGAGATGTCACCCACCAGACACTACTGTCCCACTGGGACCTCATTTGGGACAGAGATGAGGATTGAAGACTGTTTACACCCCACTTTTTAGTGGAAGACAGAGCAGTGGAAAGTAAAGTTTTTTTGAAGTGGGGTCCTTCTGCCCCTTTCTCCTATTCAGGGCAAGCAGCCAGGCCCTTGTGTTCCTTCATCAGGTGCAGTCCGTGCTGTAAGGTAGAAAGCAAAGCTGCTAAAATACATTATTTTTTAAAAATTTGTTTGGAGTGGGGGTGGTGTGTATAAAGCCTAAACTCCTTGAAGTCCTAAACTCCTTAGAGAGTGAGATGCCTCAGGAGAAGAGGAGACACCGGTGATGCCTTCAGGGAAGAAGTGGCAACAGTAGAGAACTGGTTGTAAGTCAGGGCCCTTATCCGAAAGCTGTTGGCTAAACATTTCCCCGCATACCGCTGTAAGAGTGACTTTTTCCCAATCTTCTTCAGGTAAATGGCTCCTTCTTTGGTTGGGGAGAGTGAATGACAGGGACTTCTCTCCTAAAAAGCAGACTGGGACATTCTTCATGGAAACAAATGAGGTGGAGATAGAGAGGGTCCTCCCACCATCCTTCCTTCCTTTTTTTTTCCATTTTTACCTCAGATGTACTGGAAACGTTAGAAAAAGAATACAAGGCAGCAGGGTGTGGCAGCTGAGAGGAAGACTTTGGAGTCACACAGAATTTGGGTTTGCAGCCCAGCTCGCATGCTATCTGTGTGATGTTGCATAAAGTGGAGAGTTAGAATGAGAAGTATCATGATATGTTCTGTTCACTGCTTCTCTCAGAGAATCCTGGTGGCCCCCAAGGAGTCCTGCCCTCATCTTCTCTGAGCCACTGTGTTGAAGGGTGGTAGCTGTCCAAAGAAATGTGGATAGATCTAGGTGATATCCTGATAATTCAGGCAGAATTCAGGCCTCAACAGCCCAAGAAACTCTCTTATCTGCTTCTTCCAGGCACATCTAAAAACAAAATGCCAAACTGGAGATCCTGCCCCTAATGTCTTTGGTTCTTTGGTTGTGAAGAACCAAAGTAGTAGTAGTGAAGTATCTGAGTGAGTCAGTAGATCCCATGGCTTTTCTGAATTTTACTTTCCTCATCCATAGAATGGAAATAAAAATACAGCCTCATTGCCTTTTGTGGATACAAATTAAGAGGCCCAGAACCTTTTAACCATTGCAAATTTGTTACTGAGGTTTTCTAGAGTTTCCCAGTTGCATTAAATTAGGATCATGACTGGTATGGTTGCTTTTCCTTGGCTGAAAGAAAAATGCCACCATTAACCTTTAATTATTCACCACAAATCCAAAGGAAAAGTCCTTGGCCTGGATCCTAATGGAGCTGTTAAAGCTATTTTCCTGCTCAGAGTTTAAGCAGTTGGTAAGCTGGTTTAATAGCCTGGTACTTTTTTCCCATTGCTTTTCTCCATAGAATGTGAAGGATCAAAATGCATGTTAGGGCAGGCAGATGCCAAACGTCTTTACCTTCTTGTTTTCTTGATTTACTCTTTCTTTTTAAAAAAATTTTTAAATGTTTATTTATTTTTGAGAGAAAGAGAGAGAGCCAGCAAGTGGGGGAGGAGCAGAGAGAGAGGGAGACACAGAATCTGAAGCAGGCTCCAGGCTCTGAGCTGTCAGCACAGAGCCTGATGTGGGGCTCAAACTCACAGACCATGAGATCATGACCTGAGATGAAGTCAGACACTTAACTGACTGAGCCACCCAAGAGCCTGATTTATTCTTTCCTCCTACTGTTCTTATTTGGTAGTATTGTTGAAGTGTGCATGCGTGTGTGTGTGTATGTATACACATGTGTGTATGTGTATATAGGAATGCTTATATGTGGTCTGTTTAGAGGGATACTTTAGAAGAACAGAATGGTACCACATAGTGTGTAACACTCTTTCCCACCCCAGGAACACACGGCCCAGGAAAAGGAAAGACCAAGAGAATAAAGAAGGAAAAAATGAAAATAAACTGAGATGAAGATAGGCAATACAGAAAAGCCTATGTACAAAAACCACGTTTTTCCTTTTCTCAATTTCATGCTTTTTTCCTTTTCTACTGAATTCAGGATTTTTTCCCTTCTCATTTCTATACGTCTCTTTTCTCTCTCTGTACCCTTATTAACTCAACCTCATTAACACTTCCCCAACCAGAGTCGTTATCCTGACACCATCCGCTGCCCTCAAGTCCTACTTCTCTCTCTGAATTCCCCCATCTGTTCTCAGGTTCTACTTTAGGTCAGCTGCCCAAGTTAAGAAAAACAAACAAACAAACCTCAGAATCATTCCTTATTTTAAAAATCTGCTTTATCAAGGTATAATTTACCTGCAACAGAACCTCATGCATTTTAAGTGTTCAGTTTAATGCATTTTAAAGAAATGTATGCAGTCATATAACCATCAGTATAATCAAGACATAAAATATTTCCTTCACTCCACAAAGTTTTTTTCTATCATCACAGTTTTGCCTTTCCTAGAATGTCATATAAATGGAATTAAATGGTGGGCAGTTTTTTCTTGCCTGGCTTCTTTTCTCTTTACGTTCCTTTTGAGCTTTGTCTAGTTGTTGCACATATTGGTATCTCATTCATTTTTATCGCTGAGAAACATTGCACTGTGCAGAAGCATCACAGTTGTTAGTTCATCCGTTCACCTGTTGACGGACATTTGCATTGTTTTCAGTTTGGGGTTCTTGTGAATTAAGACCGATGAGTATTCAAATAAAGGTCTTTTGTGGACATATATTTTCATTTCTCTTGGGAGTAGAATTTTGTTTGATTTCTAGGAAGAGAATTGCTGGGTTGGACGGTAAGTGTATCTTAACTTTATAAAACATAGATAAACTGTTTTCCAAAGGGAGTCTGTTATTTTCATCCCTACCAGCAATGTATAAAACTTCCAGTTGCTCCGTGTCATTGTCAACATTTTGTACTGTCAGTTTTTAAAATTTTAGCCATTTTTGTGGGTGTGTAACATTATTTCACTGTCCTTTTAATTTATGTTTTTCAGATGGCTAATGTTGTTGAGCATATTTTCATGTGCTTATGTGTCTTAAGTATAACTTCTTTGGTAGTTTGTCCAGATTTTTTTGCCCATTTAAGCACTGGGGTTTTTTTTCTTATTATTGATTTTGTAAGAATTCTTTATATATTCTGGATATAAGTCCTTTATCAGATACATATTTTGCCTATGAAAGTAACCTGAAATACAGAGCCATGAACAAGTTTTCCCCATCAATGTTATTTACAATTATGATGAAATTGGAAGCAAGTTACTATCTAATAAAAAGAATCCTGTCCACTTCTTTATGATTAGTAAAAATATTTTACAATCATTTAATGATATTAAAATTATAAATACCTGAAATCTTGCTTTTGATATAATTTTAAGCAGAAAATAAAATTATGTATATATAATATCAGCTATGCATTTAAAAAGCCTAGAAGTATGTGCTGAAATATTAAGAATGATAGTCTTGTTTTCTATACTTTTCTATATTTTTCAAGATTTATACAGGAAGCATGCCTTAGATAAAAAAGGAAAAGCATCTCAGGACGCCTGTGTGGCTCAGCTGATTAAGCATCTGACTCTTGATCTCAGCTCAGGTCTTGATCTCAGGATCATGAGTTCAAGTCCTGTCTTGGGCTCTACACTAGTCATGAAGCCTACTAAAATAAAATAATAAAATAAAACTAAATTAAATTAAAAGGAAAAGCATCTCATAAAATACACGGTTAAAGGAGTGGTTCGTGCTGAATTTTGGCATGATTTGTGATACCATTAGTAACCAAGTGAGTTTGTTAATTGCTTAACAGACTGCCCAAAAGGTTTGAACTATAATTCCATCTCTGTCCTTGAACTCTAGGCAGTTTTCCTTCCCATCTAAAATAGGATTCAGAACTGTGAAGTACCTAGCAAGGTTGCCTTGTAGCTTTCTGAGGAACTGTTTCCCAAGTATGTGCTCTAAAATATGCAAAAGTTCCTAAGCTTATTTTCAATGACTTGGGAAGACCTTGAGCAGTCATACATGATTTTTTTTTAATACTTAGAAAAGAGAATGTTTGTGTTTGTCAATAGAGAATGAGACCAAAGAGATGAGGACCAGAGAGCTGGAGAGAACACAGTGTAGGCAGAGAAAAGCTTTGGTTGAAGAAGATACTAGAGCTAAGAAGATGACAGACAGGAGGGGAAAAGGAAATGGAGGAAAGAATGGAGAATGGAAGCAAACAGGTCTCTGCACTGAGAAAAGTTCTGACACTGAATCAGAACTTTGTAGACACATTTTACACCTGTGATGTCTTAGTCTGTAAATAATTTGTAACTACTTACTCATTTTCATTTCTCATTCTGAAGTTGTTATCTTACGAAGCTTGGAAAGAAAGTATATTTATTACTGGGTTTATTGGGAAGAATTAACTCAGATGTCCCTATAGAGATTACTCTCAGAAGGCAATTTCCTAAGGTAATATATCTTGAGAAGGTCAATGATTCAGCTCATAGCAGAGATATTTTTGAACCTAGTCAGTTACTTTACCTAAGGCAGGCACAGTATATATGTCTGCTGATGAGTCACCCATGAAAGCAAGACATAATATTCAAATGATTATTCAGAAGATCTAGTAGAAGTTTATTTTTTTTAGTTTGTTAGCCAACAAAATCTAATCAAGATTTTTTTGTTTGAAGCTTGGTAAGATGGAAATGTAAAGGGCCAAGAATAACCCACACAACTGTGAAGAACAAAGTATAGGAGGACTTCTTCTGCTGGATATTTACATGTACTATAAATAATTTTGGCACAAGGATGGACAAACTGACTAGCAGAATAGAATATCAATCTGGAAAGAGATGCATGTATATATGGATATTTTATTTATGACAATTTTTTGCCAAAGAAGCACTGCAAAGCAGTAAAGAAAAGATAACTTTCAATAAAAGGTGCTGGGATAATTGGATAATTATGAGGGGAATCTTGACCTCTGCCTTACACCATACATAAAAAGGCATTGTAGACGTATCATAGACTTAAATGTAAAAGGCAAATAAAGCTTCTAGAGGGCAATATAAAACAAAAGCTTCATGACTTTAATAAGTCCCAGCCATAAAGAAAAAGACTGATAAATTTGAGTACATTAAAAATTTACATTGCATTAAAGACAGAAAAGACTTTTTAAATAGGATGCAAAAGAACTAATCATAAAGAAAAAGGTGGGTAAGTTTGTCATTTATTTAATGTTAAATTTAACATTAATATTAAGAACTTCTATTCATTAAAAGATATGGAATATGGAAAAGATATTTGCAACACTTATAACCTACAAAGAGCTCAAGTATGGAATCCATAAAGAAATTCTATAAACCAATAAGAAACTGACAGCCAACCCAAAAGAAAAATGGGCCAAAGACTTGAACAGATACTTTGGGGGGGTAACAAAAGGATAGGCAAAGGATAATAGACATATGAAAAGATACTTAACATCACTAGTAATAAGGGAAATGTAAATGAAATAAGAAGACACCATTATAACAGCCCTACCAAGTGTTGGTGAAGTTGTGGACAAGGAATACTTTTATCTGCTGCTAAAGGAGTGTAAGTTAGTACAACACTTTAGAAAGTTCTTGATAGTATCTAACAAAATTGAAGTTACATATAACTTATAAATAATAATATCATTGATAGGTAATATATCCAACATAATATGCGTACATGTTCTCTACAAGACATATACAAGAATGATCATAGCAGCTCTATTTGTAATCATCTCAAACTGGAAACTGCCTCAAAGTTCATCAACAGAAGAATGAATAAACAAATAGCATGTATATTCATACAATACAATGCTATTAAGCAAGGTAAAAACAAGAGCTACACATAACCTGTGTCAATCTTAAAAATATATTGCTGAATAAAAGAGGCCAGATCCACAAGAATACATATTGCATAATTTCATTTATATAAAGTTAAATACAGGCAAAAAATTACTGTTTAGGGTTCTACACTTAGGAGATAAAACTATAAAGAAAAGCAAGAAAATAGTAATCTCAGAAGTTGAGGTAATAATTATCTTTGAAAAGAAAAGAAGTAGTGATTGGGAGCAATCACTTTGGGGATTTTTGTAGTATTGGCAATTTTGTAACTTCTGACCTGGGTATTGCTTTGTGAAATGTCATCAAGTTGTTTTATAGACTTTACTGTTTGTGTATTAGATGCACCCTAGAAGATAGATAAAAATTTGAGTAAACTGATAACCGTAGAAGATGGTAGCCAAAGATCTACTTCCAAAAAGGAACCATATCTTGTGACTCTATGTTTAGATTCTTTTTTTAATGTTTATTTATTTATTTATGAGAGAGAGAAATAGAGAGAGAGTGAGGAGAGAGAGAGAGAAAGAGAGACAGAGAGAGAGAGAGTGAGTGAGAGAGAGAATCCAAAGCAGGCTCCACACTGTCAGAGCAGAGCCCAATGTGAGGCTCAAAGTCACGAACTGTGAGGTCATGACCTGAGCCAAGATCAAGAGTCAGATATTTAACCAACTGAGCCACACAGGTGCCCCTGTTTATACTCTAACAAACTTTTGAAGACAAATGTTTCCTATCTTATACAACTGTTTCTGTGCTAGCATAATCTTAGAACTAAATAAGAAAAGTAGAAGAAATTGAAAATACAAGTTGAGCTCACTTGTAAAAAGATCTCAGCATTCTTTTTTTAATGTGGTAGGGTTTTAAAATTTTTTTATTATTTTTATTATTATTTTATTTTTTATTGTTTTTATTTATTTCTGAGAGAGAGAGAGACAGACAGCATGAGCAAGGGCAGGTCAGAGAGAGAGAGAGACACGGAATCTGAAACAGGCTCTAGGCTCTGAGCTGTCAGCACAGAGCCCGACAGGGGCTCAAACCCACAAAACACGAGATCATGACCTGAGCCTAAGTTGGACGCTTAACTGACTGAGCCACCCAGGCACCTGAGATCCCAGCATTCTAAATAAAGTACACTTGACCATTGAACAACATCAGTTTGAACTGCATGGGTCCATGAATATAGGAACTTTTTTTCAATAAATATATGTAAAGTATTGTAAATATATTTTTTCTTCCTTACGATATTCTTAATAACCTTTTCTTTTCTCTGGCTTACTTTATTGAAGGAATACAACATATAATACATACAGCATTCCCAATATGTTTCAATAGACTGTTTATGTTATCGGTGAGGCTTCCAGTTAACAGTAGACTATTAGTAGTTAGTATGTTTTTGGGGAGTCAAAAATTATACACAGATTTTCAACTACATGGGGGTTGGCATCCCTAATTTCCTTGTTGTTCAAGGGTCAACAGTACTAGCAAGTCAAATCTTGAAATTCATTAAAATAATAATAATTATGATCAAGTAAGATTAATCCTAGGAATGAGGGGCACCTGGGTGGCTTAGTCGGTTGAGCATCCAACTCTTGGTTTAGACTCAAGTCATGATCCCAGGGTCATGGGATTGATTGAGTCCTGCGTCAGGCTCTCCACTGAGCATGGAGACTGCTTCAGATTCTCTCTCTCTCTCTCTCTCTCTCTCCCTCTGTCCTCTCCTCCATGTCCTCTCTAAAATAAATAATATGAAAATGATATAATAATAATAATAAAAATATTTATCCCAGGAATTAAAAGGTTTTTCAAAACCAGAATACCTAGAAATACAATCCACTGAAAAAGTAAAATAAAAGAGGAAAATGATATGATTACCACTCAGTAGACAACACAGAAGTACAGATCCATACCACACATAAGTAGAGTATTATTCCCGTTTATCAGATATTATTTGGCCATGAAAAAGAATGATGGAAACAACCTTGAAAACATTATGCTATGTGAAAGAAGCCAAAAGGCCACAAATTGTATGATTCTATTTACATGAAATGTCCAGAATAGGCAGATCCATTGAAACAAAAATTTTCTACCCAGTTTCTGTAACAGAAAACACACCTCAAGCAAGTGTCATGCCAGAAATGCAAGTATGGTTCATTACTGGGATTTATTTTAATCTGCCACTGTATTATAGATCAAAGGAGAAAAACAATACATACAATCATCTCAGTAAACACTGAAAAGCCACTTAGCAAAATGGAACCTCCATTGCTGATTAAACAACACAAAACAAAACCAAACCAAAAAGTCTTGGTATCATAGGAATAGCTAGATTTTTTTTCATCATAAAAATCTGGCAACATACTTTAATTTCCATGAAAGTAAGGAAGAAGATATCATACCTTAATAGTGTTCTGAACATCCTAACCAGTATAATTAACTAAGGAAAGAGGTAAAGTACCTCTTAAGGTAAAAAAAAAAAAAAAAGATGTATTATTTGAAATGATATCAAAGAATAACTAGAAATCTGAAGGGATAGGCCAAAGAAATACTAGAAAGTTGTGGGAAATTGCAAGAATGGCTACACTATTTTGCAGCTCTTCTCAGAAGTGGAGTTTTTCTCCACACTTTGAATCTGAGCTGGACCATTGACTTTCTTTAGGATAATGGGACATTCGTAAACATGATGCAAGCAAAAACTTGCAAAGTGCTTATGCAATGGAACTTGCCCTCTTTAACCATTTTAAGGAGCTTCAAAAACACTCTTTCATGAATTGAGCCTACTGTTAGCCTGCTGGATGGCGAGGGACATGCGGCTAAGTTACCCCACAGGCCCAGTGGACACAGAACAAACTACTAAACACACATAGGAGTAAGGCCATCCTGGACTAGCTATATTAGCTAAGGTGTCAATTGACTGAAGAGATAAACTGAGATGGCCTAGGCCAGTTGACTCACAGAGATGAGAGAAATAACAAATGCTTGTTATTTGAAGCTACTAAATTTTGGAGTGGTTTGTTATGCAGCAAAAAGCTAACTGGAATAGAAATTATAGAAGTATTTGTTTTTTTTATTGTAAAATGTTTATTTATTTTTTAGAGAGAGAAAGCAGGGGAGGGGCAGAGAGAGGGGGACAGAGGACCTGACATGGGGTCTATGCTGACAGCAGCACCAAAGTTGGATGCTTAACTGACTGAGCCACCCAGGTGCCACTATTTAAGAATTTATTAAAGTGGTTGGTTTCTTTCTGTACAATTAATGCACAGAATTAATACACTGTTAGAAAATACAACAGAAGAAAAGATCTCATTTACAATAGCAATACTATCATCAATTTATCTGAAAATAAACTTAACCAGAAATAGGCAGAACATAAATAAAGAAAATGTAATAACTCTATTATAGGATATTATTTCTTGCTAGATTAATCTATAAACTCAATGTAGTCTCATTAAAAAAAATTAAACATTAAAAAAAGATACTGGGTTTATCTGTAGAAATAAACAGGAAAATCTGAACAGAAACATATTCAGGTGGTCACATTAGACCTTTAAATGCATTTTAAGGTTACTAGAATTAAAATGCTTGGTTCTAGAAAAAATTTAGATAGATCAATAAAATAAAATAAATAATAGACTGAAATACACATGAGATTTAAGTAGATGATAGATGACATTTCCAAACCACGAGAGAAAAGGTGGATTATTTAAAAGAAAACAGTGTTGGGATTATTTGGGGGAAAAAATTAAGCTGTATAACCCCATTCCTTTCATCAAAGCAAGTTCCCAAAGGAAAGTAATAACACGTTAAAATTAAACTATAAAGGTACCAGCAATAAAGAAGCCAGATAGAAAAGGCCACATATTATATGATTCCATTTATAGGAAATGTCCTGGGAATCCATAGAGACAGAAAGTAGATTACTGATTTGCCAGGGGCTGGTGCGGGGCAGGAAATGGGGACTGACTGCTTCATGTATATGAGGTTTCTTTGGGGGTAAAGAAAAAGTTTTAAAATTAGTGGCAATGGTTGCATAACTTTGGAAACACCAAAAACCACTGCATTGTATGCTTTTAAACAGTGAACTTAATAGTATGTCAATTATATTTCAATAAAGCTTATATTTAGAGAAGAAAAAGATGGAAAAGAAGAAAGAACCCAGAGGCCAGAGAGTCCACAGGGGACTCTGACCCCAGCAGGGTCAGGGACACTGGAGCTGGGTCTGGAAACAGATGTTATAACGTTATGTTTTTAAGAAGCAGATGTTATAATTTATAGGTGAGATGGAGGAGAAAAGGGATTAACTTCTCTTGGCTCTGATGATTCCCTGACTCTGCCTTTTCCCAAGAACTGAGGACTCTGCGTGCCCTGGATAATAATTTTAAACTTACTATATGGTTTTTGTGTTTAAAAACTGCTGAAAGAGGGGCGCCTGGGTGGCTTAGTCGGTTAAGCGTCCGACTTTCGCTTAGGTCATGATCTCGCGGTTCATGGGTTCGAGCCCCGCGTCGGGCTCTGTGCTGACTGCCAGCTCGGAGCCTGAAGCCTGTTTCAGTCTGTGACTCCCTCTCTCTCTGACCCTCCCCTGTTCACGCTGTCTCCCTCTCTCCTAGAAATAAATAAAAAACATTTTTTAAAAAAAATAAATAAAAATAAAAAATGCTGGAAGAGGAGTGCCAGGATGGCTCAGCTGGTAAAGGGTTCAACTCTTGATTTTGGCTCAGGACATGATCTCACAGTTTGTGGGATTGAGCCCCACATTGGGCTTAGAAAACAGAGCTCGGGACTCTCTCTTCTTCTCTCTCTACTTCATAGAGACATTTCTAAGCATGAACCAAAACCCACAAGTCTAATGAAAAATGATTGATGCATTTGCATGGAAATCAGTAGTTTTTATGTTAAAAAGCCACATATTTGTGGTAACAATATTATAATTGCTTTTCAAAAGTTAAAAAAAATTATTGTTTTATTTATTTCTGAGAGAGAGAAAGAGAGAGAGAGAGAGACAGCATGAGCAGGGGAGGGTCAGAGAGAGAGAGAGAGAGGGAGACACAGAAACTGAAGACAGGCTTCAGGATCTGAGTTAGCTGTCAGTACAGAGGCTGACGCGAGGCTTGAACCCACAAACCGTAAGATCATGACCTGAGCCGAAGTTGGATGCTTAACCTACTGAGCCACCCAGACGCTCCCAAAAGTTTTTATCTTTACAGATATACACTGAAATACTTGTGGATGAAATGAGGTGATATCTGAGATCTGCTTCAAAATAATTTGTGGTTGAAGCTTGGTAATTAGTGCATGGGGTACTCTTCTATCTGCTTTTTTACATTTAATTTTTCTCCATAGTAAAAAGTAAAAACTAAACACCAAGAAAAAAAATCTGTGTACAAATTTAAAAGATGAACTAGAAACAAATATTTGTAGCATAAGATATTAAAAGGGCTAATTCCTTAACTTATAAAGAGCTCATAAAAATCTCTAAGAAAAAGACAACCCAAAAGAAAGAAGTGGGTGAAAATATCAACAGGCAGAATAATGAAAAGGAAATAAAATATCCAATACTGGAGAAAAGATGATCAATTTCACTCAACCATGCAAAGGAAAACAGTAACGAGATGCCACTGCTCACCTAGCAAGCTGGCAAATATGAGCAGGTTAGATAAAACGCAGTATTGGTATAGGAGGGGGACAATTGGACCTACACACTGTGGTGGGAGTGTAGGTTGGCACCACCTATTAAAAAGACAACTTCAGAATATATGTCAACATGTTAAAAATGCATACCGCATATATATATATATATATATATATATGCATTTTATATTTTATATTTATATTTTATTTTTTATATTTATATTTATATATTTTTTATATTTACATATATATAAATAATGGAATATTATTCAGACCTAGAAATGAAGGAGATCCTGACATATGAGACAACGTGAACCCTGAAGATATTATGTTAAGTGAAGGAAACCAGACACAAAAGGACAAATGATTTATGATTCCACTTATGTGAGGTACCCAGAATAGTCAGATTCATAGAGACAGAAAGTAGAATGGTGGTGGCTAGGGCTAGAGGCAGGGGGTCATAGAGAGTTGCTGCTATCTTTGTTTGTTTTACTGAAGTATAGTTGACACACAATGTTACATTAGTTTCAGGTGTATGACATAGTGATTCAACAACTTTATACCTTATGCTGTACTCGAGTACAGCTACCATCTGTCACCACGCGATGCTATTACAAAACTTTGACAGTATTCCCCATGCTGTATCTTTCATCCCCATGACTTATTCATTGCGTAATTGGAAGCCTGTATCTCCCACTCCCATTCACTCACTTTGAGCATCCTTCCATCCTTCTCTGCTCTGGCAACCATCAGTGCATTCTCTGTATTTATGGGTGAGAGTTACTGTTTAATGGGTAAAGAGCTTCCATTTTGCAAGATGAAAGGAGTTCTGGAAATAGATGATGGTGAAGGTTGCAGATTAGTATGAATGTACTTAATACCACTGAACTGTACACTTGGTCTTTAAGACAGTAAATTCTACAGTATGCATATTTTGCCACAATTTTTAAAATTTGGAAAAAAAAATACCCCTTGACGCAGCAGTTTCACTTCCAAACACTTACCTTATGTTAGAAAGCAGAAATACGTGAAGTATTTCATTGCATTGCAACAGCATAAATTTCAAACCACCTCAGTGTCCAAAAGTAGTAAGTTGGTTAAATGAATGTTACAGCACCTTTGCAGAGATTTCTAAGAGGTAAACTGAATTCTGGAATACGTAACTATGTGATCAAGGCATAGAGTTCCACAGAGTGTGTGTTGTATGGCCCACGTGTTCGTATTTTTAAAAGCATGTGTGCTCCATGTGTATGAGATTTATTCATAATAATTTGTATACAACCATAAAATATTTTTCTGCAGTTATAAATAATTAATATTGGATAGAAGGGTAGTGATGGTGGTCCAGGTGACAGTAAGACGTAGCATTAAACCTTTTTTGTAGTGCATGGATTTTTCCTCCCATTTGAACGTATTTGTTTTTAGTTTTCCTAAGTATAAAGGAAATGTAACATTTTGTACTCAGATGCTGAGCCTTGGCAGATGGTTTGCAAGATGGATTTCCAACTGAGTATCTTATCTAACCACCCTTATTAAAAAGGTCAAATTTCAGAATCATAACATTGAACATTATTTTGACTGTCAACACCTTTCTTCTGTTTTTCCTTCTCTCCTTCCATTCCTCCCAGGTGCTCACTTCCCTGTCTAAACTCAACTACTACCTTGCATGTGGCTGTCAGACACTGTGCTGGGACGTCTTTGGAAATGCTGCCTCAAACTTTCTGTAGCTCTCTTTGTACCCGGTACGTGCACAGCACGCACTGAAAGTTCACTACCTATCCGAAAAATAAATTTTTCTTGGTCATGATCAATGCTCTTGCATTGAAAGCTTCCAAGCTGCAGTCCTGAAACTTTGTTCCCAGCACCTTAGCCGTGTGCCTCTTTTCACTCAGGGCCCCCTCCGCTTTTAGTGGCATCATGTTCGCTGCAAGTGGTAAGCCTACACCCCTTCGTGTGTGGGCGTCCTCTAACCTTTCATGAGTGGTTTCCCACGTCTTGGTCGGTTAGCTCCCTTCTCAGGATAAGCAAGGTAGAGTCAAGAGCCCTGGACTAAATGAACCAGCAGACCAAAGTTTAGTCCCAACTTGGTCACCAACTTATTATACATATCTTATTATAGGGGTTCTTACCTGCCTCCAGAGTCTTTCTTTTAATTCATTAGCTCTGTGAGATACTAGAACAGTAGATTTTCCAGATCTCCCGGTTTAGCATTTTTTTCTCCATTCTCTTCTTAACCTCTCATTTCCTTCTGACTTCTTTGATGCCGACTCCTTGAGTCAATGTTTCAAGTCATAAAAACAAGCTAGTTTCTTTCTATATCTTCTTTCCACTCTTAATTGAAATTACAGCTCAAAACCACCCCTTGCTGAACGTTTGGAGCTTATATTACAGTGTTGGGAAGCAGGAATAAAGCTCAATATGCTGAAAGAGCATGAGTCCTAGAGGAACAAGGACTAGAATTGACTCCAATATTACCATTTATTTTCTTGATGTACCTGGGTCTCCGGTGCATCATTGTACAGATTTCCCCTGACTTATAGTGGGGTTATGTCCCAGTAAACCCATAATCAACTGAAAATAGCCTAAGTCAAAAATGCATTTATATGAGTAACTTACTCAGAGAGCCTGGGTGGCTCAGTCGGTTAGGTTTTCAACTCTTAATTTCGGCGCAGGCTCACAGTTTGTGAGATCAAGCCCCATGTCAGGCTCTGCACTGACAGTGCTGAGTCTGCTTGGGATTCTCTCTCTCTCCCTCTCTCTCTGCCCCTCCCTTGCTCTCTCCCTCTCTGTCTCAAAATAAATAAATAAACATTAAAAAAATATGAGTAACCTACTCAACATCATAACCTAGCCTAACTTAAACATGCTCACAACACTTAGCTTACAGTTGGGCAAAATCATCTAACACAAAGCTTATTTTATAATGAAGTGTTACATATCTCATTTAGTTTATTGAATACTGTACTGAAAGTGGAACACAGGATGGTGGTATGGGTACAGAATGGTGTAAGTGTATGGGATGTTGACCCTGTGATCACATGGCTGACTGGGAGCTGAGGCTGCCACTGCACAGCATCACAAGAGAGGACCCTACAGCATTATTACTAGCCCAGGAAAAGATCCAGATTTGAAATTCAGTAGGGTTTCTACTGATTGTGTATTGCGTTTGCACCATGGTAAAGTCAAAAAAATAAAAACATTTATCCAACCATCATAAGTCTGGGGCCATCTATATTATGGGCAATAAATTCTCAGGCTTACCCATCACTCAGTCCTGCCCTGCCTACCTTGTCGGAGCTTATGACGCAGTTTGTCTCAGGATCCATCCTCTCTGTAGGTGACACCCCGGCTCCCAAGCTTATGGGTACTTCTTCTTCTCTCCTAGTAACTGCACCTCCTGGCTTATTCCACTAGAGCTGTCCTCTTAGTCAACCGGAGCTCTCTGTGGAGAAACAATGGGGAGAAGCAGGTGGAAGGTGGCATAAAAGAGATGGATGGGGGAGGTGAAGGCAGCTTTTTAGCCCCAAAACATTTAGTGTGAAGTGGCTCCCTGGGGGGCTCGTCCTAATGTCCTCTAATGGCCCCCACTATTTCCCCAATGGATATTCTGAGTTATCTCAGAGATAGGGTTGCTGGTTAGTCGGAGATTAATCTTACAGGGTCAAGTGAGTCATGCTTTCACTTCATTGTTTGAGAGGCCAGTGGCCACTCACAAGAGGATACCAGCTCTCCCAGGATGGTTTCTCTTTAACTTTGTGGCTTCCATCCAGTCAACAGGCAGAGCATGCGGGTGTTGTTTTATTTCACACTCATGATGTGCTGCTCTATGTTGTTTGTTATAACACTTTCCACAACTTTCTCTCTCACCTCTAAAAATAGCAAATGACATTGCTTGCCCAGATTTTCCACCTGAGTTTGTTTTTCATTTCGAGAGAACTCAGCACGGTGCTGAGTGCTGCCTCAGCACCTACTAAATACTGGTATTTAACCCCAGGACAAAGTCAAAGGTTGTACATTTCTGCTATGTAGTTGTAAAGCTGTCTTTATTCTTGGCATGAGAAAAAAGAACATTGTGATGTGAGTCCTATATATGGGAATAGCTTGGATGTGCATGGATGTTTGCATTAAATATGTTCCTGAAACTTAATGTGTTATCTAGATTGATCTTGCAGCAAAGTCAAGCTTACCCAGCATGACTGGTAAATAAGTTTCCATGATAATCGAGTACCTTGAGAGAAGGAAACCTACCTTCTACAGAACACATGTATAACCACATGTTATACACATGATTTCTCCAGGCCACATTAGGCAGAGGATTCTTGGGGTCACAAGACCAGTGATACCTCTTTGGCAGGGTCAGCTTTGTGGTTGGACAACCTATGCAGTCGTGTAGGCTCCACATGGGGTCCTGTGCTTGTAACTCCCCACTGTGGCTGTCCTGAGATTCTTAACGTAAAAACAAGAGGCCTGCATTTTCAGTTTAGTGTTAGGCCCTGCAAATTCTGTAGCCAATCTTGTTCCCTGGCTCTTGTTCTATCTACTTTTGCTCCCCATTGCTAAAACTCTTTGTTAAAACCAACTCCAGTTCTGTCCAACAGCTCCCTTGTGGGTGGGTTTCACAGATTGGATGGTCACCTACTTTGTGTCACCGCATTTCCTTCCCCCCTGTTCCCACAGACAGACACCATGGCTGGGATGTGTAGCAGCTCATGGGGAGGCAGGGTGCCCATGTCCTCTGGAGTCCCCAGAGGGCTGGAGTCATGCTGCATGTTCCTGCAGAAGGGCTCTCTTTGTGATACAGTTTATATCTTGCCTGAGAGTCCATCTGCTTGTGCTTCGCAGAGCTCAGCAAGAAAAAGGCTCCTCAGATATCTTCTTATGGCCCCTCTCCCCTCTCTGAGATCCTGAGAGGTAGGACCAGCTACCCCCCCGTCTTCCTGCCACTGCCTCTGGTCTAACCTCCCCATCCCATCCCCTCCCCCGCAGCCACCTCCTGCCTTCTATCCTAGAGCTTTATCATCAGCCCTTTGACTCCAGCTCCTGGTTTCCTCTGAAGGCCTCACTAATCATGGTTGAGCAGTTTTCAAAGAACAGCTCTGTGCTTTTCAGAGCACCATTTCTGGAGTTTATTAATAAGCCCAACTAGAAAGAGGGGGATTCCCTAGTCAAATGAATTTGGGAAACACCACAAATTAGATGCTCTTCTTAGAGATTTAATCATCGCTATTAAGTATGTTCAAAGTTCAGGGAAGAAAGTACTTTAACCCAGTGTTCCCTACATTAAACTGGGCATTCAGCCTGCCCCTCCATCACACACACACACACACACACACAGCATTCTGCAATAGCATTCCTGGATCACGCTCACTTAAAATAGAATAAATTGATGTAAACCTGAATTCTGAATATAATTTAATCTTTCCTTGAGGACTTATAAAGTTCTGGCATTTACCTCTTGATCTATGGACAAGTAGAAATTAAGCATACTTTGAATCACATTTAAAATACACTAAAGACATTTAGGCTTCTACAATGAGGCACATGGTAGATACTCATCAGAAACTTGCTGCATTACTGAATTTAAAGAAACTCTTTGGGTCTCAGCTTCTTATACTTAGAGGATTATTTGGTCCTAAGTTGGTTTCTAAGGTCGCTTACTAAATAATCAGTGTTTTATAAGCCAGGCACTTGGCTAGGCACTAAAGTGTAAAGAACACATTTCTCCTCCAAAATAACTCAGTCTAGTAGAAAATAAGCAACAAATAATAGTAATACAATATAATACTGTTATAATAGATAAATACTAAGTGTTATGGGAGTATAGGGAGGAAGTAACACTGGGTCGGGTCTTAAAGAATGAGCAGGGGTTTGTTAGGATGAGAAGATGTGGGGAAAGGGAATTCCAAGCTGAGTACACAGAATGTATAAATGCTTAGAGGCCTAAAGCAAAAAATTTTCCCAAGACATTTCTAGGTCTAAATTCCTTAACTTCATACATGTTGTAGTAAATTGCATAATATAAATGATCATGCCCAAATTTGTTATTTTTAAATTTGTATTTTCCTGAGGAACCTCCACACTGTTTTCCAGAGGGGCTGTACCAGTTTACATTCCCACCAACAGTGTAGGAGGGTGCCCGTTTCTCCACATCCTCGCCACCATTTATAGTCCTCTGATTTTCTCATTTTAGCCACTCTGACCGGTGTGAGGTGGTATCTCAGTGTGGTTTTGATTTGTATTTCCCTGGTGAGGAGGGATGCTGAGCATCGTTTCATGTGTCTGTTGGCCATCTGGATGTCCTCTTTGGAGAAGTGTCTGTTCATATCTTCTGCCCATTTCTTCATTGGGTTGTTTGTTTTTCGGGTGTGGAGTTTGGTGAGTTCATATGTTTGCATGTATAGAAGGATTAGGAGGAACTTAACTGAGGACCATGGGGGAGAAGAAGGGGAGAAATGGTGGGGGAAAGGGAGAGAGGCAAACCACGAGAGACTCTTGAATGCTGACAAAAACTGAGGACTGATGGATGTGGGGGGGAGGGGGGATGGGCATGGAGGAGGACACTTGTGGGGATGAGCACTGAGTGTTATGTGGAAACTAATTTGACAATAAACTATTTGTAAAAAAAATGAATTTGTATTTTATAATTCTATATATTGACATATAGAACTCCACAGGTTTTAAATCTCCTTACAGTGGCTCCATCCGAGGTAATATTCTGGGCTTTTCTTAAGGAAAACAAATTACTGGATCATAACTTATCCCATTTCCCTTTAAGGTCTACATATGCCAAGAAGCCCAGCCACAGGGGCCAAGGAGCTCTGCCCCTGTTAGCTGATCCCATTCTGCTAACTTGTGTCCTTCTAGTGCCATGTCTGGACAGCTCACGGGGGTTACTCTAGACCGTATGGCCCAGACCTCTCTGGATTGTCCTCCATAGCTCTCTGGGTTCCAATGGCAGCTTTCAGGGTATGGTGGCTAGTTCTGATGAAGTAGCTTATGGTTGTGTGTGTGCATCTGTAAAATCACGGAGGCTTCTCATATTTTAACTTTGAGGCCCTAATTTTTTTTTTGCAAATAGTTTATTGTCAAATTAGTTTCCACATAACACTCAGTGCTCATGCCCACAAGTGTCCTCCTCCATGCCCATCCCTCCTCCCCACATCCATCAGTCCTCAGTTTTTGTCAGCATTCAAGAGTCTCTCATGGTTTGCCTCTCTCCCTTTACCCCACCATTTCCGCCCTTCTTCTCCCCCTTGGTCCTCTGTTAAGTTCCTCCTAATCCTCCTATACGTGCACACATATGATATTTGTCCTTCTCTGCCTGACTTATTTCGCTCAGCATAACATCCTCAAGGTTCATCCATGTTGCTACACATGGCCAGATTTCATTCTCATTGAGGCCATAATGTTTATTCTGGTTCCCTTTTCTCTTCTGTCTCCAGAATAAACTCTCATCTTTATCTTTTGGTGGGTTATCTGTTTTTCTTTTCTTTTGTCTTTTAAAGTTTATTTATTTATTTTGAAAGAGAGAGGGAGGGAGAGAGCAGGGGTGGGGCAGAGAGAGACAGAGAGAGAAAATCCCAAGCAGGTTCCACACTGCCAGTGCACAGCTCAATGTGGGGCTTGATCTCATGAACCATGAGATCATGACCTGAGCCGAAACCAAGAGTTGGACACAACCGACTGACCCAGGCACCTTGGGTCACCCGTTTTTCAGTGCAAAGACTACAGTAGGAAAATGAAGTTCCAAGTGGTGGTTGTCCTGGGCAGAGGATTAGTGAAATTTGTATTTCTGTTATCCACATAAGGCAAAAAAACTATCCATATTAAAAGGCCAGAAAAACGGCTGCCACAGCCTCCACCTCCAGCACTCATATGCACCATTGGGTAATTTACCATTGTTGTTACTTATTGCTTATTTCAGGATGTTTGTGCCCAATAAGGTTGCAGGATAATTTTTATTGTGAGTTGCTTTGTGTGTTTTATAAGCAATGCTAAAACACTATTAACTAAAGCACGGTGCTTTATAAAGCAACCAGTGATGCCCTGATATATGCACATTGGAAGTCAAGGCCTCATGTTATCCAGGAGAGGTGACTCATTAGGTGGGTACAGCTTTTGCAGGAGTTATTTTTAAATGAACTCCTCAGTATGCACTGTCACCTCAAAAAGAGCAGGGCTTTAAGGGGATGGACAAAAAAGAAAGCTTAATTTAGATACTTGCAAGAATTGTTTGAAAAATATAGGACATTTGCTCAGGCTAGAGAGAGTCCCAGGGATAAGGGTGTAGGAACTGGACAACAGAGCAGGGCCTCTAAGCACGTGGGAGAGAGAAGCTGAGGGCACATTTCAAGGGGTACCTAAATTTTATTTCAGCAGCCCATGCTACGTGCTACAATGCTTTCGATTTTTAGTTTGGTTAAATGCGTCTAACATTCAAGTAACACTATGTTCGGCTCACACAATGGAGTACTACACAGCTATAAAAATGAATGAGGACTACAGGCAGCAATCCTGAGACTATATGGTTAGTGAAAATAAAGCAAAGTAGATAACAGTATTTATAGTATGCTCCTGTTTTATCTAAGGAAGGAGTATTCAATACATGAAAATATTTGCTTTTTTAACATTTATTTTTAAGAGAGAGAGAGAGAGACAAGAGCATGAGCAGGGGAGGGGCAAAGAGAGGGGGAGACACAGAAGCTGAAGCAGGCTCCAGGCTCCTGACAGCACAAAGCCGGACGCGGGGCTCCTACTCAAGAACCGTGAGATCATGACCTGAGCCGAAGTCCGATGCTTAACTGACTGAGTCACCCAGGCATGCCATTGCTTATTTTTTTTAGTGAAGTAATAACCAGTAAAATTTTGTTCTTAAAAAAGAATATCTAGGGGGCCAGGGTGGCTCAGTCAGTTAAGCATCCAACTCTTGGTTTCAGCTCAGGTCATGATTTCAGTTTGTAAGTTTGAGCCCAGTGTTGGGCTCTGCACTGACGATGTGGAGCCTGCTTGGGACTCCCTCTCTCCCTCTCTCTTGGCCCCTCCCCTGCTCTCTGTCTCTCTCAAAATAAATAAAAAAGATTATCCGTGTGGAAAAGGAGGAACAAGGTGAAGAGGATGCACTCTTCTGAATACATCTGGTAATACATTGTAGATTAAAAAATTGTTTTTAAATGTTTATTTATTTTTGAGAGAGAGACAGATAGACAGAGTGCAAGCAGGAGAGGGGCAGAAAGAGAGGGATACCCAGAATCGGAAGCAGGCTCCAGGCTCTGAGCTGTCAGCACAGAGCCTGACACAGGGCTCAAGCCCATGAACCAAGAGATCATGACTTGATACTGGGCTCAAGCCAAAACCAAGAGTTGGACACTCAACTGACTGAGCCACCCAGGCACCCCTTTGGGAATTGCTTTTTGTTTTTAATTATAAAATTATGTGAAATGTTTACAAACTTCCAAAGTCAAATCTATAATACCAGGGGCGCCTGGTAGCTCAGTTGGTTAAGCATCCAACTTTGGCTCAAGTCATGGTCTCAAGGTTCATCGGTTTGAGCCTTGCATCTGGCTCTGTGCTAAGAGCTCAGAGCCTGGGGCCTGCTTCAGATTCTGTGTCTTCCTCTCTCTCTTCCCCTCCCCCACTCACACTCTGTCTCTCATAAGTAAATAAACATTTAAAAATTTTAAAAAAGAAAAGAAAAAGGAGAAGGAGGAGGAGGAAAGTATTTCCCCACCTTTTCTACTGGAATGGCTTAGAAACTATGATCAACTTGGTGGCCTGACAACCCTAAAGTCCAGAGTAATATCTCTAAATCTCAGTTCCCGTTAAAAAGAACTGGGGTCCTTGGAGAAATGGCTGATTTCAGATCTGAGGCAGAAAATACATGAATTGAGTCTAGAATATAAGGAATCTTTCATACTAGAAGTCAAGAAAATTATTAGGATTTTGTTAAAAAGACTCAGGAGCCAACATGAATAAACTCCCACTAGTCAAAAATGGTATATGTTGAATATTAATAAGCGTATCGATGGACTGAAATACATTTAAAAAAATCCATGAGTTCACCGGGTGCCTGGGTGGCTCAGTGGGTTAAGCATCCAACTCTTGATTTCAGCTCAGGTCATGATCTCATAGTTTGTGGGATCGAACCTCATTTCGGGCTCTGTGCTAACAATTCAGAGCCTGCTTGAGATTCTCTCTCCCTCTCTCTTTGCCCCTCCTCCACTCATGCTCTCTCTCTCTCTCTCTCTCTCTTGCTCCCAAAATAAATAAATAAATATTTTTTTAAAAATCCATGAGGGGCACCCGGGTGCCTCAGTCGGTTAAGAGTCTGACTTTGGGTCAGGTCATGATCTCACTGCTCATGAGTTCAAGACCTGCATCCGGCTCTGTGCTGACAACTTGGAGCCTGGAGCCTGCTTGGGCTTCTGTGTTTCCCTCTCTCTCTGCCCCTCCCTGACTTGTGCTCTCTTTCTTTCTCTCAAAAATAAACATTAAAATTTTTTTTTTAAAATCCATTAGTTCACAATGATACTTAAAATAAAATCAAATACCAATCTCCAGGGAAGATGGGGAGGATCCCAAAGAGGGAAAAGTAGGTGGGAGGATGGGTGAGATAGGCGAAGGGGATTAAGCATATACTTACCCTGTGAGCACTGAGTAATGTATAGAATTGTCGAATCACTATATTGTATACCTGAAACTAATATAATACTGTATGTTCACTATACTAGAATTAAAATAAAAAAAATAATAAAGTGAGTTGGGAGATAACTACACCATGGACACATGGAAAAAAAATCAAATACCTCACTGGTCAACTTTGGCAGATGCTAGGAAACCAATTCATCATTTTGAAAATTAGTAAATAAGCATTTATCTTATATTTTCTGTATACTATGCATTTCAGGGTAGAAATAGTTGAGGAACAGACATTTCTCTTTATAGAAGTACTTCAACTAATAAACAAAGGAATGATAGAATAGAATATCACCTTTTGTAGCTCCTAATTAATTAACGGACCAAGACATTTATCAGTGGCTGTTGACATAACAAAAAGAGAGTGAGACATTATTTTCTCCTTAATGAGAAATAAACAATACCATCCATGAAGTGTTCCTGCTCCCCCAAATCAAACATGGATCTGATTACAGGAAATACACGGGAGGGAGGAACATGTTAAACACATCATGATAATGCAGTCAGAAAAATCCAGATAGGGAAGTTCTAGAGGATAGATGACTCAGCACCTTCAATAAATTAAAAGGGGAAAAAATAATGAAAAGAAAACCTATAGATTAAAAGAAACTCAAGAAACACATTAACTAATTGCAATATGTAGGCCTTAGATCCTAATTTGAGCAAATTCTAATTAAAAAATTCACAAGACAATCGGTAAAACTTAAACACTGACTGGATATTAGGTGATATTAGGGAATCAATATTAAATTCTTCAGGGTGCCTGGGAGGCTCAGTCCGTTAAGCATCTGACCTCAGCTCAGGTCATGATCTCACAGTTTGTGAGTTCAAGTCCCACTTTGGATGAGCTCATGCCCTGCTTCTGGTGAGCATGAGTCTCACTTCTCTCTCTCTCTCTCTGCCCCTTGATCACTTGCACCCTCTCTCTCTAAAAAACAAAAATTAACTTCTTCAGTGTGATAAAAGTACTGTGGGTATATTTTCAAAGAGTCCTTATATTTTAGAGAACATACTGAAGTATTCATGGCAACAGTGATATGATGTCAGGAATTTGTTTCACAACAATCCAGGGTAGCAGTGGATGTGGGTATAGATGATAAAGGATCAGACATAAATCAATACTGTAGAAACATGGTGATGAATTCATTATATTATTGCTTGATTTTCCTTAATAAAGTCTTTTTAAAGTGTGCATTGCTACCCTTCTAATACAAGCCAAGCAAAGCCAGTGGGGGATGCCTCTTTGCATGTAACTAGAAAGAGTAGTTGATCAAAAATCAGGAAGACCCTGAAGTTTGATGTTCCGAGGCTTGAAGCACCCCTACAATGCTCTTAAAGTTTGTTGCCCACATTCTGCAGGGTTGCCCTCATCCCATTCCCCTGAGACAGCTTTGAAAGTTCTTTCTTATATTAAGCAGGAATTTGTTCCCCTGTATCTTCCTTCTGCCCATAGATTTTAGGTCTGGCCCTTCCTCACAAAACAGCCCCTTAGATATTTGAAAACAGCATTCACCTGTTCCTCTCACCCTGCCCCCATACGCAGGGCTTTTGAGCTCCAATCCTAATTCTGTGCCCTGTTCCACAGACGCATGACTTTGGTCCCCTGTCGTCCTGGCTGCTCTGATCTTGGAACTGTTTGACTTCTAAGTTATGTGTTCTGGAATGAAGAGATCTGGGTGTGGCCTGACAATTGCAGAGAACAACAGGGCTATTGCCTCCCTTGTGCCAGTTACCGCATTTCTTCCTACCACGGGCGGGAGCACGCGTAAACAAAGTTCCAAGAGCTGAGTGTCAAAGTTTCAAGGATTCTTTGAACCAATTGTTAAATGCAGCCAATTATTAAAAGTTAAATTACATAAATTTACATATATTTTATTAAAAACAAAGGTAATAAGTACTTGAAACTGATCGCTTCCTAATTATTTTACTACATATTCCTATCATCTCTTCCCTTGAGCTTCTTGATATTTATTGCATTTCTGTGGTGAAAATAGTATACAGTGGTGTGCACCTGCGAATCTCTTCCAAACATTCAGTGACATTATGTTGGTAGCTTGAAATTGGCCATGATGAAAGTAATTACATGACAGAAATTGGCAAGTGCTATAAATCAAGGTGCTTTTTTCCTCCAGAGAGCCAATTGTTAAACATTTACCACTGGATACAGCTTAAAATCTTAGGGTTTTTTGGCAACCACATTACACTTTTGACTCAAATTGGGCTAAGGCTCTTAGCTACTGCTAAAGCAAGCATAAGCCAGTCTTACCAATATAATTAATTTCTTAGACTTCATATTAATTGCTTGTAAATGCATCCTTGTAGATTCAAGTCACTGATTCTCATTCTGTCATCTAAGTATTCACTATACCTCTAACTTCAGGTTACCTGTAACTTTGATGAGCATATCTTCTGTATATTTATTATGAAAGCATTTATGAGGGACAGAGGAAGGACATAGCTCTAGCACTCATCATTATATACTTCTTTGCAGTTTGGTATCAATCCGTTGGTCAGCATCTTGTATATAATCAACTGGTTACTAATCCAGCTACTATGAGAGAGTCCAATTCATATTTCTCCTTTTCCAAAAGAATATAATGAAAAAGCTCATTAAATATCCTTTTTTTAAACGTTTTTTTATTTTATTTTTTGAGAGACAGAGAGAGAGACAGAGAGCGAGCGAGCATGAGCAGGAGAGGGGCAGAGAAGAGAGGGAGACACAGAATCTGAAACAGCTTCCAGGCTCCAGGCTGTCAGTACAGAGCCTGATGCGGGGCTCAAACCCACTAATGGGAGATCATGACCTGAACCTAAGTTGGACGCTCAATCAACTGAGCCACCCAAGTGCCCCTAAAAGCTCATTAAATATCTAACCAATGATAAAATACTCTCTATATATGAGCTTTTCCAGAGCTACAAGGCTCATAAGCCTGTTTAAGAAGGAAGTTGATAAATCAGCCTTGGCTTGTTCTTAGTGAAATCATTCTGGGTCTTAATCATTACTCCTTCATGTAGTGCCTGAAACTGTTCCTCACTGTAGAGTCTTGCCTGAAATTGAAGTTGTAGACAATTGTCTACATTTTTTCTGTCTCTGGCTTCGCTTTCTGAGAAGAAATTAGAATATTCCACTGTCCTCAGTCTTCTGATATGTCTCGTATTCCCCATGGTGCCCAAAAATCACTGACAATGGTTTGGTGATCCCATAATAACATTTTCTCAGGGCTCTAAGACATTATTCCACATGGCTGAGTACTGGAACTCACTTGGAGCACCTCTGGGTTTTTTCACATTCCATTACTTCATCTTGGGTTTCCATCTTCCCTTACTCAGGTTCATTCATTTTTCTATTCATCTTCACCTTACTCATTCTATGTGGAGAAGAAGTGTCCTCACCCTGAAAGTCAGGAACACAAGAAAATGGAGGAGCTCTGTTTTCTCTCTATCTCCCATTGACAGTGGGCCCCATGTTGCAGGTCTGTCCTTTACCTGAAGTTATTCCTCAGACTTTACTAAAAGGAATGGAACACCCAAATAACCTAACATGAAGTTGATGAAGTTGTAGTTTGGGAGTAACTTGAATTTATTTACAGCTTAGTCTCTCTGATACTTATAAATGTCTCCCATGAATAGTCCAGCACAGGTCATGGCAATCTGACGGTAGGATAGATATTTGATAAGAGATTCATGACCTTTCAGAAGCTGTTTAATTACATCCTTGTTTGAATTTGCAGCAAGTTCCTCATCTCCTAAAGTGCAGCATTGTACATATTAATCTTTAGATTTTTAATTAATTTGTTCTGGGGAATTTTTATATTGAAGTGTTTTTTTTTTTTTTTTTTTGACAAAAAACTAGGTAGTTCTGATATCACAAGATCACAATCAAGGGGACCTGCCAGTATGGAAGAACTTTTTACTTAGCTCATCTTTAACATAAAACCTCTTAATAGAATCAACTTTTGTTATACAGCATTCTTTTACATGAAACTCTCTGAGTTGCCCTTACACACAGTACCAAAAACATGTTAACAATGTATATGGGTTTTAACCCCAGAGTCCCTGAACTAAGAAATGTGAAAACTAGCTTTCCCACTTTGCTCTACCACTCATTAACTGTGCAATCTTGGGCAAACCCCTTTGCCTCTTTTGTTCACATCTAATTATTGTTCTAAGTCCCTTTCAGATCTAAGAGAACAGTAAAATACCCAGCTATCCTATCTGTGGGTTCTTGGCCATTGCCATGTACTCTCTGTACTTGACATGAGAGTGGAGGTTTTCTGTGGTGGAATTGGAAAGAAAGATTTGAGTTGAGAGTCTTTGTAGGGAGAGAAGAAGGAGGAGGGGGAGAAATACAGCCCATAATTCCTCCTAAGTTTTATTTATTTATATTTAATGATTCCGTTTAGGCATAGAATATATTCCTCCAAAGGATTTTCTTTTCCTTTTCTCATAGGGCATTTAAAAATGTTTACTTATTTATTTTTGAGAGAGAGAAAGAAAGAGGGCGGGGAGGGGCGGGGCAGAGAGACAGTGAGACAGAGAATCCCAAGCAGGCTCCATACCATCAGGGCAGAACCGGAGGCGGGGTTTGATCTCACAAACTGTGAGATCATGACCTGAGCCCAAATCAAGAGTCAGACACTCAGCCAACTGAGCCACCCAGGAGCCCAATTCCTCCTAGGCTTACAAGAGGTGATTTCAAAACAAAACTAAGTCAACCTATCAAAACAAGATAATGACAAGGGAGAAAGTAAAAGTTTTTGGCCAAATTCACCTCACAATCATTCTTTCCTGCACCTACAAAGCTATCTCAACTGAAATCTTGTTAGTGCACCTTCATTTCCAGTAAACATCACTCCTTAGAACAAAAACGGGAAGCTCCCACGTGTAGCCACTGGAAACATTCCCAGATGCAGGAAGAGGTTTGTATGACATCATTCAGAGAGTTATGCATTAGGAAGGTCTCAGATTAAAATAATAGCTTACCTAAGAGTTCTTTTTATTCAGAACTTTTATCTAGTATTTAGAAGTCCCAAGTTTCTCAGAAAATGTATTTACTGGTATGTGTGTATATTTGACCTTGTATGGAAATGTATATTCCTTTCTGGAAGTTGCTCAAATGCTAAGGAAAATGTTATTTATGTGTGTAAATATTTAGTTTAAGACCAGGAAAAAAATAGAGAAATATTATTGTCCCTCTGTATGTGAAAAGAGTTTTGTACACCTTTTTAAAAAGTGTTTTAGGGGCATCTGGGTGACTCAGTCGGTTAAGCATCCAACTTCGGGTCAGGTCATGATCTCAAGCCCCAAGTCAGGTTCTGTGCTGACAGCTCAGAGCCTGGTGCCTGCTTCAGATTCTGTGTCTCCTTCTCTGTCTGTCTCTCCCCTGCTTGTGCTCTTGTCTCTCTCTCAGAAATGAACATTAAAAAAAAAAAATTAAAAAATAAAAGTAACTTGGTTGTTTTAGTAAAAATGATTTGTGTTCATTGTAGAATATTGAAACAAATCAGAAAAGCACATAGAAAATTTAAATAATCACCTGAAGTCTCATGATCTAGAAATAAAGATTGAAGGATTTCTGATAAAGTCTCTCCAGACATTTTCCTATGTATTTATATGTTTAATTTTAAACAAGTGGCATGTTCTTTATTTCCTGCATTATATTCTTCTTTCCTCCTAAATAGTGTCATTAACATTTTATGTGTCACCAAATATAGCTGTATCGCATGACTTTGAAGGGATCTGTAGTTTTCCATTTTATTTTGTTTGTTCCATATACTTAGTCAATTCCATATGGATGAAAATATAGGTTGTTGAGAAGGAACTTTTTTAAGCTTCAAAAGAACTGTTATGTAAAAAATATAAAGTTATGTAAAGTAACACATTTGCACAAGAATCTGGTTTGGTTGTTCCTACTGCAAAAGATTGAAATAGTGTATGGAAATAGTGAGTTAGACCTCTAAGATGTATCTTTATTATTACTGAGCCATTAATCAAATTAAACATTTTAAAAAGCAAGGATGAATTCAAGTAAAACTCAATAGTTTTGATAACACAGAAAGGTAAAGTATTAAAAATTTAAAAAATAAGAAATAATTTGTAAATTAGCTATAGCAAATATGACAAAGGGTTAATATACTAATACATAAAGAGCTCATATAAACCAGAAAGGACAGTAACTCAAAATAGAAAAATAGGCAAATAATGATTTAAAATAACATTTAGGGGCGCTTGGGTGGCTTAGTCGGTTAAGCGTCCGACTTTTGCTTAGGTCATGATCTCACAGTTCGTGGGTTCGAGCCCCGCGTCGGGCTCTGTGCTGACTGCCAGCTCAGAGCCTGGAGCCTGTTTCAGTCTGTGACTCCCTCTCTCTCTGACCCTCCCCTTCTCATGCTGTGTGTCTCTCTCTCTCCTAGAAATAAATAAAAATTAAAAAAAAAACATTTAAAAATGGCTTAAAAATAAAATATAGGCCAACATAAGCCAAGTATCTTAAAAATATTTATAATCTTTACTTAATAATTATACTTCTAGAACTGTCTCCTAAATAATAATTTGAAATGCAGATAAAACCTCAATACACAAAGAAGCATTTCACATTATTTATAACAAAAATTGTAAATGGCTTAAATGTCCAATAATAAAGGAATGAGTAAGCAAAGTATGATGCAGCCATAAGTTAGAATATGTTGAAGATGTTTAAAATTATATTTGTAAAGACACTTTAATAACTCATTAAAGACATGTAATATGGAGTTAAAAAAAAGAGAACACAAAATTTTATGTATAGTATTTTCAGCTATGTATATGAAATAGCCTGGAAGAAAATATATGAAAATATTAACAAGTACCTATTAGGGGTGGGAGTATGGGTGATTTACAAAATTTTTCTTGGTTTTCTTATTTTCCAAATTTTCCAAAAGATCCTATATCTCATCCAGAAGACAGCCGTCACGTGATCATGGTGGAACCCTGGTCTCTGACTTCCAGCCTCTAGGACTGTGAGATACAAATTTATGAGGTGCCTGGGTGGCTCACTCGGTTATGCATCCGGACTTTTCATCTCAGTTCAGGTCATGATTGCATGGTTTGTGAGTTGGCGTCCTGCACTGGGCTCTGCACTGGCAGTGCGGAGCCTGCTTGGGATTCTCTCTCTCCTCCCTGTGCCTCTTCCCCACGTGTGTGCGCTTTCTCTCTCAAAAAAGAAAAAAATTATGTTGCTTATAAGCCACCCAGACTCTGGTATTTTGTTATAGCGGCCTGAATGGACTAAGATTTTGAACAAATGAACTCATTATGAATTCTGGGCTTCCCACAATTTCAAAGTCTTCTTCAATTCTTCTGCCTCTACAAACCACATCTGTTAAGTTTAATTTTTAATTTTAAGGTAAAAGTCCTTTATTCATTTGTTTCTGAGCCTACTATTCTGAAACGCAATGCATTTTAACATTAATGTATTATTTATATATCGTCACATTTCTAAATGAATATGAGGCAGTAGATATTACTTGACAATTGACTGTGTTTAGTTTTTTTAAAAAACATCATTTACTGTGGTAAAATATACAAACATAAAATTTACTATTTTAACCATTTTAAAGTTCGGTGGCATTGATTCACATGTTTATACAACCATCATCACCATCAACCTCCAGAATTTTTTCATCTTCCCCAACTGAAACTCCCATTAAACCATAGCCCCCCACCCTGTCACCCACTCCACTCCCAGTTCCTGGTAACCACCACCACTCTACTTTCTATGATTTCACTATTCTAAGTACCTCAACTTTTTTTTTTTTTTTGAGGAAGATAAAAGAGTGCACAGATGCACGACTGAGAGAGGGGCAAAGACACAGGGAGAGAGAGAGAGAGAGAGGGAGAGGGAGAATCCCAAGCAGGCTCATGCTGTCTGTGTAGAGCCTGACTGGGGACTGGAACTCATGAACCATGAGATCATGATCCCTGAGCCAAAATCAGCTTAACTGACTCAGCCATCCAGGTGCCCTTATTCAGTTTTAGGCCCTATATAAATCTCTTCTCTATCTTGGTTGAGAAGACTCTTAGTTTGAAAGGGTCAACTTAAAAAATCCAAAAATTTT
Source organism: Proteles cristata cristata (assembly GCA_017311185.1). Lineage (NCBI taxonomy): Eukaryota > Metazoa > Chordata > Mammalia > Carnivora > Hyaenidae > Proteles > Proteles cristata. The sequence continues at coordinate 1,650,707 of JAESUZ010004460.1, read as the reverse complement.
TAAACGAAGGTGATACTTACATACAACAAAATTCATAGAGATACTTAAAAATATATAAATTTTTATCTATATTATGGAAATGTATGTGCCAGCATGACTAAAAAGTCATGAGGTTAGTGTGCCATTTTATTTTGAGTCAAACTATACACCTAAACGGAATAGCAGACAAACCTACATGCTGTGATCCCACTGCATAAAATGAATACCTTTGTATGGAGCAAGAATGGAAAGGAAGGCCATGGAAAATAAAAATGGCTTATTTTTAAAGTGGTACAATTTTTGAAACGAGATTAAAAAAAATTATCAATAGTGTTATCAAGTTGGAGAAGAGACTTTTTTTTAATGTTTTATTTATTTCTGAGAGAGAGAGAGACCACATGAGCAAAGGAGGGTCAGAGAGAGAGAGAGAGGGAGATACAGAATCTGAAGCAGGCTCCAGGCTCTGAGCTAGCTGTCAGCACAGAGCCTGACACGGGGCTCGAACCCACGAACTGTGAGACCATGACCTGAGCCAAAGTCGGATGCTTAACTGACAGAGCCACCCAGGTGTCCTGAGAGGAGATATTTATTGATTATAAGAGGATGGCAGAAAACAGATAACTGAAATCACAGATTAATAATTTAGAGGAGAAAGGGTTAATAGTATCGTATATTTTAAAGTTTCTAGAAAATCAGCTCTTGTGAAAACTTTTGCCAAGCCTAACCAGTTTGAATGTTGAAAGCACATATATTTTTTTCCTTCCTGAAAATAGACACAGAAATCACTGGGTATATTTGTAGAAAGGCTGACCCATAAAATGTCCATTATACTTCTACACATTAGGTACATTTCCTTTGTTAGCTTGCCCAGGAACAAAAACAAGTGTCAATAGTTCGTTCTTATCAATTCATAATTCTCCGTTTCTGTCACGCTATGTTCCCATTGATTACACACAGGGATAAAAATAGAAAACCCTGATATGGTGCTTTTGCCAGTTACTCAGATGACTTTCTGAACAAGAAAGTTTTATATGGATGGATGGGTGTAAGAACTTGGCTTGAAATATTAAAAAGGCAGGAAAAGACAGCAGAATCTGCTTCTCATTGGCATTGAGCCCAGATTGTCCTGCTTTTCTGAAATTAAGCCCAAATCCTAAAAATTCTGGATACCTGCTGTCAGCCTCCTGCAAATGGGCCAGGTTTCCCGGAGAATGTTAGCCAGAGTGCTGGCAGAGGTAGGCAAACTCGACAGACGCTAGTAAATACCACTTCATCATGTAGCTATTTTCATTTCCTCCCAGCAGCTCACAGAAGTGCTGACAATCGCTTGGGTTCACTAAACAAACACATCTTGGACACCTTCTTTGTGCCAGGCACTGTGCAGAAAGCATGGTGGAAAGCCAGGTTCCCACAAGCCTCTAAGCCCCAATGGCTACCCTTGGAAAAATTTCAGAGCGAAGAATATATTAGGCTAGATTCAGTCCAGCCTTGTGCCTTAGTCTGCAAGGAGGTAGAATCCCAGAAGAGGGGGCGCCTGGTGGCTCAGATGGTTAAGCGCCTTGCTCTTGACTTTGGCTCAGGTCATGATCTTGTGTTTCATGAGTTCGAGCCCTGTGTTGGGCTCTGCGCTGACAGTGCAGAGCCTGCCTGGAATTCTGTCTCCCTTTCTCTCTGCCCCTCCCCTGCGCTCTCTCTCTCAAAATAAATTTAAAAAAATAAAAATAAAAAAGAATCCTAATGGGCCCTTCCAGCTCAGTCATATTTGGAGGTAGGCTTGGGGGCCAGCTGGGCCAACGAGAGAGATGATGTGAAAGTGAACTTTCACTGAAGGAGAAAGCAGGTCTACACTGTTATCCTTTGCATTTTGTTCTTTGAAAAATATTTTTATTATGTATATCAATTGATTGTATAGAAAAAAGTAACACAGTGAGTTCCAGATATCTACCATTAGCTTTATCAAATCTTTGATTGTTCCCATAATTGCTTCAGATTTTCGATAAAGAAATAAAGTAATACCACAGTTGAAAAAGTTTATTAATTTCTTCCTAAATCCATTTCCTTCCTTCTATCCCCATGGGTAACTATTATTTTGAAAGTGGTGTTATTCATGAGTATGCTTTTAAAGTTTTCTATACATGTAGGTATTCAGAAAAATAATTGTTTTTGCTGTCTTTGAAATGTATGTATATCATTTAATTTTTTATTTTGAGGGCATATTTGAGCAGTGGAGAGGGGCAGAGAGAGAGGGAGGGAGAGACTCTGAAGCAGGCTCCATGTTCAGCAGGAAGTGCAAGGTTCCCCTGGGATCATGACCTGAGCCAAAGTCAAGAGTCAGATGCTCAACCAACTGAACCACCCAAGTGTCCCTGAAATGTATGCTTGTAAAAGTGAAATTAAATTATTATTTATTTCTCAGAGACTTTTTCACTCAGTAGTATGTTTTATATTCAACCATGTTGATTCATGTAACTGCAGTTCATGAATACTCCACAATTTATCTCCAATCTATAAAAAATATGTTGCTTCTAATAATTTTTGTTTTTTATTAAAAACAATACTTTAAGATTGTTTTCTTTTTCCTTTTTTGTTTTTTTAAATTTTTTTTTGAGTATTTTTTAAAATATTTTTTATTTATTTCTAGGAGAGAGAGAGAGAGACAGCGTGAACAGCGGAGGGTCAGAGAGAGAGGGAGACACAGACTCTGAAACAGGCTCCAGGCTCTGAGCTGGCAATCAGCACAGAGTCCGACGCGGGGCTCGAACCCACAAACCGCAAGATCATGACCCAAGCAAAGTCGGACGCTCAACCGACTAAGTCACCCAGGCGCCCCTCTTTTTCTTTTTTTAAAAGGAAATAGTATTTTTAAGTTATCTCTATGCCCGACATGGGGCTTGAACTCACAACCCTGAGATCAAGAGTTGCACACTCTTCTGACCAAGCCAGCCAGGCGCCCCACTTAGATTATTTTCCCCGTCTTCTATAACATATGTACAAAAATTTCTCTAGGACATATAACCATAAAAATTGAATCACTAGTCATAACGTTTGTGTATCTTTAGCAGAAAATTTCAAACTACTTTCCAAACTTGTACAGTCTCAATAATCGCTGAATGAGCGTTCATCTTCATCAATACTTAGCATTTTCTGACATTTGAATTTTGTGCCAGTCTGATAAAATGTCTTAAAAATTTTTTTAGTATTTATTTACTTATTTTTGAGAGAGAGAAGGCAAGCTGGGGAGGGGCAGGAGTGAGGGACAGAGAATCTGAAGTAGGCTCTGTGCTGACAGCAGAAAATTCAGTTCGGGGCTTGGACCTACAAACTATGAGATCATGACCTGAGCCAAAGTTGGACATGTAACCAACTAAGCCACTCAGGCGCCCCATGATAAAATATCTTACTATGGTTTTGTCTGCATGGCCCTAATTATGAATGAGGTCAGTCATCTTTTTGTGTTCTGATTGACGACTTATATTTCTGTGCATTTTTCTATTGTGTTATCTTTTTCTTATTCACTCACAAGAATTCTTTACATAATCTGGATCCTAAACCTCTGTTACTTGAGTTGCAGATATCTTGAGTTTGTAGCTTGCCTTTTTACTCTTTATGGTATCTTTTCATGAAAAGAAGTTATCTATTTTATTTTATATTTTTAAAACGTTTATTTATTTTTGAGAGAGAGAGACAGAGTGAGCAGGGGAGGGTCAGAGAGTGAGGGAGATACAGAATCCAAAACAGCCTACAGGCTTTGAGCTGGCTGTCAGCACAGAGCCCGACAAGAGGCTTGAACCCACGAACTGTGAGATCATGACCTGAGCCGAAGTTGGACGCTTAACCGACTCAGCCACCCAGGTGTCCCAAGAAGTTATCTATTTTAGTCTTTTTTTTTAATGTTTTATTTATTTCCAGGAGAGAGAGAGAGACAACATGAGCAGGGGAGGGTCAGAGAGAGGGAGTCTCAGACTGAAACAGTCTCCAGGCTCTGAGCTGGCAGTCAGCACAGTGCCCGACGCGGGGCTCGAACCCACGAACCGCGAGATCCTGACCTAAGCGAAAGTCGGACGCTTAACCGACTAAGCCACCCAGGCGCCCCAGAAGTTATCTATTTTAATGTAGTCAAATTTATCACTTTTTTTTCCTTCAAGTTTTTCTTAAAGGAATTCTTTCTCACCCCAAAGTCATAAAGCTCTTCTATTCAGTGTTTTTCTAAATATTTTAAACATTTGCCCTTCACATTTGAGTCCATTCTAAATTGTTTTTATGATTGGTGGAAGGTAAAGGTCCACTGTCATTTTTTCCCATATATATAACCAAATCTCCCAATATCATTTTTTCTTTCCCTACAGATTTATCATATACTGGGTTTCCATTTATCTGTAGGTCAGTTTCTGGTTTCTCGATTTATGACAATGATCTGATTGTCCCTGTTCCCATACTGCATTGTCTTAATTTCTATAACTTTAGCATTAAAGCAACAATGTTTCAGACTTACTGAGTTCCAGTTGCCATCCACTTGGGCATCTGTCTCAGATTTGTCATTTTTTATCTTTTTAATGTTTATTTATTTTTGAGAGAGAGACAGAGAGTGAGCAAGGGAGGGGCAGAGAGAGAGGGAGACACAGAAACCAAAGCAGGCTCCAGGCTCTGAGCTGTCAGCACAGCTTGAACCCATAAACCGTGAGTTCATGACCTGAGCCGAAGTCTGGTGCTTAACTGACGGAGACACCCAGGTGCCCCTCAGATTTGTCATTTTTTAAAACCATATACTGTCATTAATAGTTGCATTGCAATATGTAAGGATGAATTTCGTAAACCTCCACTTCATATTTCAACTCCTGTCATCTCTAGTGTGGGAGACATATGCAGCAAACAGAATTCTCTCTGTAACTCATGGTTAAAATAGAAATATAACCAGCAATAATCTGTATGTCTTCTTCCAACTCTTTCCAGAGTCAAGATACCTATTAATTCCCTTTCAACAACAACATGCTGGGAAATTACTAAAAAAATAAGGCAAGGACAGTGAACTCTTTGTGATCTTGGGTGGTGGGGACAGAAGTATTAGAGAGCGCTGCCACTGACAACTATTTGGTATACTCCACAGTAGTGCCAGACCTGCTGGGCCACCAGTCAGTGGGAAACACGGCAAAGAGGTGAGATTATGTGAACTATTCACAGGAAATAGAAGCTGAACAGTGCTTCAACAGAGTATATAGAAAGTAGACTGGACACTCTTGTCACAGTGATTTTGCCATTCATTGTATGGTGATGATAAACAATTTGTTATGTTATTATTTGGTAATAATATTGAACTTTTAGTTTGTGCAATAAGTTCTTTGACAAAAATGAGCTCAAGGGGGTAAAAAGGGGCATGTTTAATAAAAAGAATAAATACTTAATTTTCATTTCTCAAGAAAATTTATAATGAACATAAAACTTTTATTAGAGATGGAAAAGGAGAGATCTGGAAGAATTTACATTAAGCAAGATTGTCACTATAGGTGGGGAAATTATCACAATTCCTTATGTTCATTTTACTTGTCTATATTTTCTTTGCTTCTTATTCTTCTATAATGATAACAATAGAAGAAATTTTACTTCAAGTGGTAATTCTTTACTTCAAGACTAAATTCACAATGTGAAAAAACTATGTTGACTGTATTAAACAGATAAGCAAAAACTTACATAAACACAAACTGTGTATTATATTAATGGCCCTCATTAAGGGCTCCTTGTCTCCATACCCTTTGCCCTGAAACTTTGTAGTCCCCTTTACTCCTAACTACAGGTTCAGCCAGTAACTTATCTAGGCCAGTGGTATGTTAACAGATGTGAACAAGCAGGGGCTTGGAAAGCATCTGTGCATTTTTGCTAGCTCTCTTGTGCACTGAATTTGTTCACTTTTGCATCTCTGCCTCAGCATGAGAACTTGCCTCAGCTTGTCCATTTGAGGGATGTAGGAGACAGGCAAAAAAAAGGTGAGGCCATCCTGGTCCAGAAAACAGCCAGCCAATCTCCAACATGTGGGAGAGTCCAGCCAAGGACAATAGCTGATTGCAGATGCATGAATGAGTCCAGTCAAGATCAGATAATGACTCAGCTACCATAGACTTGTAAGGAGCAAGGATAAGTCTTCAGGTTGGGTTGCCATCAGATTATTGTGTCAGTGGATAACTGATATAACAAAGAATAAATAATATGCTGTGTAGAGAGGAGGAAACCAATGGACAAAAAAGAAGAGAGAGTTTATATAAATTTTGCCACAGCATTTCTAGACATCACATCACAGAATACTCTGTCCCTTATTCTAAGGATAGGCTGGCGCACTTTGCAAATTAGACTAAATCTTAGTCTATAACACATGGATCCCAACCTGGGGCTTGAACTCATGACCCTGAGATCCAAGACCTGAGTTGAGATCAAGAGTCAGATGCTTAATGGACTGAGCCACCCAGGTGCCTGTAGTCTATAACACTTTCAAGGGACTTTTGTTCAATGACTTTATTGAGATTTTAATGAACTGCATAGCTCATCCATTTGAAATGTACAATTCAGTGTTTTTAGTATAGTTGCAGAGTTGTGTATCCATTACCACCATCAGTTTTAGAGCATTTCATCACTCTAAAAAGAAATCCTGTACCCAATAGCAGCCACTCCCCATTTCCTTCCAAAAGACCTCTCTAATTGCAGCCTTAGGAGACCACTAATCTACTTTCTGCCTCTATAAATTTGCTTATTCTGGATATTTCATATATACTGCATCAATATGTAGTCCTTTGTGACTGGCTTCTTTCAATTAGCATAATTCTTTACAGGCTCATCCATGTTGTAGTGTGTCAATATTTCATTCCTTTTTTAAGGCTGGATAATATTCTGCAGTATGGATTATATTATATTTTACTTAATCCATTCATCAGGTGATGGACACTGAGTTGTTTCCACTTTTTGGTTAGTATAATATACTAATATATTATGTACTAATTTATATAATATATACTAATCTACTATACTTAGTATATAGTATATGTAGTTACATATCATTATGTACTATATTATATATAATACATAATATATATTATATGTGCTATTATATATGCTATATATAGTATAATATAGAATAATGCTTCTATGAACACTCGTGCATATTTTTGTATACAAATGTATATATATCTCTTGAGTATATAACTAGGAGTGGAATTGCTAGGTTATATGCTGTTTAACCTTTTGAGAAACTGCCAGAGAGTTTTTCACTGGCTGCACATTTTATATTTATACCAGGAGTGTATGAGGGTTCTTTGTCAACACTTGTTATTGTTTGTCTCATTTACTAGTCATTCTAATAGGTGTGAAGTGGTATCTCACTGTGGTTTTACTTGCATTTCCCTAATAACTAATGATGTTAACATTTTCTATGTATTTATTAGCCATTTGTATATTTTCTTCGAAGAAATAACAATTCAGATACTATGCACATTTTAAAATTAGGTTGTCTTTTTATTGTTGACTTATAGAAGTTATTTATATTTCTGGATACAATTCCCTTATCAGACATATAATTTGCAAATATTTTCTCCTATCCTGTGGGTTGTTTTTCATTCTCTTAACAGTGTCTTTTGAAGAGCTTTTCAATTTTGGTTAAGTACAATTAATCTTTTAAATTTTTCCTTTGGTGTTTGTGCCTATCTGCAAAGACAAAGTCCTAATCCTCTTTTGCTTTTAATCAGCTTCTTGCATCCCTTTTCTTTCTCTGAGCTTAATTTGCTTCTTCTGATGGATGCTTTAGCTGGGTATATAATTCTAGATTAATTTTTATATGTGAATAGTCTTCTAATTGTTGTGTCTTGGGGGGATAGTTCTCTATTTCTTCTCTTTTGAGTTCTTAAATCTTTCTTTAAGTCTTTGTTACTGAAGGGAGCTGCATATATGGATTTACTTTTATTTCTACTTTACAGGACCTGTTGTGCTTCTGGAATCTGAGGAGTCACATCTTTATCAATGCTGGAAACTGTCAGCCATTATCATTTTAAATATGGTTTCTCCTTACTGTCTTCTTCTTTTTTTTTTTTAGGTTTTATTTATTTTTGAGAGAGAGAGTACAAGCAAGGGAGGAACAGAGAGAGAGGGGGACAGAGGATCCAAAGCAGGCTCACTGCACAGTGAGCCTGTTGTGGGGCTCGAACTCATGAACTGTGAGATCATGACCTGAGCTGAAGTCGGTTGCTCAACTGACTGAACCACCCAGGCACCCCTCCCTTACTCCCTTACATTGTAAGTATGCTCCTTTCCTCCATGTCTCAACTTTTCATTCATATTTTTTATCTCCTTTTTTGCTGCCTTCTGTGTAAGATCGTCAGAATTAACTTCTAGGTAATTAGTACTTGATCTGCTGTTGAACCAGTTGTTTTAAATTTCTAGGATTACGTCCTTCCATTTCTAAATTTTCTCTTTGGCAGATTCCCATATCCATCTGATGTTTCTTCATAAGGTCTTCCCCTTAATCTTAGGGTTTTAATCTCTCCTTTTATGTCATGTTTTGTGTTCCTAACTGAGCTCATGGTTGATTTCTTTTTGTATTTTATGCTTTTTTTAAATTATAAAACTCTTTTTTTTTTTTTTGCCTGGATTGGTTTTATTACATGAGGCCCTCATGTGACCTTAGGTGAAGGAGCATACTTCCAGAATGGTTTTACATTTGCTCCAATAAGTGTATCAGGGTTTTCCACTGCCCTGGGATCAATTTTTATGTTAGTTTCTTAATTTAGGGATTCCTGACTACAAGGGTAGTATTAAAATTTTTTTAATGTTTTATTTATTTTTGAGAGAGAGAGAGAGAGACAGCGTGAGCAGGGGAGGGTCAGAGAGAGAGGGAGATATAGAATCTGAAGACAGGCTCCAGACTCTGAGCTAGTTGTCAGCACAGAGCCCGATGCAGGGCTTGAACCCACGAACTGTGAGATCATGACCTGAGTCAAAGTCAGACACTTAACCAACTGAGCCACCCAGGTGCCCCTACAAGAGTAGTATTAAATCAAAGCCAAAACCAATGTGAGAAGCAGGCCTGGGTTTTTGATGTTTCATTGAAAAAATGGTTTCTTACCCTGTGTATGGGCAAAGAAATATATATTTTCTTGTCACCTCCCCATGCTGGTGAGATTTTTTACTACCCTTTCATTGAGGATGTCACTGTGTGAAAGTTCTAGCTTCTCATAGAGACTCCTGTTCCAATTCCCTATCTGGAGCAGGTCCAAAACCATGTTTTTTATTCTTGCATATGCCTTAAAGCCCCCAGTTTACGGCAACACCCCCTACCCCTCCACACTCCCAGGAATTGCAATGCTAGCTGGAGCCTTTTCCCTCAGATTTCAGCACCTGCTTCCTTTCTGTTATCTGCAGATTTTCTTTCTTGCAAGCTCAGCTGTCTATTTAAAGACTTTTTCTTATACTTTATCCAGCAGTTCTAAGTATTTATAATGAGAGATGTTCCACATTTCCAGAACCATCACCACCTCTTACTTTCCACATTTTTTAAAAAATATCTTAGGAGCACATTAACTGTGTGGGAAAGTTGGGATAAATGCATACCTTGTAAGCCAAGGGGGTCATGGGCATATAATTTTAGGGGAATGTTATGATGTTTCCATTTTCACATGAATTGTATTCTAAAATTGACCTGTGATAAAGTTTATGTTGACTCTGTCCCACTTTCCCTTTCAAAATAGCCCCCATTCACTTTACAAAAATGAAGGCATACCTGTCATCATTTATCTCACTGTGCAAAACCCTCCAGACAGCCAAACAAAAGGACGATGGGAAATATTGGTATAGGGGAAGCATCTTTTAATTGCTAATCAAATCACCAAAACCGTATGTTAAGGCTTTGTATTTTATACTTATTTCTGTTAAGAGTAAAGCAAGATTAGAAAAGGAATATTTTCTTCATGTTGGGATGTATCTAATTCAGTGTGAGTAGGAGTCCCATGAATGAAAAACAAACTGTTGGTGAAAAATATTGAAGGCTATAAGGAATTTTTAAAACATAAGCAATTCTTTTAGGCTACTCTTTATTTTGGTTTAGTTTATTTTTATTTTTATTTATTATTTTATTTATTGTGCAGAGAGAGTGCAAGTGGGGAGGGGCAGAGAGAGAGGGAGGGACAGAATCCCAAGCAGATTCTGCACTGGCAGCACAGGGTCTGATGTGGCCTCAAACCCATGAAGCGTGAGATCATGACCTGAAATCAAGAGTTAGATGCTTAACCAACTAAGCCACCCAGGCGCCCCTAGGCTACTCTTAACTCTCATCCTTCTGACACATCAGTAGCTGGAAAGAAAGGCACCTTCATACTGAATAAGCAGGACAAGTCTGTGACACTAACTCTTTTCAATGTAAACTGAGTGTTTTCTAGGACTCCTATATATGACCTTTGATGAAAAACTTAATTTTTTAAAAAATTCAGTGTGTTTCCATAAATTAAAATCTATTTTATAAATAATAGAGTGAAATATCTATTTCATCCAATTAAATGCCTAATATTTTCTATTTCTTATTAAAAATAGAAAATTAAAGTGTATGCTAGCTGTCAGGACAATTAGTTTTTAGTTTGTAACCTTTCTCTCTTGTTAAATAATCAAGGATAGTTTGAACATGATATATAAAGAGTTAATAGGGCTATTTCTGATTTTTATACACGATTCTTATTCTGAAAAGCTAAACACTTATATTTCATACATTTCACAAATTTAAGAAAAAGCATGTAGTGCCTCTTATCATACTCCTTGCTTAATAAATGACTTACTTGTAACTTTATTTTTTAATTTTACTTTTTAAATTCTTAAAATAATTTTTTTTTAGTTTAAAAATTTAGGGGCACCTGGGTGGCTCAGTCTGTTAAGCATCTGACCTCAGGTCAGGTCATGATCTTGTGGTTCAAGCCTGAGTCGGGCTCTGTGCTGAAAGCTCAGAGCCTGGAGCTTGCTTTGGATTCTGTGTCTCCCTCTCTCTCTCCTCTTTCTCTCTCTGCTCCTCCCCTGCTCATATTCTGTCTCCTCTCCCTCTTAAAAATAAATGAACATTAAACATTTTTTTAATTTAAAATTTTTTTTAATTTTTATTTTTTATTTTTTCCTTCAAATTTTTATTTAAATTCTAGTTAGTTAACTAGATTCTAGTTAGTAACTTTAGCTACATATTTTAGTTCATTATTTCAAAATAGTAACAAAGAAATAGCATATTCTTTTCATCTTGTTGTATAGCCTAAAATGGAAAAGCCAGCTATAGTAGACTTGTATTTTTTTAATCTTTTTTTTTTTAATGTTTTATTTATTTCTGAGAGAGAAAGAGAGAGAGAGACAGACAGACAGACAGAACATGAGTAGGGGAGGGTCAGAGAGAAAGGGAGACACAGAATCTGAAACAGGCTCCAGGCTCTGAGCTGGCTGTCAGCACAGAGCCCAACAAGCGGCTCAAACCCACGAACTGCAAGATCATGACCTGAGCCGAAGTCGGAGTCTTAACCGACTGAGCCACCCAGGAGCCCCTATTCTTTTAATCTTGATTACTTTTAGTAATATTGTTAGATACTATCGACAATTTACTCCTCATTGCTTTATAGTTTTTCTTGAAACATTTAAATACATATTTGTATTGAAAATAAAGTTGGGGGAAAAAGGAAGCTAGACTTGACTCACAAAGTAAGTCTGATTTACCTGGTGGTTTGACAAAGAGGAATGACTTCACTAGTCAGATTATGTGACAAACATTTTCATAAATTAAATCAGTAAAATTTACCTCCATGGTTTTGACAAAAATATTTTTAAATTACCTTATAAAAATAGCATTTTATTAAGAAATATTATATTGGCAAAAGTGCTTTGAAATTGACATTACTTCTGGATGGAGAAAAAAAGAAATTAACATTACTTCTATTTTCTTAACACTTCTTGAGGATATTGGGTTACACGAGAAACCTCTAAGGGAAAGGAATAGCAGTCCTATGCTAAATCTTGGTAAAATCTTTTTTATATAATTCCCAGAGGTGGAGGAAGAAAATGGCTCCAATGACAAAGTAACAAATTTCCACAAGTAATAGTATTCATTTTTCTGCTCTTGATCAAATTTTAAGAGGACCAATTAAGGTAAAGTTGATATATTGTTAGAAGTAATTTTTGAGAGTAGATCCCTTTGAATTTTGTATGTGTGTATATCTCAGGAATGCAAAGAAATAAGTGATAGGACTAAAGGAAAATTTCTTCAAGTCTCATCAATTTATGTACTTAAAAAGTTTTCTGGGGCTCCTGGGTGGCTCAGTTGGTTAAGCAACCAGCTCTTGATCTCAGCACAGGTCTTGATCTCAGGGTTATGAGCCCAAGCCCCAGTGTGGAGCCTACTTAGAAGAGAAAAAAAATTTTCCCAGGGCTTGCATCTTAAAAATAAAAAATAGGCATAGAATGGATGGAATTAATGTACTAAATTTTAAAAAGCCCATTTACTCTGTGAAGAAGTACATTCCCAATATATTTTCGCTTTTTATTAATTTACCCAAATTTGTATACATTTGTTGCTTTAACCAACTGTATAAAGCTAATAATCATCATGATAAACAGAAAAGCCAACCAGAAGAAATTTTTTTAACATTTAGAGATTTCTACTTAGAAGAAATTAAAATATTTATTTTGCTATAGTGAAATATAACTGATGGAGTTTTGGAGTGGTGGTGGGGCTTTCCAGAGCCCAAGAAATTATCCTTGAAGATGTCTTTGGTGCAAAAAGATGATTTTATGCAATCTCTATCAAAATAACACCAGCATTCTTCACAGAACTAGAATAATCCTAAAATCTGTATGGAACTAGAAAAGATCCCGAAGAGCCAAAGCAACCTTGAAAAAGAAAACTGAGGCTGGATTCATCACAATCCTGAACTTCAAGCTGTATTACAAAGCTGTAATCATCAAGACAGTATGGTACTGGACCCACACATGAATGGACAACTCGTTTTTGACAAAGCAGGAAAGAATATCTGTTGAAACAAAGACAGTCTCTTCAGCAAATGGTGCTGGGAAAACTGGACAGTGACATGCAGAAAAATGAACCTGGACCACTATCTTACACCATACAGAAAAATAAATTCAAAACCAATGAAAGACCTAAATGTAAGACAGGAAGCCACCAAAATCCTTGAGGAGAAAGCAGGTAAAAATCTCTTTGACCTAGGCTGCAGCAGCTTCTTACTCAACATGTCTCCAGAGGCAAAGGAAGTAAAAGCAAAAATGAACTATTGGAACCTCAGGATAAAAATCTTCTGCACAGTGAAGGAAATAATCAGCAAAACTAAAAGGCAACTGATGGAATGGGAGAAGAGATTTATAAGTGACATATCAGATAAAGGGTTAGTATCCAAACTCTATAAAGAACTTATCAAACTCAGCACCCAAAAACCAAATAATCCAGTGAAGAAATGGGCAAAATACATGAAGAGACACTTCTCTAAAGACATTCAGATGGCTAACAGACACATGAAAAAATGCTCAACATCACTCATCATCAAAACCACAATGAGATACCACTTCACACCTGTCAGAATAGCTAACATTAACAACCCAGGTAACAACATATGCTGAAGATACAGAGAAAGAGTATCTCTTTTGCACTGGTAATGGGAATGCAAACTGGTGCTGCCACTCTGGAAAACAGTATGGAGGTTCCTCAAAAAATTACCCTATGACCAAGCAATTGCACTACTAGGTATTTATCCAAGGGATACAGGTGTGCTGTTTTGAAGGGGCACATGCACCCCAATGTTTATAGCAGTGTTATCTACAATAGCCAAAGTATGGAAAAAGGCCAAATGTCCATCGATGGATGAATGGATAAAGAAGGCGCGCGCGCGCGTGTGTGTGTGTGTGTGTGTGTGTAATGGAGTATTACTCAGCAATCAAAAAGAATGAAACCTTGCCATTTGCAACTACATGGATGGAACTGAAGGCTATTATGCTAAGCAAAACTTATCAGTCAGAGAAAGACAAATATCATATGACTTCATTAATATGAGTAATTTAAGATACCAAACAGATGAACATAAGGAAAGGGAAGCAAAAATAATATAAAAACAAGGAGGCGGACAAAACATAAGAGACTTAAATATAGAGAACAAACAGAGGGTTGCTGGAAGGGTTGTGGGAAGGGGGAATGGGCTAAATGGGTAAGGGGCATTAAGGAATCTACTCCTGAAATCATTGTTGCACCATATGCTAACTTAGATGTAAGTTAAAAAATAATTTTTTTTAAAAAAAGGTGATTTTATTAAAAGCACAGGGACAGGACCCATGGGCAGAAAGAGCTGCACTGGGGTTGTGAAGAGTGACTGTTTATATACTGTAGAGTTGGGGGAGGGAAAGTCAAGAAGAAGTTTCTTAAAGGATTTCCATATGCTAAAGAGGACTTACAGACTATTGGAGGCTGAGCTATTGTCAAGCTAAGGTTGTTTTTCCCTCTAGCAAAATAGTAGGGAGATCCTGGAGACTGGGTTATTGATAAGATTGTCTTTTTCTTATAATATTACTAAGATATTTGTAAACTGATGGAGACTATCAGTTTAACCATTTGTTTTCTGTCCTTTCCTTTGTTCTTGGGCAGCCAGGAGTGCCTGAGGAATATCACACATATATCACTTGGGAATGGGGGTGGGGGTTGATTTGTGCTAGCTTGTGCCTGGCCCTTGGTCATGGTGCCTCAAAATAATGATATAATCAATGAAAAAATTTACAGCACATAATTCTATTACTTTAGGATAAAATTCCATAAGGGAATTAGAAGTATGCATTCTAGAAGAAAAAAGAATAATGTGAAATTCCTAGCTGTAGAATAATAATTTAAATATTTTTAAAATGGATACTGGTGAATATCCATATTCCATCAAATTGTGGTATTTAGTCTCCATTGCATAAACTGAAAAGAGTGGTGGAATAGTTTTGTTTTTAAATGGCAGTATTTATTAAGATGTCATAAGTGATATCTTTTGTGGGATGTCTGTCTGGGCTCAGTCAGTAGAGCATGTGACTCTTGATCTTGGTGTAGTGAGCCCCACATTGGACATAGAGATTACTTAAAAAAAAAAAAGAGCAAAAAAATGAAGGAATATGGGGTTTAAAAAAATGAAATTAGTTATTATGTCAGTGAAAACATTTGAAGAACATTGTAATAATTCCCAAGTAATGCATGGTATTTCACAGATACTCCTAGCAGAGGCTCAGCTGAAAGACTGTAGATTTCAATGTGCTGTGATCTCTGCTCTCTTGTTACATTAAGTCCATTGGCAAAAGGAACTATTTGGAAAATATTTACTGAGAAGCACTTGAATTTAGGTCAATGCAGCATTCAATGGCTTATTCAGGGGTCATGACCTTGAATGATATATTAAGACTCCTCATTGAGGTATGGCTGAGGCTTAGAGCCTCAAAGATACCTCTTGGGGGAAGACAGTCAGTGGGAAAAAGTCACTCTTCGGGTCAAGTGGGCAAGGGTCAGAGTCCAATCAAGTCAGTTTCCAGGAATGGTTTAGGAAGTGGCAGGCACAAGGGATTCAAGTATAATTGTGGGGTTATCTAATCAGTGTCTGGGGCTGGCATTTGGGAATTAGGGTATATTATACTCAGGAAAAGAGAGGCTCAGGAGGTCATTTGATAGGTGTGCCCGTAGGGCTCCACCACTAGTAAAATCTAAGGATGAAGAAACCATGTTCCAGTTTGCATAGAAAGTACAGGTGAGGTTCAATAGTCCCCTGTGATACTGTGCTTTACAATAAATATATATTTGAGCTTCATCCCTGCTTCTGGGACAGAGCTCCTAAAACTCTTGGAATTTCCTCAGTGATAGGAGTGATAAAGGTGTCTTTATTCCTAACAACCCTTTTCAACCACACCTGAGTTTATGTCAGTAAGGTGACTTTTGGAAAGCACCTAAGGATTGGGTTTGGTTGCCAGGGGAACCAACCATGTGATTGAAGGGTTGAGACCTTCAGTGCTCTCCTCCCCTCACCTCCTGAGATAGGATCAGGGCCCGAGGCTAATTGCTATGGGCCAATGATTTAATCAATCATGCCTATGTAATGAAGCCTCCATAAAACCCCAATAGGACGGGATTTAGAGAGCTTCCATATTGGTAATCACGTGGAGATGCCATGAGAACGGCTCTGAGGGAGCAGGGAAGCTCTGTGCCCCTTCCTATGTACCTTCCTCTACACATCTTTTCCAACTCACTGTTCCGGAATTATATCCTTTTATAATAAATGGTGATCATGTAAGTAAAATGTCTTTCTGAGTTCTGTGAGCCCATCTAGCATACTAATGGAACCCAAGGAGGGGGTCTTTGTAACCTCTGATTTATAACCAGTCAGTCATATGCACAGTGGGCAACCTGGCTTGTGATTGGCATCTGAAAGGGTGGGTAGTCTTGTAGGACTGAGCTCATAACCTGTGGGACCTGATGCTATCTCCAGGTAGAAAGTATCAGAATTGAGTAAAACTGTAGGATACCCAGCAGTGTCAGAGAATTAGTGGTGTGGGGGGAAAAAAGACACATACTAGAACTGAGGATGCAGAATCATATCCCCTTTCATCTCCAAAGTGTTGTGATTTTACTGTAAATTATGTGTAATTTATATATTATAAATGTTTATTCTCAATTTATGAACTTATCTCATTGTGGACCCACCATGAAGGGTTAAAGGAGTAGCACTGGTCTACAGAACACACTTTGAGTATCACAATTCTAAGCAGTCAGAATAAGATGTGTAGGAGTACATCTTTAATGTGGATGTTCAATGACTATTCAGGCAAATAGTTCTGAAGCATTTAGACCGGAGTCCTAGATTTCATGCCCATGTGGATGAGGGGTAGCTCCCTGTTGTTCCCTAGACATGGACCATTCATCTTCTTCACCTAAGAGGATATGGACTGATGGCAAAGAGGTCGCGAGAATACATGCCTTCCTAAGGATGGGCCAAGGACAGTCATCTCTGATCAGTTCAGAAACCTCAGTTTACATTTTATACCACTTATAACAAGTACATCTTACTTTGATTCTTTAATGTGCCTATTCAAGTCAATGCAACAAATTTCCAAAGTGAAAAGGCTGAGTCCCAATTTAAGAAGGCATCTGGGTAGATGGCCATTAGCTTCACTCAACAACCTTAAGGGACTCATAATAACATTGCTTATCTAAGGACAACTAAACAGGGGAACAAAAACTCTGATAGGTTTATGAAAAGATTCTGTAGCATAAAAAAGGAAAATTCAGCATTCAAGATGTAGAAGAAGGCTACCTTTTGAACAAGATTTACTAAAAGCAATTTCTTAAAAAAGTATCTACTTTATATTTGTAATCAAAATTCAAAAAAAGTGGACACACACATGCAAAAGAGTTAATAGATGAAACACACAAATGGATATGAAAAGGAGGAACTGGGAGCCAGGTAGATTCTTATCTGAAGGTAAGGAGCATCTATAAGGAAACTAAAATGCAGAATTTAAAGCCACATTAGAAGCAGTAAAAAAGCTGAATGGTATGGAGGGCAAAATTGAGAAAGCAGAGGAAATGAACAAAGGCATGACATTGATGAAAGATGAGATCACGGACTCAAAGGACAGAGAATAGAGATCTGACATGTACACAGTTGTTGCAAAGAAAATATGAGATTTTAGGGGCATAAACCCATAAAAGGAAGACAAAGAAGTACAGGGGACAACAGAACTAAACTTTTGGGACGTGGAGAATAAAAGAGTGGCAAATATTTAGCAGACCAGGGAAGAGTGTACCCAAAGGCAGCAGTGAAGAAAGCTGAGAATAAACTTTGTGTATACTACTGAGTCTCCAAAAGGCTCAGGAGTTGGCTGCAAAAGGTACCTGTGGAAGAACTGGTTGAAAGTTTAAGAAGCAGTCTGAGTCTCCTCCCTGCCTCTGAGTAACCAGGTGACTGCCCTCTCCAGCCCTTGTAAAAGACTAAAGGTTTTTCTCTGAAAAGAGTAAAACAGAGGAGCTCTCCTCTGGCAAACCAAAGCACAGTACTGATGCTGAGAAGATGAAGGAACTGTACACTGCGTGCTGGCTCTTCTAAGTCTCTCCCCTGACTGTATTCTCCAACACAGATGACTGGGTCTTTCTCTCCTCTGACGGGGTTCTCCAGCACAGATGACTGGGTCTTTCTTCTAAAAGAATATTAGAAGCATCTTTTCTGGGGATATCTGACCAGCTTAGGTCTAAAGAAATGAACTTCAGAGGCTTACCCTGTAGTGTTGAGTATAGTCAACAAATCCTACCTAAGCACTCAGTTTCTAGTCAGCTTCTCAAATCCTCAGTCTTAAGTCTGAATACACAGTCAAGGATTATCATATGTTAGGCAAAGTCTTGATATGAAATAAAAAGACCAAGTCAGCTAAATAAATAGAAAAAGGCAAGGATCTTTCTCTAAGGAACCATGTAAGGAAAAGAAAATAAACTAACAAAAAGCATTAATCCTCAAGGAGATATTATATTCATAAGAACAGAATCATATAAGGAGAAAAGAATGAGTTCTTAAAATTAAAAATATGATATCTCAAATATTCTATGGAAGAATTGGAAGGTAAAGGTGAGAACAGAACTTATTGTACTAAGTAAAATAAAACAAAAATATTTTTATTTTTTAAGTTTATTTATTCTGTGAAAGAGAGAGAGAGAGAGAGAGAGAGAGAGAAAGTGTGTGAGGGGCAAAGAGAGTGAGAGAATTCCAAGCAGGCTCTTCACTCTCAGTGCAGAGCCTGACGTGGGGCTTGAACTCATGAACCATGAGATCATAACCTAAGCCGAAACCAAGAGTTGGACACTTAAGTGACTGAGCCACCCAGGTGCCCCTCCAAAAAAAATTTTTTAAACAGAAAGATGGAAAACTGAAGAGAAAATTCAAAACGAAAGAAAAAAAGAGAGAAATTTAGAAAAATTTCTGAAACTGTAGGATATGTATTTCTAGAATAATACTGGGGACAAACAGAATATCCTATAGGCAGTGAGAAAGAAAAGGGAGGGGGCAAGATTCACCTATAAAGAATCAGTTATCAGAACGGCTTTATACTGCCTAAGAACAACCCTGAAAGCTAGAAGATAATGCCTTAAAAATTTTGCAAAAACTTATTTCTGCCCTAGAATTGTTTACTAACCAAATAATCAGATGTCAGAGTAGAATAAAAACATGTCCAACATTGTATTTTTCCAAAAATGTACCTTCTGTACACTGTTCTAGAGAAGGTACTGGGGGTATGCTCCATCAAAATGAGAGGATGAAGCAGGAGGAAGACACGGGATACAGAAAACAGAGGTTCCAGCATAGGAAGAGAGCAAAGGGAATTTCTAAGATGATGGTGAGGGAACATCATAGGATGTTAACTACACATCAGTCCTAGAAGGCAAGCAGACCAAACTAAAGCAGTCAGAAGACTCCTAGAAAAACTGATATAGAAAGGCGAGATTGATAGGATACTTAAAGTGAATGATCGTCTTGACAGCTGATTAAGAGTTTGGAGTTGAATTAGTAAAAATTACATAGAAAACTAAGAAAATGAAAAAAGAAGACAGTATCTCCAGGAAAACCAAAATATTATATATTTTGAAAGAAAATATATATGAAAGAAAAATAATCATACCATGTGGCTCAGCTGTGAACAATGTTTATTTATTGGTGATAATGTAAACACGGACTATTAATCTAACCATAATTATGATATAGCCATGCTGCAAGATGGACATGGGAACGGTAATTGACTGTGGTGGATGCTGGGGAAAAAAGGAAGCAAAGTTATTTTCTACCATAGTGGGAAATTCATAGATTATGACAAAAAGTTAAAAAATCTAAATGTGGCAATAAAGGCATATTATTTAAATACAAAGACCAAAACAATCAGCCAAGGTGAAAATAATCACTTCCTGGAAGGGAGAAATAGGAGGAAAGGGGACTCCTTTTTTACAACAAACCAGAGAGAACTCTTTGACTCTTTTAATTATGACATAAATAACTTTGATATAAATGAAAACTTGGAAAAAAATTAAGCAAATAATCAAAGATTGTATTTTAATATATAATAGAACACAACTTACCTGAGGTGAAAAAACACTTGAATCTGTAGGCATGGTTAATTAAAAGAAACAATTACCTAGACCTACCCTTGTAAGTTTTGAATTTTAAGGATAAAGAATCTCACAGTAAAATTTACTACAAAGGAACAAAAAAAAAGGAAACATTTTAGACTTTTCCTCAACAATAAACATTAGAGGACACTGGGAAATTTCTAAAGATTTGAGGGAAAAAAATATGTTCAGGAATTCCATAGTTAACCAATGTATCTTCTCTCTAACTTCTAAGGGCAACAAAGACACATTCACAGGGGTTTTTTTTGTTTGTTTTTGTTTTTGTTTTTTAAGACTTTTTAAAAAAGTAATCTCTACATCCAATGTGGGGCTCAAACTTACAACCCCGAGACTGAGTTGCACACTCTACCGACTGAACCAGCCAGCTGCCCCTCACAGATATCTTTAAAAGCACAAAACCTGCTGGTTGATCTATTCCGTCTCAAAGATCTCAAAGAAAAAAAAACTCAAAGAGCATGGTATAAAAGAGCTCTCTAGAGGAATTAAAATAAGGCAGAGAATTTAATCAATATATTTTTATAATTGTGGTTTCAAAGCAATTCAAATGTGAAAAATTATTATTACTTTTTCTTTTACAAATAGTTTATTGTCAAATTAGTTTCCACATAACACCCAGTGCTCATCCCCACAAGTGTCCTCCTCCATGCCCATCCCTCCTCCCCCCCACATCCACCAGTCCTCAGTTTTTGTCAGCATTCAAGAGTCTCTCATGGTTTGCCTCTCTCCCTTTCCCCCACCATTTCCGCCCTTCTTCTCCCCCTTGGTCCTCTGTTAAGCTCCTCCTAATCCTCCTATACGTGCACACATATGATATTTGTATTTCTCTGCCTGACTTATTTCGCTCAGCATAACACCATCAAGGTCCATCCATGTTGCTACACATGGCCAGATTTCATTGTTTCTCATTGCCATGTGTATTCCATGGTATAGATAAACCACATCTTCTTGATCCATTTGTCCACTGATGGACACTTAGGCTCTTTCAATGTTTTAGCTATTGTGGAGAGTGCTGCTATGAACATTGGGGTACATGTGCTCCTATGCATCATCATTTCTGTATCCCTTGGGTAAATTCCTAGCAGTGCTATTGCTGGGTCATAGGGGAGTTCTACTGTTAGTTTCCTGAGGAACCTCCACACTGTTTTCCAAAGGGGCTGTACCAGTTTACATTCCCACCAACAGTGTAGGAGGGTGCCCATTTCTCCACATCCTCGCCAGCATCTAGAGTTCTCTGATTGGCTCATTTTAGCCACTCTGACTGGCGTGAGGTGGTATCTCAGTGTGGTTTTGATTTGTATTTCCCTGATGAGGAGGGATGCTAAGCATCGTTTCATGTGTCTGTTGGCCATCTGGATGTCCTCTTTGGAGAAGTGTCTGTTCATATCTTCTGCCCATTTCTCAAATGTGAAAAATTATTATTGAAAGACAAAATAATAGTTGCATAATAATAATTATAAAGTGGTAGGCTCTAGTCTAAATTCTTAACATGAGTTATCTCATTTAATCCTCAGAATAGCCCAATGATGATAAGCACCATCATTATGCCCATCTTATAGATGAGGAAACTGAGGCATGGGGGAGTTAAGTGATTTGCCTAAAGTTACACACCTAATATACTGGCTATTTAACTGCCTCTATGCTGTGATCCTGAGGTTGGACCACTGCAAAAGGTATTTCTCACACTTCCTTGACAGCTGCCTCCCTGTTTCTGCTAATAAGAGGCACTGGAAGAAGACTGTAGGGAGGGAGTAGGAGAGAAGGTTAATCCTTCCTGTCTTCCAGTGCTGTCAGTGTTGTTCCACCATAGCAGCAAATTGGCTCTTGCTCCCAGCTTCTTTAGGTGCTCACAGCATGAATTCTGCTTCACTCCTCCAGAGGTATTTTAGCAGGGCTGGGGGAGGGAATCGTCTCCTCCTCTGGAGTCCAACCACCAGCTGACAGTTCTTCTTCAAAGATCTGAACACCAACACTACATGACCTCTCCTCTGAACTTCTAGGTTCTGGCAATGACTTTTTCCTTTTGTTCTCATGGCACTAAAAGTGGAAACTTTTTCCTGAAGTTATTAATCTTTGTTTGCCTCAGCTTCTTGTTTTTCCCTTTTAGTCTTCCAATATCTGTGTAACCAATTCCCTGTATTAAATAGCCTCTATTTGAAATAGGCTGGTTTCTATTTTTCTGATCAGGGATAAGGTTTGACTCCAGAGGTTATACTTTCAATCCCTATTCATGTTATTCTAAGTTCTTAAAAACAAAACCAAAATAAGACTAAAAAGTAAACATGACTTTAAATAACCTAGACAAACAGGAACTAAACATTGTAAAATGTAATTAGAGTATTTAGACTTTTTTTAAGTTTATTTATTGTGAGAGAGAGAGAGAGAGAAAGAGAGAATCCCAAGCAGGCTCTGCACTGTCAGTGCATGACTGAGCCACCCAGGTGCCCCAGAGTATTTAGATCTTAAATAATGATTAGAGAAAGGTGAAAATTTCTGTGACACATGAAAGCTATATTGATTGTGAGTGAAACTTTGAGCCTATAATGGTTTTATTTTGAAATAAGAATAAAGCAAATAAACCAAATATTGATCTGAATAATTAGAACCAAAGCAAAATAAAGCTAAGTAAAGCCAAAGGAAAAACAAAATGTAAATAAAAGTAGAAAATAATGAATTAGAAAATAAAAAACTCTCCATGGTTGATTTTTAAAAATCTAATAGTTTCTTTGGAAATATAGATAAACACTTGGTCTGAGCAAATTATTAAATGGGAGAAAATATAAACACAAAAAATTGGAAAGAGAAATGGATATAACAGAGAATATTTTTACACTCATGAGAATGAAAAATAAAAATGAATGAAAATAAACCACTGACTCCCCAGAACTATTTTATGTGCTGAGGATACAGTGGTGAATGAGATAAAGGTTTTACCTTCAAAATTTACATCTATTTATCTGATTAACATTTGTATCCTAACCATCTTCTTGCCTATCCTACCCAGGCTAAACTGAAAAATTTATGTTTTTTAAAATATGTAAGCCTCATGTCTATTTTTGCTTATCATTTTATCATTTAAAAAATTTTCAGTGCCTGTTAGACGTCCTTGTACCTAAGTGGAAAAAACAGGCTGTAATACAGTGTGTTCTCTTTAAACTGAAACTATTCGCACACATGTTCATAGGTAATTTATGTGCATACTAGAAATGACAGAAGATATCCATCTAACTGTTGTAGGGTTTACTTGTGAATAATAAGATCAATTATTTTTCTTCTTTCTGCTTTTCTATATTTCCAATCATTTTACAAAATAATTATGTACTATAACTAGAAAAGCAGTTTTAAAAATAACTCATAATAAAAAGCCCATGATCAAACTGGGGAAAAAGGTTTTCCATTTAGGTGAAGTGGATTTTAATTAACGTCGTTAATATATAAAGAACTGAGCGTCTGGGTGGCTCAGTTGGGTAAGCGTCTGACTTCAGCTCAGGTCATGATCTCACAGTTAGTGGATTCGAGTCCTATGTTGGGCTCTGTGCTGACAACTCAGAGACTGCTTTGGATTCTGTCACCCTCTCTTTCTGCCTCTCCCTTGTTTGTGCTCTTTCTCTCAAAAATAAATAAATATTAGCAAAAAAAATTTTTTAATATATAAAGAGCTGACCATCCAATCTGAAATAGTCACTCAGGTACTCTATCACATCACCCTAGTCCAATTATCTGTATGGCATTCATCACTGTCTAACATTTTCCTTGACTTGTTTGCTTATTGTGTTCTTCTCACCCTGACCCAATGTAAACTCTCTTACAAGAAGAAAACTTCTTTATCTTGTTCCTTATCATCCTCCCTATACCTAGAACAGTGTCTTGAACACTGGAGGAGCTCAATATTGAATAAACTGATTAAATTGAATAAATAAAGAGCATTTTCTTAAAAAATTTTTGTAATGTTTTATTTATTTCTGAGAGAGAGAGAGAGAGAGTGTGAGCAGGAGAGGATCAGAGAGAGAGGGAGACACAGAATCTGAAACAGCATCTAGGCTCTGAGCTGGCTGCCAGCACAGAACCCAATGCGGGGCTCAAACCCACAAACAGCGAGATCATGACCTGAGCCCAAGTTGGACACTTAACCGACTAAACCACCCAGGCGCCCTAAAGAGCATTTTCAAATCAACTGTTAAGAAATGCTCCAACAGAGGAGGGGCA
Source organism: Proteles cristata cristata (assembly GCA_017311185.1). Lineage (NCBI taxonomy): Eukaryota > Metazoa > Chordata > Mammalia > Carnivora > Hyaenidae > Proteles > Proteles cristata. Next base: position 1,626,352 of record JAESUZ010004460.1, on the reverse strand, counting down.
AGATGGCGGAGAAGTAAGGAGCTCCGTACTTGCACTTGTGCCCATACATCACACGGATAAGATCTGAAGCCATTGGAAACCTTACAAAACCTGAGAGACTGGGAGAAAAATGGCGCAGAATCCACAGAGAAAGCCTTCTAATGGCTACCTCAAGAAACAAGCCAAAGTACACAAGGTGGAAAGTCCCAAATATCACTACGAACAGGAAAATAAAATAACCAAGGTCCCAACAAGAGAGACCAAGAGATACCATTTAAAAAACACTCTCTGAAAGGATAGGCCCTGGACAGTCAAAAAGTCTTCTTGGATATAGCAGCGCTCATAGATACAGAGAGCGTAACAGGTCTTTAAAAACAACAAGAGCCGGAAAGCTAACTAAAATGACGAAACGAAAGAGCTCTCTTCCAAAGAAACTCCAAGAAGAAATGACAGCTAGTGAACTGCTCAAAACAGAAATCAGCAGCATAACTGAACAAGATTTTAGAATAATAATGGTAAAATTAATAGCTGGGCTTGAAAAAAACATAGGGGACATCAAAGAAACTATGGATACAGACAGAATGGAAAATAAAAATAGGCATGAAGAATTAAAAAATGCGATAAATGAGATACATAATAAATTAGAGGCCTCCAATGCACGGATTGAAGAGGCAGAAAGGAGAATAAGTGATTTAGAAGACACATTATAGAAAAACAAGAAGCTGACAAAAAAAGAGACAAACTAATCCAGGAACAGGAAAGAAGAATTCGAGAGCTCAGCGATACGGTCAAACGCAACAATATCCATATCATAGGAATCCCAAAAGAGGAAGAGAGAGGGAAAGGTGCTGAAGGAGTCCTGGAACAAGTCATAGCAGAGAACTTCCCGACCTGGGGAAGGAAGTAAATGTGGAAATACAAGAGGCTCAGAGGACTCCCCTAAGACGTAACTTGAATCGATCTTCTGCACGACATATCATCGTAAAAATGGCAAAATACAAGGACAAAGAGAGAATTTTGAAAGCAGCTAGGGAGAAAAGGGCCCTCACATACAAAGGGAAACTATCAGACTGGTGACAGACCTAGCTACTGAAACTTGGCAGGCCAGAAAGGAATGGCAAGAGATCTTCAATGTGATGAACAGTAAAAATATGCAGCCAAGAATCCTCTATCCAGCAAGCCTGTCATTCAAAATAGAATGAGAGATAAAAACCTTTCCAAATAAACAGAAATTGAAAGAATTTGTCACCACTAAGCCAGCCCTACAAGAAATCCTGAGGGGGATGCTCTGAAGGAAAAGTTGCAAGGAGCAAAGATACCAGAGACACCACCACAAACATGAACCCTACAAAAGATACAAAGACTCTAAACCCACATATTTCAATAATAACACTGAATGTAAATGGGCTGAATGCTCCAATAAAAGACATAGAGTAGCAGAATGGATAAAAACACAAAATCCATCTATATGCTGTCTACAAGAAACTCATTTCAGACTGGAAGATACCTTCAGATGAAAAGTAAGGGGATAGAGAAATATATATCATGCTACAAAAATCAAAAGAAAGCCGGAGTAGCTATACTTATATCAGACAAACTGGACTTTAAATTAAAGACAATTACAAGAGATGAAGAAGGGCACTACATAATAATTACAGGGTCCATCCATCAGGAAGAACTAACAATCATAAATGTCTATGCACCGAATATGGGAGCACCTAAATATCTAAAACAATTAATCACAAACAGAAACAAGCTTATAGATAAGAATGTGCTAATAGCAGGGGACTTTAATACTCCGCTTACAGCAATGGATAGGTCAACCAGACAGAAAATCACTAAAGAAATAATGGACTTGAAGACACATTGGACCAGATGGATCTGACGGATATATTTAGAACTTTACATCCTGAGGCCAGGGAATTCACTTTCTTCTCAAGTGCGCATGGCACATTCTCCAAGATAGATCACATACTGGGACATAAAGCAGCCCTCAATAAATATAAAAGAATAGAGATCATACCATGCACACTGTCAGATCACAATGCTTTGAAACTTGAAATCAATTACAGGAAGAAGTCTGGAAAACCTCCAAAAACATGGAGGTTAAAGAACACCCTACTAAAGAATGAATGGGCCAATCAGGCAATTAGAGATGAAATTAAAAAGTACATGGAAACAAATGAAAATGAAAACACAGCAATTTAAAATCTATGGGATGCGGCAAAGGCAGTCCTAAGAGGAAAGTACATGCTCTCCAGGCCTATTTCAAGAGATTAGAAAAAGCAGAAGCCCAAAATCTAACAGCTCACCTAAAGGAACTAGAGGCAAAGCAACAGGAATGCTCTAAACCCAGTAGAAGAAGAGAAATAGTAAAAATTAGAGCAGAAATAAACAACAGGGGCGCCTGGGTGGCTTAGTCGGTTAAGCGTCCGACTTTCACTTGGGTCATGATCTCGTGGTTCGTGGGTTCGAGCCCCACGTTGGGCTCTGTGCTGACTGCCAGCTCAGAGCCTGGAGCCTGTTTCAGTCTGTGACTCCTCTCTCTGACCCTCCCTGCTCACGCTGTCTCTCTCTCTCTTCTAGAAATAAATAAAAACATTTAAAAAAATAAAATAAACAACATAGAGACCAAAGAAACAATTGAACAGATCAATGAAACCAAGAGTTGGTTTTTTGAAAAAATAAACAAAATTGACAAGCCTCTAGCCAGACTTATCAAAAAGAAAAGAGAGAGCACCCAAATAGACAAAATTGTGAATGAAAATGGACTTATTACAACCAACGCCTCAGAAATACAAGCAATTATCAGGGAATACTATGAAAAATTATATGCCAACAAATTGGACAACTTAGAAGAAATGGACAAATTCCTAAACACACACTCACTACCAAAATTCACACGGGAAGAAATAGAAAACCTGAATAGACGCATAACGAGTGAAGAAATCGAATCAGTGATCAAAAATCTCCCAACAAATAAGAGCCCTGGACCTGATGGCTTCCCTGGGGAGTTCTACCAGACAGTTAAAACAGAATTAATCCGAATTCTTCTCAAGCTATTCCAAAAAATAGAAATAGAAGGAAAACTCCCGGATTCATTTTATGAAGCCAGCATCACTCTGATTCCCAAGCCAGACAGAGATCCAGCAAAAAAAGAGAACTACAGGACAATATCCTTGATGAATATGGATGCAAAAATCCTCAACAAGATCCTTGCAAATCGAATCCAGCAGCACATAAAAAGAATCATCCACCAAGATCAAGTGGGATTCATTCCTGGGTTACAGGGCTGGTTCATCATTCGCAAATCAATCAATGTGATACATCACATCAATAAAAGAAAAGATAAAAACCATATGATCCTGTCAATAAATGCAGAAAAAGCATTTGACAAAATACAGCATCCCTTCTTAATAAAGACTCTAGAGAAAGTCGGAATAGAAGGAACCTACTTAAACATCATAAAAGCCATCTATGAGAAGCCTTCAGCTAACATCATCCTCAACAGGGAAAAACTGAGAGCTTTCCCCCTGAGATCAGGAACACGACAGGGATGTCCCCTCTCACCACTGTTGTTTAACATAGTGCTGGAAGTCCTAGCATCAGCCATCAGACACCAAAAGGAAATCAAAGGCATCAGAACTGGCAAAGAGGAAGTCAAACTTTCCCTCTTCGCAGATGACACGATACTCTACATCGAAAACCCGACAGACTCCACCAGAAGCCTACTAGAACTGATCCAAGAATTCAGCAAAGTTGCAGGGTACAAAATCAACGTACAGAAATCGGTTGCATTTTTAAAAAATATTTTATTTATTTCTAGGAGAGAGAGAGAAGACATGAGCAGGGGAGGCTCAGAGAGAGAGGGAGACAGACTCTGAAACAGGCTCCAGGCTCTGAGCTGGCAGTCAGCACAGAGCCCGACGCAGGCTCGAACCCACAAACCGCGAGATCATGACCTAAGCGAAAGCCGGACGCTTAACCGACTAAGCCACCCAGGAGCCCCAGAAATCAGTTGCATTTTTTTAATGTTTTTTTATTTCTAGGAAAGAGAGAGAGACAGCGTGAGCAGGAGGGTCAGAGAGACAGGAGTCACAGACTGAAACAGGCTTCAGGCTCTGAGCTGGCAGTCAGCACAGAGCCCGACGCAGGGCTCGAACCCACAAACCGCGAGATCATGACCTAAGCGAAAGCCGGACGCTTAACCGACTAAGCCACCCAGGCGCCCCTTAGTTGCATTTTTATACACCAACAATGAAGCAAGAGAAAGAGAAATCAAGAAACTGAACCCATTCACAATTGCACAAAAAACCATAAAGTACCTAGGAATAAACCTAACCAAAGATACAAGAGTTCTATATGATGAAAACTATAGAAAACTTATGAAGGAAATTGAAGAAGACACAAAGAAATGGAAAAACATTCCATGCTCATGGATAGGAAGAATAAATATAGTTAAGATGTCATTACTACCCAAAGCACTCTACACATTCAATGCAATTCCAATCAAAATTGCACCAGCATACTTCTCAAAACTAGAACAAACTATGCTCAAATTTGTATGGAACCACAGAAGACCCCGAATAGCCAAAGTAATACTGAAAAATAAAACCAAAACGGGAGGTATCAACATCCCAGACTTTAGCCTCTACTACAAAGCTGTCATCATCAAGACAGTATGGTATTGGCACAAAAACAGACACATAGACCAATGGAACAGAATCGAGAACACAGAAGTGGACCCAAAAGTATACAGCCAACTAATCTTTGACAAAGCAGGAAAGAATATCCAATGGAAAAAAGACAGTCTTTTTAACAGATGGCGTTGGGAGAACTGGACAGCAACATGCAGAAGAATGAAACTCAATCATTTTCTCACACCATACACAAAAATAAACTCAAAATGGATAAAGGACCTGAACGTGAGACAGGAAACTATCAAAACCCTAGAGGAGAAAGCAGGAAACAACCTCCTTGACCTCCACCGCAGCAACTTCTTACTTGACACATCCCCAAAAGCAAGGGAATCAAGAGCAAAAATGAACTATTGGGATCTCATCAAGATTAAAAGCTTCTGCACAGCCAAGGAAACAACCCACAAAACTAACAGGCAACCAACGGAATGGGAAAAGATAGTTGCAAATGACATATCAGATAAAGGGTTATTATCCAAAATCTATAAGGAACTCACCAAACTCCACACCCAAAAAACAAACAACCCAGTGAAGAAATGGGCAGAAGATATGAACAGACAGTTCTCCAAAGAGGACACCCAGATGGCCAACAGACACATGAAATGATGCTCAGCATCCCTCCTCATTAGGGAAATACAAATCAAAACCACACTGAGATACCACCTCACACCAGTCAGAGTGGCTAAAATGAGCAAATCAGGGAACTCTAGATGCTGGCGAGGATGTGGAGAAATGGGCACCCTCCTACACTGTTGGTGGGAATGTAAACTGGTACAGCCCCTTTGGAAAACAGTGTGGAGGTTCCTCAGGAAACTAACAGTAGAACTCCCCTATGACCCAGCAATAGCACTGCTAGGAATTTACCCTAGGGATACAGAAATGATGATGCATAGGAGCACATGTACCCCAATGTTCATAGCAGCACTCTCCACAATAGCTAAAACATTGAAAGAGCCTAAGTGTCCATCAGTGGACAAATGGATCAAGAAGATGTGGTTTATCTATACCATGGAATACTACATGGCAATGAGAAACAATGAAATCTGGCCATGTGTAGCAACATAGATGGACCTTGAGGGTGTTATGCTGAGCGGAATAAGTCAGGTAGAGAAGGACAAATATCATATGTTTGCACGTATAGGAGGATTAGAAGGACCTTAACTGAGGACCAAGGGGGAGAAGAAGGGGGGAAATGGTGGGGGAAAGGGAGAGAGGCAAACCATGAGAGACTCTTTTTTTTTTTTTCAAAGTTTTTTTTTTTTTAATGTTTTATTTATTTTTAGAGAGAGAGAGAGACAGGGTGAGCAGGGGAGGGTCAGAGAGAGAGAGGGAGTCACACACTGAAACAGGCTCCAGGCTCTGAGCCGGCGGTCAGCACAGAGCCCGACGCGGGGCTCGAACCCACGAACCGCGAGATCATGACCTAAGCGAAAGTCGGACGCTTAACTGACTAAGCCACCCAGGCGCCCCCCCGAGAGACTTTTGAATGCTGACAAAAACTGAGGACTGATGGATGTGGGAGGGAGGGAGGGTGGATGGGCATGGAGGAGGGCACTTGTGGGGATGAGCACTTCGTGTTATGTGGAAACTAATTTGACAATAAACTATTTGTTAAAAAAAAAAAAAAAAGAAATGCTCCAATAGAAAAATGGAAAAGGATGTAATTTTAAAATGAAGAAATACACATATCCAATGACTAGTAGACTATAAACTCTGTAAGGGAAGGGTTATATCTACCTTATTTATCATAATTTTTCCAGTTCCTACATGTAACAGGTACTTAACTAAACAACTAATGAATGAATGAATGAACATGATGTTAAAGACAAAATTTTCATGATCCTTGTCAAGGACAGTAAGGAAAATTTTATTCAGGAGGGACAATTGCAATAAGGATTTTGTAGTAGGAGAGAGAGATGGAGCTCAAGTCCAAATACAAACAGGATAGGTGAAGATTTATAGTCATGAGTGGGGGTCAATGGATAGAAAATTACTATAAGAAGAAACATCAAGGTTAGGAGAATTCTTGCTAGACAGACTCAGTAGGATTCTTACTGAAGGCAGGCCAAGGTGATAAGATAAGGACAGTGTGGGATGAGAAATTTGATCAGATATCAAAAGTGATCAGATATCAAGGGTGGGGGCTGACTCATTAGGGTTCTTGCTAAAACTGGACTAAGTGGGCCAAGCACAGAGTCCAAGGTTGAGATTTCATTAAAAAGAGGACTCAGAGGAGCCTGGCTCAAGTTTGGTGAAAGAGAGAAACTCTGTCAATGAAAAAGTGTCCAAGCTCACTAACTTAAATAATGGTAATTAAAACAATGAGCACCATCTCTACCTATCAAAATGGGATAGATTTCTTTCTTAATTGTACAAGATTAGTGTTTTGCAAGGGTACGGGAATACCTAGGATTTACTGTCTTCCTTTAAGACCAAAAAGTCCTTGAGGTCAAAGAGTGAATTTATTTTGTTCATTGCAATAAAATTTCTGGGGTGTAACCCATGGTAGGTTTAACACACGTTAACTGAATCAAAGAGTGGAGAGCAAATCAGTATAATTTTCTGACGGCAACATAATTAAATACATATATGTAAATACATATAATATAATATGCATGTAAGTGTAATATATAATATATATGTAAAATAGTAAAATTTTGAAAATAAAGCAATAAAATATTCAACAGTAAAGAACTGATTATTAGGCATCCATTAAAAATAATGTTTCTGGAGAATATATAATGACATGGGAAACTGTTAAATGAAAAAAACAGAACATATCAAATATGCAATGGGATTTAATATGGTAAAAAAATAACTGTTTTGGAAAAAAATTCTAAAAGGAAATTGATCAAAATGTCATAGCGGAAATAAATGGAAAGATATTCCATGCTCATGGCTTGCAAGAATTAATATTGTTAAAATATCTATACTATCGACAGCAATCTATAGATTCAGGACAATCTCTCTCAAAATATAAATGGAATATTTCAGAGAAATAGAACAAAAAATCCTAAAATTTGTATGGAGCCATATAAGACCCCAAAAAGCCAAAGCAATCTTGAGAAAGAAGAACAAAAGCATCACACTCCGTAATTTCAAACTATGTTACAAAGCTATCCTAATTAAAACAGTATGATATTGAGATAAAACAAATATATCAATGGAACAGAACAGAGAGCCCAGAAATAAACCCATGCTCCTATGGTTAATTAAGTGAAGACAAAAAAAGCCAAGAATATGCAATGAGAAAAAAGTCTCTTTAATAAATGATGTTGGAAAAACTGGACAGCCACATGCATAAGAATAAAACTGAACCACTATCTTACATAATCATACACAAAAATCACCTCAAGATGGATTAAAGACATGAACCTGAAATCATAAAACTAGAAGAAACCATAGGTAATAAGCTCCTTGACATAAGTCTTAGAGGTGATTTTTAAAAATCTGACATCAAAAGTAAGAAGAGCAAAAATAAACACCAAATTAAAAAGCTTCTACACGGCAAAGGAAACTACCAACAAAATGAAAAGGCAACCTTCTGAATGGGTGAAAACATTTGCAAATCATATATCTGATACACGGCTAATTTCCACAACATAAAGAATTCATACAACTCAGTGACAAAAACAAAAAATCAAAAACAAAAACAAAAACAAAACCCCTCAAACAATCCAATTAAAAGATGGGCAGAAGATCTGAATATACATTTTCCAAAAACCCACACTATACAGATAACCAATAGGTACATAAAAAGACATTCTATATTATTATTTTTTTTCTGAGAGAGAAAGAAAGAGAGAGAGAGAGGGAGCAAATGAGCAAGAGGCAGAGAGAGAGGGAGAGAGAAAATTCTCCAAGGGGAGAAAGGAAGAGGAAAGAGGAGAGCGAGCGAGCACGGTTCACCCAAAGCGGAGCTTGTGCGTACCTGATGTGGGGCTCAAGTTCACCCGATGCAGGACTCAAACTCATGAAATGTGAAATCATGACCTGAGCCGAAGTCAGATGCTTAACTGACTGAGAGCCACCCAAGTGCCCCAAGATGCTCTATATTATTAATCATTGGGGAAATGCAAATCAAAACCACAATGAGACATCACCTCACACCTGTTAGAATGACTAATATAAAAAAGACAAGAAATAACAAATGTGGGTGAGGATGTGAGAAAAAGGAACTCTTTTTTTTTTTTTTAATGTTTTATTTATTTCTAGGAGAGAGACAGAGAGAGAGATGGCGTGAGCAGGGGAGGGTCAGAGAGAGAGGAAGTCACAGACTGAAACAGGCTCCAGGCTCTGAGCTTGCAGTCAGCACAGAGCCCAACGCGGGGCTCGAACCCATGAACCGTGAGATCATGACCTAAGCGAAAGTCAGACGCTTAACCAACTAAGCCACCCAGGCGCCCCTAGAGAAAGGAACTCTTGTGCACTGCTGGTGGATGTAAGTTGGTATAGACACTATGGAAAACAGTATGGAGGTTCCTTAAAAAAATTAAAAATAGAAATACCATATGATCCAGCAATTTTACCTCTGCATATTTATCCAAAGGTAACAAAACCACTAACTCAAAAAGATATCTGCACCCCCATGTTCCTTACAGCATTATTTACAATAGTCAAGATATGGAAACAACCTAAGTATCCACCAGTGGATGAATGAATAAATTGTGATAGACAGTAATATATATAGCAGAATATTATATATATATATATATACACAGAATATATATATATACACACAGAATATTATATATATACACTATATATATATATACACTATATATATATACTATATACACTATATATATATATATATATATATATATATATGTATGCACTGTATTATTATTCACCACAGAAAAGAATGAGATTTTTGCCATTTGCAACAACATGGATGGACCTCTAGGGCATTATCCTAAGTGAAATAAGTCAGACAAAGCAAAATACCATATGATCTCTCTTACATGTGGAATCTAAAAAGTATGTATTTTAAACTCATAGGTACAGAGAACAGATTGATGGTTGCCAGAGGCCGGGGGTGATAGGTGGGAGGAAGGGGTGAACTGGGTTTTTGTCTGTTTGTTTAAATATATTGAATTTTTATTTATTTAAAAAAATTTTTTTTTTTTTTAAAGTAGGCTTCATGCCCAGCACGGATTCCTAACATGAGGCTTGAACTCAATGACCCTAAGATCAAAACCTGAGCTGAGATCAAGAGTTGGTTGCTTAAGTGACTGAGCCACTTAGGTGCTCCTAAATAAGATGAATTTTTTAAAAAACAGGTCTAAGAGCTACTTATTGGACATAGTAATGTGGAGAACTGGTAGAGATGGCAAGGATAGACAGTTGAACTGTTATGCTTTGCTGGGAAGAGGTGTAGAAAAATGGGGTAGTTGCTGGAGGACAATGAAAGTTCAAGGTAAATTGATATTAAAATAATGACATCAAAATAAACTGCTGGAGAAGGTAGAAATATGAATGACCTAGAACATTTCAGGTGCCTTTCATGTTGTTAAGAGAGGACTGAATAACCCAAACATTTTCTTTACTAATCCTCTGAGATTTACTGATCTTTAAACACAGACTTTCAGGTCTAGAAACTTTTAGGAGGAATTCTTCTAAAAGAACATTTCTGTGGTTATTTAGGCCATTAGAGCTCAAATCTAATTAGGACCCTGATAAGAATCATTAAATATATTTCAGTATTTTGGTAGATTTTTTTCATTACATTACTAATTCATTTGTTCAAAATATTTATTAAGCACCCACTATGTATGTGTGAGTCAATTGCTAAGGACAGAAAGATGAGTGTAGGGGCACCTCGGGGGCTCAGTTGGTTAAGTGTCTGACTTTGACTCAGGTCATTATCTCGAGGTTCATGAGTTCCAGTCCCACATTGGGCTCTGTGCGGACAGCTAGAGTTTGTAGACTGCTTCAGATTCTGTTTTCCTCTCTCTCTGTCTCTCCCCTGCTGGCATGTGCACACACTTTCTCTCTCTCTCTCAATAATAAACATTAAAAAAATTTTAAAAAAATAAAAGAAAGACAGTGTGATGTAATTCTGAAGGGATAAACAGGTTAACCAACAATGACAGAACAAACTGATATGGGCTATAATGGAGGTACATTCAAAGTTCTGCAGTAACAGTAAGTAGCAGAACACAGCAGAAGGAATAGCTGAAAGATTTATAGGGCAACTAAAAAGAGAAAGGGGATTAAGACCTCCAATAGGCTGCTGGTCTGGATATATTGAAAAGTCCCTGAAAATTTGAGCTTCATGAAAACAGTCAATGAAAAAAAAAAACGGTCAATAGCAGTTATCTCTGAGTGATTTTTATTCTGAGCTGACTTTTACTTTCTTCAATGATTATGTAATTACTTTTCTAACCAGAAAACAAAAACAGTGAATGTTCTTTTCCAAGGAGGAAAATGGTTGTCATAATTTCACTTCTGCTGAACAGTGGTTCTCAAACTTGAACATGAATCAGAATCACCTGGATGGTTGGTGAAAGATTACTACCCCTGCCCCAATAAATATATTCTAGCTGTTTGCACTCTGTGCTTTTCTTACCAGAGCCACTTCCCTCTATCATTTTAATATACATACTTTTACAGGATATTTGAAATTCTTTGAAAGTGAGGGTTATATTTTATTCACTTTTAACCCTCTGCTCTCATATTAAGCACTAAGGAATTGCTGAAAATGAATTTCTGAAAACGGTATCCCTGTGTATCATTTTTAGTGCTGGAGAAAATAGAATGATAAATATGTCAATTATACCTCAGTTGAGCAGGACAAATATTTTTTTTTTCTTTTTTCTTTTTAATTTTTTTTTTAATGCTTTATTTATTTCTAGGAGAGAGAGAGAGACAGCATGAGCAGGGGAGGGTCAGAGAGAGAGGGAGTCACAGACTGAAACAGGCTCCAGGCTCTCAGCTGGCAGTCAGCACAGAGCCGACGCGGGGCCCAACCCACGAACAGCGAGATCATGACCTAAGCGAAAGTCGGACGCTTAACCGACTAAGCCACCCAGGCACCCCGAGCAGGACAAATATTTAAATTAAAAAAGTTTTTAAAAATGTTAAACCAAGGGGCGCCTGAGTGGCTCAGTCGGTTAAAATGTTAAACCAAAAGTGGAGAAGAAAGTATGTGGTTCTTTCCTTTAAGCGATGCATCATATTATTATTTAATAATCAAATAGTTAATGATCTGATAATCTGCATTTCTAATAAATTCCATTGGACTAAAAGCTTGCACTATAGAATGGCTACATGGTATAGTGAAAATGATGAGGGTTTTGAGGTAAGTCAGGTTTTGATTCTGTCTCTGCCTTTTATAGGCTCTGTGTAGCAACAGTCGACATACATTATCTCCACTCAGCCTGTTTCCTTGACAAAATTCAAAGCAACGCACACCTCATAGGTATATTATGATATTATGAAGGTTCAATGATATGATTAAATATCCAACACAGTACGGGCCTTAGTTAATTAAGGTAGTTAATTCATGTTGATCCCCTTCCCTTTGCTTTCCTCTAAGGATGCACCACACATTTGCCATAACTGGGTTTACTATGACACGAGCTAGCCACACAGAGTAAATCATTTCCTCCAAATCTAACAAACCATATACATCCTTCTGCTACCAATAAAATCTTCACTATTCATCTATAAAATTGGGGATAATAGTCTAATAATACCTACCTTAATATAATAGGTAACAATATCTACTTTGCAAAGATGCATACATGAGGATTAAACAAGAAAACATGTTAAGTGCTTAATACAGTAACTAGCATATGGAAAATACACGGTTATTGTCACTTTCTTTCTCCCTTCCTTTTGATTAGGTATTTATCCATAGTATCTTCTGGACTGAGTTCAAAAGCTTACCTAGTCCAGAATACTTCAAAACAATTTTTTCTACCTTAATCAGATTGTTCTCTTCTATGTCACATTTAATTTGAAGTCAATTATTTGGCCTACTTAAGAATTGGTAGGGACATAGTGTATATAAACTACTGTACTGAATGTTTGAGGAGATAAGTAGAAGACTGTTCTCTGACTTTTAGTACTTGAAGGTGACAAAATACAGGAAGAAAAGATGAATAGGAAGGAACACAAGGAAGGGTGGGGCAAATTATACAGAAAGTTAAGTGTGGTAGGAATTAGAGGATTATATGGCTGATCTATGAATCTCTTTTTAATCTGTGATTATTCTACACTCAGGAACGAGAGAATTACTAAGAGTTGTAGGACCGCACTGGTATTATGGCTGAGAAAATAGGCCCAGAGATCTAAGTGGTCTAGGGGCACAGCTCTGGAGTGGCAGAAATTCCCTGCCTCTTGGTCTCTTGCTGTTTCTAAATATTTTCAAGTATTTTAATCAGTTTACTGTTGTTCTTTCTAAGTAAACAGTTCAGTGTAGCTAGTTAAGCACTGGGCTCTAAAGCCAAAATGTTTGGGTTTGAGCCCTGGTTTTGTCAGTCACTACCTGTGTGTCTTTGGGCATGTCATTTATCTCTGTGCTCCAATTCCTCAATCTAAAAAAGTAGTAGAACAATATTACCTTATTTCAACATTATCAACAAATAACTTGTTATATGTGAAGGATTAAAAACTGTGGTTTTATCCTTATAATTGCTATTAGTCTCTGAGAGAATGGAAAACAAGCAGTCCAGTGTTCTAATGGTTTTTTTTTCTTTTGCTTCTTCTTTAAAAACTCCTCAAAGCATCCAGATGGCTGCTTGCTAGCTACCTTAATCCTATCAGATAAAAACAAGTTTTTGTTTCTCAGAAGTGAGAGTTGGAATTTGCATAAGTCTGGCCTAGTCTGATAACAGGAATGTCTAGAAAAGTAAAAACCGAGATAGAAACAGATTCTAGGACCAACGGAACTTCCTCAAAAAAGTCAGTCAAGGGGCACCTGGGTGGCCCAGTCAGTTGGGCCACTGACTCTTGATTTTGGCTCAGGTCATGATCTCACCATAGTGAAATTGAGCCCCATGCTGGGCTCCTCATGGAGCTTGGAGCCTGCTTGAAATTCTCTCTCTCTCTCTCTCTGCCCCTCCCCTGCTCAGGAGCCCTCGCTCACTCACTCTCTCTAAATAAATAAACTTAAAAAGTCAGTCAAGATCAACAGATGTAGAGAAAGATGAAGGTTAATGAATCTAATTCCAAACGAGGTTTCCCATCTATTTTAAGGTCTTTCCCAAACTTCCACAAGACAAAATCTAGCCTTTTAAGGCAAGTGCAGAGAAATGCCTCCCTGGGCTTCCTTTCAGGGAATGTTTTAGCAGGTGCTGCATTCCACCCTGGAGGTGGCTGCATGAATTTGTGAACTGAGGTGACAACATTGACTCCCTCTGGAAAAGGAAATGTCTCTACACAGGAAGCTTAACTGCAAAGGCACTACTTGAAAAGAAGAGGGGGAAGAGAAGGAGGAGGAGGAGGAGGAGAGGAAGAAGGAAAAAAGGAAGGAGAAGCCACAGCGTCGTCGCTGCTGCCACCTAGTCACAGCTTAGTTCAATATTCAGATTACAGAAAACAAGAATCCTCCGTCCCTCCCCCACCATTCCCCCCGGAGTACCCGTCTCTCCTCTCCTCAAACGCCTGTTGAAAAAGTTCTGGGACGAATTGCAAGCCAAGAAGGCTGTCACAGAATTAGAGAGAGCAGGTGGAGGTGAGAAAGAACCTATATTCAGGTAGTTAGAAAAATCATGCATGGGGAGGGGGCAGGGGTTTGTAACTACCTTCAGCATCATCCATCAGGAAATCTAGGTGTATAAAGGTACTAGCTGGCCTTCCAAATCTTCTGCATTTGGCAGATGAAAGTCACATTGTCCTCCAAGTGGACTTTGGCACTCAGGCGATATCAGGGTAAAATAAACATCAAGGAAGGAGGGAATCTTGAGTGAAAAAGAAATAACAGAAGGTCAGTCTTGGGTTCTTGTGTGAGGGGATTTGTGGGGGTCAGGCCCACCCACATCATCAGCAAACGTGGAGAATTAAGGGTCACTGTTGGCAAATGACCCAGCCCCAGTTTGGGGTCACAGTCGATGGCTTGGATCTGCTGGTACCCTAGGATCTGCTCTGCACACACCCTTTAAGTTTCTCGGTTTGAGTCTTGGTGGTAGATTCTCAGCCGCGACACTGTCTTATGAAGCGCTCTCACTGTGCCTAGCTCAGAACTGACCACCGAACGGTTCTCAACATCTGGGAGCAAAAACGGCTTTTGAGGTTGGGGGTGGAAGGGCACAGGTTTTACTCAGAGTTGGCGTTTGCCTGTGGCCTTGTACCAACTGCCAGCAAAATCCCCCAGTCACCCCTTGTCTTCCACCTTCTGCCTAGGTGACGTCGGTAAGCCCCGCAGGACCTGCCAGAGGCTAAGCGGTTAAGCCGCGTCCTTCAGGTGTCAGGCTGGATCCGTTTGGAAACAACAACCCCCAGAATCCCTTGTGCACGGAGGTGAAACTGCAAATAAGATGGCTCCAAAAGGGTGGAACATGCAGCAGTTTCCTAGTCCTTGGCGGTTTCTTTACCGGATATGTTTAAATAACCGAATCCCCACAAATGCACCACCCCACTAACCACCTTCCAAGCCGAGGAGGCCACCGCAGCCGCCTCGCTCGCTCCTTCAGGGGCATCCTGGGAGTTGTAGTCCAGCCGGTGGCTCGTGCCGAACTACCTTTCCCATGGTGCCCTGCGGGTCGGGCGATAAAAGTTCTTTTCCAAAACTCTCTCCACACTGAGACACTCTTCTCCCGGGTCCCCTTCTCTCCCACGACTCCTTCTCGTCTGTCGCGACCGAGCGGCAGCAACAGGAGGGCCTTGGCTCCTCGCCTTGCCGTCCTGAGAGGCACTTCCGGCGGCGGTTCACTTCCTGGTTGGGTGGATGGAGCCGGGCGGGAGCGCGCGCGGGGGAGGGGCGGCGGGTCAGTCTCCGCTGGGCGCTCCGGGGATCAGCTGGCTGGCGGGCGGGCGCCGAACGCGGCCCCGGCTCTCGCTGCAGCGCCGCCTCCTCTCCGCGTCGCAGGCCGGCCCCGCGGCCGTGACAATGTTGCAGGGCTGGTAGCTGGGCGCCAGCCGCCGAGCCTTCTCAAGTGGGTGCCGCCGGGATGCTGCCTCGCGGGGCGGCGGGGAGACCGAGGAGGAGGGGAAGGCAGTGCTTGGCTGGGTCAGCGCTGCTGGAGGCGGCCAAATCCTCCCTTTTTTCCAAGCCGCGGGGACGGGGTCCGGGGCTGTGCTCGGGATTTCAGCCCCAGGGTTTTTCTCGCTAGGAAAATGCATGAAGCGTTTCCCCGGGATGATGGCTTTTGCTCCCTCTAGGACTCAGCGGTTGAATTCGTAAGTGTGTTACTGATTCATCCTCTCTTCTGTCATCACAGGTTTAAACTTACGCGAATCGCTCTCGAGGAGGAGGGGACCGCGGCGCGATTGACACGCATATTCCTATAGGCATCCTCCTTCAGCCCCCACCCCCACGGCCGGATTCGGGTGGCTCCTCTCGGAGCTGAAATCCGAGAAGAAATCCTTGGATCTCTTATTTTCTTAAAAAAAAGAAAAAAGAATCCAGAAACCTTCGGTATTTTGCTTTACTGCTTCCTATTCTCAAGATGAAGAAGTTTTTCGACTCCCGGCGAGAGCAGGGCGGCTCTGGCCTGGGCTCTGGCTCCAGCGGAGGTGGGGGCAGCACCTCCGGCCTGGGCAGTGGCTACATCGGAAGGGTCTTTGGCATTGGGCGACAGCAGGTCACTGTGGACGAGGTGTTGGCGGAAGGTACGGTGGGACTCTTTCAGTGCGCCGTGAATTAAAATCTTGTGCTGATGCAGCAAGACTGGTTT
Organism: Proteles cristata cristata; assembly: GCA_017311185.1. Lineage (NCBI taxonomy): Eukaryota > Metazoa > Chordata > Mammalia > Carnivora > Hyaenidae > Proteles > Proteles cristata. The sequence goes on along the minus strand of JAESUZ010004460.1, from coordinate 1,609,833 downwards.
CTAGTTGTTCAGTGTATGAATGGGTTTTGACCAGTTGACCCTCCCTTCCCCCCTTCTCTTGCTCAGTGAATTATTGTCCTTGAAAAATTTAAAACTGGGGTTTGGAAGTGACAGGGCTTATGGGGTGGAAGGACGTTGCTGGGAATTGTTTACCTCAAAGGCCTTTTAGTATTTTTAAAAAATTGACGAGCCAATTCTTGTTTGCCTCACTGAATTACGAGGATCCGAGAGAAAACGTATGTGGGAAAGTGTAAAGCTTCACATCAAATGTAGGGTGCTGGGCTGGTCATCCTCAAACTTGAAATATCGATGTGAGCGTTGAAGGGTGGAGATGGAGTACCTTTAAGAAGACAGAGGGGTTTCTCCTCCTACCCAACTTTCCCACTCCCATGAGCAGGCATTGGAGGAAGAGAGGATTTTCAGAGAATGGGAATGTGTTTTTCTAAGAGCCAAGGCTCTTGGTGGATTTAACTAGTTTTGTTTCCTGACCCAACTGTAATCAGGTCCCCAGGATGTAGCTAAGATAACAGAAATTACATGAGATGAATGTGGTTATTTTGAAACCAGTCCATTAGGCCCCTCTTTCTCCTGTTTTAGTTTTTGTTTTTTAGCCAAAAAAATTACTTGAGAGTGACTTTTTTTGTTTTTCCTCTCTTGGAGAAGATGTTATTTAGATCTGCTGTGTAAATTCCCTACATGTGTGTTCATCTGTGTATCTGTAGATATGTAAATATATGTTTTTATCCCCAAGGCTTTCTGGAAATCTTGGCATGTCTCTTTTGGTAACCTTAACCTCGACCTTCATAATTACACCAGACTAATACTTTTCACAGCCCATTGCCTGCGTTGCGTGCTTTTATTTTTATTAAAAGCAGCAATTTCCTTGGCATGAAGCTATTCAAACTAATTGGATGGGGCCAACCTGCTGTATGTTGTGTTATTGGCTGAGAGGGGATTGGGGAAGGGGGATGCCACTGTGACTGCAACATGGTGGTTGTGGGGGGACAGTTTATTAGCTGGAAAGGAGGTTTTTTGCAAGCTAAGGTTGACCTGGGAGATGCAGAGGAGCCTTTTTGCAAGCTAAGGTTGAAGCAAGGGTCCCAACCTGGGCCTGGGAGATGCCTGTCATGGTGAGTGTTGTGGGTGGGTTAGGAGGAGGAAGAAGCTGTGTTTGGCCTTCAGCTTGTGCAAGTTCTGGGTTCAACCAGACCTAATTTTCTGAGGTTAGGGTGGAAGCCTTTACTTTAAAAGCACTTAAAAAAAAAAAAAAGATCTGACAGTTAATGTCCTTGTGAAATTGTTGCTCTTTTCCATTCTCAGCACTGTTCTAGCTGGACTTAATCCGGGGCCTGAGTCACTGTCCCTCTGGATATTTTCTTGTGGGCTTTGGTGCAGGATGGGAGATGCTTCTGTGCCCGCTGCCAGATCCGCACCCTTGAGTCTGATCTGTCTCTTTCATTCCCGTGCCAAAGCCCTTGACTGCAGTGGGATGGAGAAATGGAGAAGGAGTGTGAGAGAGAAATCAGGAGGAATGAGGGAGCACAGAGGTCTTTCCTTCTCTTTGAATGGCCTCTGCTGACCTTATAGCCCAGGAGCATTTGCTTCAACTAGGATATTGTCTCCTTGTACATGGCGCCACCCTAAGTAGTGACTGTTCTCAGAACCTGAATGATGGGGAAGAGAAAAGGCAAAATTAGTCTTTGTTATTTAGGCTGTCCTCCTCTTCCCTGGAATTCCTCCCTGAGAATCGCATATCACGCATTATGATATTTTTAAGTGGAACTTAGGCCTTGCAGCTCTGCATTCATTTATTTGTTCGTTCAACAAGCAGTTATGGAGTGTCTATGATATACCAGGCACTGTGCTAGGCCCTAGGGGTATGACATAAAACTAGATGCTAGAGTTTACAAACTACTTTGAGAGATGGAAAACAGCTAGTTGGAATAGAGAGATATGCACTATCATGGAGATAAGCTAAGGGTGCAGTGGCCCTCAGTTTTAGAGAGCCAAGGGTTGCTTTCTGCCAGAGGGGTCATCCTAGTGTGGAGGCAGCACAGACAAAGACTCAGAACAGCAGGAGAGAGTCTCTTGTAAAACAGAATCTGGTGATACTGTCCTTTTTATGTCCTTTGACTGTAAGTGAGTTTGAATTTGTGGCTCTTAGATGTATATAGCTATGTAAGAGTCAGTATACAAAGTATCTATGTAGCATCTGCTAAGTAAAAAGGCACTCTAGGTTCTGAGAGGCATAGGGGAGTTCTGAAGGGTGCTATCTGCCTTTAAGGAGCTGTCAGTGAATTTGGGAAGACAAGGCAAATACTCATACACACAGTATAGCACGGTTACCAGCACTGTCTGTATGGTCAGGCAGATCTGGGTTTGAATTCTGGATCTGTTCTTTACTAGCTGTGAAACCTTGGATAAGACTTTTCAAGCCTCTCTCGAATCTGTTTCCCTGTGGCAGTGGTTCTCAAAGTATAGAGCCTGGATCAGGAGCATCAGCATTATCTAGAAGCTTATTAGAAATGTGAATTAAGCCTCACCCCGTAAACCAAGAGTGTGGGGCTTTCACAGATTTCTGGAGAGATTCTTTTTTTTTTTCTTTTACAAATAGTTTATTGTCAAATTAGTTTCCACATAACACCCAGTGCTCATCCCCACAAATGCCCTCCTCCATGCCCGTTCCCCCTCTCCCTCACATCCATCAGTCCTCAGTTTTTGTCAGCATTTAAGAGTCTCTCATGGTTTGCCCTAGAGAGATTCTTATGCAAGCGAAACATCGAGAACCCCTGTCCTGTGGCGCGGTCATGAAGATTAAATGAAGCAATGTATATGAATTACTTAACATTTTTCAGGTGTTCAGTGAGTGGCAGCCTTTATTTGTCAGCAACATTACATCCTATATATAGTTAAAGGGGAGTGAAGGGGCATTGTGAAGGCTACAGATTGCTGTAGCTATCCCATTCCCTTTTGTGGATGGACAGAGTCAGATATTTTTCTGCAAAAGCATCACTAGCTCCTTCAAGGGTCAATAGATGTTTTGGGTAGCCATGTTCTTTCCTGTACCCTTTCCTTTTCGAGTCCTCAGGTGCTGACCTCACCACTAGTCCCAGCCAGAATTGTCCAAGGATTATGTGAGTTGTGCATCAAGTGCCCAGGGCAGTGGCTAGGCCGTTTGGGGAGGGTGGGCTTTAAACACAGACTGTTTTCCCACCACATCCCACCTGTCACCCCTGTTTCTCTAATGTGGGTGTTGGTCTCTGCTCTATAGTGAGGAATGCAAGAGCACCTAGGAGGAGCTGCGGGAGTAAGAAAGGAAAATGTCTGGGCTGCCATCTCCATCAGCATCATCAGCCCTGTTCACCTGCTTTCATGAACTAGTCAGTGAGAGCTTATTTGGGAGAAGTGAAAGCTCTACACCATGAGGTCTTTTGAGTAACCATTGAGTAGCTCTCCATTATGCACCGCTACCCTGTGTGCCTCAGCCCTATGCTCTTTGTGGGGCAAGAGAGGGGATAGTGTCTGGGGGAAGAAGTGGTCCTGAAGGTTCAGTGAGAGGCAGGCAGCTTGAAGGAGAAACAGGTGGGGGAGTGGGATGACCAGTGTTACAGAGGGAGTTCAGAGGGATATGGCTGTTGCTAGGCTGCGTGCAGAGGAAGATATTTTCTCTTTAGCTTCCTTAGTAAAGATGCCATGATGACTTCCTAATCATGTCTGAGGTAATGGGCATGTGATGTCAAGGAAAGATTTGGGTTAAGCTTCTAGAATGAACTCAATGGGAAAATAGGAGCAATGCTCATAGAAGGACTGAAGAGCTGTGCCTTTATCATACATTCTTAGTTATATGAGGCTTACGCCTAAGCTTTAAACAATAAATGTTTGTCAAATACCTGCTGTGTACAAGACCACATTCCAGGACTGCATCAGTTCTATATTAGGTGGACCATGTGCCCTTTCAGAGCAGCTTCCTTACTTCTACTAAAGAAATCCAGGTTTAGCATTAATAAGAACTACTAAGTGAGTTTCCATACCAGTAAGCTGATGATTTCTCCTACCAACGTCATAAGGTAGTGAGGATTAAAAGTGTGTGTGAAGCCACTTCAAACATATATATGTGTGTATGTATGTATGTGTATATACACACATATGCAGCATATAATTATATTGTGTTGGTATTGATATGATGCACACGTGTATTCATTTAGTAAATTTTCTTTAGGACTTTGTGGCAGGCACTGTGTTAGGTTCCAGAGTTACTAAGATGAACAGGATGTGGGCCTGGCTCTTCAGGTGCTCATAGACCAACAAATAACCCTGAGATCAGTGGCCAGCACTTAGCATGGTCCTTGGTACATACTAGATGGTAAAAAGATGTTATGAGGTGATAAAGAGAGGGCCTGGGGGTGAAGGTTTATAGATGATGTGTGATTTGAACAGGAATGAAAATTGCCCAGCATATGGTCCAGATGAGGGTTATCCAATGCCTTCCCACGAGAGGGATGAGCATATGCAAGTGTGGAGTGGTGAAACAATTTGATGAGTTTGGGAATAAATACAAGTTTCCCTTCCAGAATCAAGGAAAGAAAGGCATGGAGTGATAGGAGGAAATTCTACATTTCTTCCGTGGCTATTCACCTGCTGTTCACTTTCTTCAGTAGCCCTGGTCTTTTGAGTAACCATTGAGTAGCTCTCCATTATGCACTGCTACCCTTTGTGCCTCAGCCCTATGCTATTTTTGGGGCAAGGGAGGGGATAGTGTCTGGGCGAAGGAGTGGTTCTGAAGGTTCAGTGAGAGGCAGGCAGCTTGAAGGAGAAACAGGTGGGGGAGTGGGATGACCAGTGTTACAGAAGGGAGTGGACAGGGGAAATAATGAAGATGTTTGACCAGAGCAGAAGGTAGGTTGGTGAGAAAAGAAGAGGAAATAAGGTTATGAGGAGCTTTAGTGCCAGGAAGAAAGGTTAGTTATAAGCACCTGAGGTCTTTTCTGACGCAGACACCAATTTGATCCCTCCCACTTCAGATGTCTTTGCCTGCTGGGAAGTCTGGTTTTTTAGTGGCAACTGCAGATTTTCAGGGGGTGGTTTGTGAATGGTGTCTTCTTCCTGGCTTCAGGCATGATGACGGTTATAGCTTTGCTAAATATAGTCAAATCTAGAATTCAAAAATGAAATCCAGAATAAGCAGTTGCATGGTCAAAACCTTTCCTTTGGTCTTTCTAACAAAGTCACACTCACTTAATGAGAGATGATGAAGGGAAACGGTGTCACATGGGTTTTAAGTGGGAGGTTATGAGGGGAGTCATACACTCGTACCTCAATAGCTAAAACTGCATGCAGGGTACATGGGGAAAGCTTGATAAACATTCATAAAGTACAGATGAAATATTACTGCATCAGAGCAGTCATTGCAGTGTTTGAAAGTTGACATCTCAGAAAGGGGACTAACACCACCATGTACCTTCATCTAGTACCCTTGCAGGGATAAATGCTTTCTGAGCCTGCTGAGGAAATAACTGTGACATCTGCATCTGAAAGAGCCAAACAGTGATAATAATAGAAATGGTATTGTCTATTGAAGTAGCATCTGGCACTGTGAAGTAGCAAAGAGTAGCCTTCAGTCTGCTTTTCTGGTGTCATTTTTTTGGTGTGGTGGAAGGAGCACTGCAGTATAAATGCGGAGGTCAAGGTTTGTTGGTTCATTCATTACCATATCCAGTAACTGTTACTGAGCCCTCACTATGTGCTGGGCATCAGCCATTGAGAGCTAAGACTGCCTCCAGGAACTCACAGGATAGCACTTCAGATACACCAGCCAATACCTCCAAGTGCTGTAATGGAAGGATATAAAAAGGGGAGGGGAACAGGCAAAAGGCAGCCATTAATTTTGTGGGATCAGGATTAGTCAGGGAGAGCTAAAGAAAGAGGATATTTGAGATAAGTCTTCAAAAATAAGAACTTATTACTAGATGGACAAGGTTGAGAGAATTTTCTAGGCAGAGAGAATAACATGGCCCAAGACAAAAAGCAAGGAAGTGCCTTGTTTACAGGGAAACTTTATGTGTTGAGATAGCATAATCCAGGGCTATGTTGTCCAATAAGGTAGCCATGGCCACATATGGCTTTTAAATTTAAGTTATCTAAATTAAAATATAACTTTAATTTTTCAGGTACACTAGCCATTTTTCAGTTGCTTAATAGCTACATGTGGCTAGTGCCTATGATTTAGGACAGCACAGATAGAAAACATTTAATCATCACAGAAAATTCTATTAGACAGTGTTAATTTAGAGCAATAGTCCCTAAACTCTTTGGATAAAATGACGCTATCAATTAAACATTTAATTTCTTCATTATATATATGCTTGGTTATGTCCTGCTATCATATACTAATATCTGAAGACACAGTATATACTTGAAATGAAGTTCGTCATTTATGATCAAAGATGCAAATCTGTCTTGTAAGTCCTCTGGTTAGGTTTTGGCAAGTGTCTTGTTACATCTCATTAGATTATGACCATTTCTACATCATATTGTGACTGATGGGGAATTAAGTATACCAGGAATAGAATTGAGGCTCTACCTTTCTCTTGTTCCTTTATGCTTCTGTTATCTTTAATCCAATATATCTTTGCAGGAATCTTTGCCCCTTGTTTGCTTTATGAAGATTAATTCATTTAAAACAAATGTAATCAGTAAATCCACTTAACCAAGCACATGAACTGTGTCAGCCTATGCTATGTAGCTTCTACTCTTCCCTCATTATTCTATCAGATTCATGTGAGATATGGGACTGACATAGAGACTGGATGGGAGCACTAGTGTTGGGCCATCTAGTAAAGATAAAATCTTATTTTTTAAGATGGAAATTAATATAAGTAGAGAGTCTTGTACATGTCTTTTTCTTCCCCAGTGGATTTTTTTGTGGACTTCTGTTTGGAGACCTCTGGTCTTGAGCAGTGGTTCTCACCGAAGAGCGATTATCGCCGGGTGGCATTTAATAATGTCTGGAGATATTTTCGATTGTTACAAGGTGGGAGGTAATACTGGCATCTAGGGGGGTATAGGCCAGGATCCTGCTAACCATCCTACAACATACCCAACAGCTCTCCCTCCCCACCACAGCCAATAATTAGCCCAAAATATCAGTTGTGCCAAGGTGGCACAATGTGATGTGTTGGCCAGTGTGGGGAAAAAGAGGAGTCAGGGATGGCTCGGAGGGGTCTAATCTGACTTCAGGCAAATCACTTAATTTTTAAATTCATTTTCTTAGAATCAGTGAGTCAGTAGTCTTTCTTAACCTAATATGGTTAAAAATCTTTATGTCATTTTCTGTATAAAATAGCTACTCCCAGAAATAAACCTGTAAACTAAAGGAAGTAGAATGGCAAGTATTTGTAGGGCTCTGGCTGAGGGAGTTGTAACTGTACTCTACCACTGACTGAATATGGATTATGAGTTTTAGAAAATTCTCCCAATATTCTCATTGCTCATATCTGAGCGACCCCAAAATATTGTGGAAGCACTTTCTTTTAAAAAATTTTTTTAATGTTTTATTTATTTTTGAGAGAGAGCTAGAGACAGCATGAGTAGGAGAGGATCAGAGAGAGAGGGAGACACAGAATCCAAAGACAGGCTCCAGGCTCTTAGCTAGCTGTCAGTACAGAGCCCAACCTGGGGCTTGAACCCACGAACCGTGGGATCATGACCTGAGCTGAAGTCGGACGCTCAACCAACTGAGCCACCCAGGTGCCCCATGTGGAAGCATTTTCTGACTTGAATTGCTCATAGGGAGGTTCAGTTGGGAAGGGTCATTAAAAACCAGAATGTTGTGAGAGAAGATGTAGATAATCCTTTGTACAAGGAAGAATTTTCAGGAAGAGTCTAGTACTTGCAGTTAGGGATAGTGGGTTCATGTTCTTTGACTTCTGTTTGCCAGTATGGCTTTGGGCAAGTGATTTAACCATTGGGAGCCACTGGCTCCTCATTTATTATAAATGTCATTCCTACCTCTGCAAGGATGTGGTGATCATGGAACAAGAGGATGTAGGTTTACTGTAGCGTGTATGAGACAGCTTGCCCTGCCAGCCAGGAGTAGCAAGGTTTATTGAGCATCTATGGTATTTTCAGCTCTAAGATGCTGTGACATCTAGAAGAATAATGGAAGATTTGGCTCCTGCCCTCTTTGTTGACATAATGTGACCAACACACAGGAAACAAAAGCACCCTGTAAGACAATAGGGTGTGTGGTGTAGTCTCTAAATTTTGGAGGTATTGAGGGGAAAGAGATCAGTGAGGACCGACATGGTTAGGAAGATTTTGTGAAGATGGATTGTTTTTAACTGTGAGTCTTTTCTGGAACCCCCTCTTCGAGTAACCTTGTTTTATTTAGGGAACATGTCTAGTTCCGCACGTTTGCATATGTTATATTCTTAGTAAAGTTGAAGTAAGTATTGCAGCGTTTTTGGTTTCTTTTGAGGAACAAAATTGCCTACATAAATAAATCATATGTTCTGCGCTTATAACCAAAGAAAAAAAGCCTTTTCATTCCATGTGATTTTGAATCACTCAGCAATACTGGCTGCAGTATTTTGCGCCTCCTTCCTCCCTCCAGTATCTTTATTATTACCAGCTTGCTATCTTTATTTTTAGTGTATTGTATATACTTCAAACAATCTCAGTTCTTCTTTCGAGTTATGGACAATTGTTAGGAAAGAGGAGTCCTTATGAATGAGACTCCTACTTTGGCAGAGGGCAAGTTCCTCAAGTTGGAACAAAGTTGAAAGAGTGAAAAGCTGGAGTTGGAATCGAGGGCTGCTGTGAGTGAATCAGCTTGAACTCCATGGTCAGTTTTCTCCCTGGGCCCTGAGTTAACCTTGGCAGACAGCAGATGGCAACGCCGGTCGAAGCTTTGTTATTTATGATTTCTGAAGAGCCGAGAGATTATTTATTGGATGCAGGAGCTTATGGCACATTATTATTATAGAAGACCCTGCATGGCGTAGCATTGATGTTAGATTATCATTTGTAATTATAATGATCTTAAATAATGATGCCTTTCATCTAGGACTTGAATCCTGGAGAAAGCAATATAATGCCATGTAATTTTGCTTGCTGTCTGTTTTTGAGGATGCTTACAGCTATTGTACTGGGACTTTTAGGGTGAGAGAGAGATTGTCGTTCCCTATGGTACTGATCATGAATTTGAGAACAAAATGGAGACTTTATTACCCTTTGGAAACAAGAAAAAAAAAAAAAAGGAGAGGACTCAGGTCTCATCAGCTGGGCCCCTCCTGGAGGACTGAGGCTTGAGCAACATTTACAGAGGGGGCAGGTCTCCTGCTAGTACCCACAACTCTTCATTTTCCCTGGTCATGAAATCTTGTTTGTTCAGGAAGTGCTGATTATCTTACTGGTTTCTTAGATTTGTTTAATTTCCACTTGCCTAGTCCTTCTCTCAGACCTTTGTCCTCTAGTTTTAGAAGCCTGGACATCTTGGTGGTGGGGAATGGGCCGTGTTGGAAGAAAGAATGCCATCTGGGTTTTTGGCTATGGCATAATCTTGGTTTGACCAGAAGGGGTAACTCAATAATGATTGGAGAAAACCTACTATCCAGTACTGTCTTTCCTTCCCTGTCTTCCAGAATAATGGGAGCACTGTGATGTTCTTAGGAGAAGACCTCCATGGTTAGCCCCATGTGTGGAATTGGGGTAGGCAGCCCTTGGCCTCAATCCTGGACCTGTCCCTGTGATGTTGGGCACATTCAGTCTTCTCATTTATAAAATGCGGATAATATTGTGGTTGGTTGTAAGGATTAGATGAAATTATGTAAAGCACTTAGCATAGTGCCTAGCATATAGTTAGCAATCTGCAAATGGTTAACTCTTAGCATTTGAGTGCATGAATTTTGTTTTTATCAGGCAATATTTGTTTTGCTGTGTGTATAAGCTGGTGAAGTTAGTTGTGGATATATATATAGTGTGTGTGTATGCATACATGTGTATATAAATATGTATACATATATAGACGCACATGTAACTTATATTAGTAATATATATACATATCAATCTAAAAAGTAGAAATATAAGGTATGAGTATCTTAACTATATAAAGGAACTCCAACTATTTAAATAAATGCTATATTGTAAAGATAGATAGCTACAGCTAAGGAATAAAAATAAGAAAGAGAATGTCAGAAGAATATTGTAGTTTGATTTTTTTTTTTCATGCTTGAAAGCCACCTGTGTGTTGGAAAATTTCCCCAGCCTGTCATGTTGCTATTAGTATGAAGGGCCTCTCTGCCTCTTTGCCCCTGAGGAACGCCTGATCCCAGCTGCCTATCCAGCTTCACATTCCTGGGCTCTAATATAGGTCGTCTGCTTCATTAAGGCCTGTGCCCTCCTCATGTCCCATGAGTCATGGATTTAGTTCTTTCCAGTGCTTTACTCACAGAGTTCCCTGTACCTGGGATCCCCTGCTCTGCCCACCTACCCTACTCTCACCCAACCTCAGTATTTCCCGCACTCGATCCATCTCTCCTTCTCTTCTGTGGATGCTGGTCATACTTGCTGCCTTTGTGGATGGTCTGGGCCCATAATCCCAAAGTTGTGTTTTGCTATTTATCTATTTCATTTGTATCTACTTTCTAGTGTCAGATAATTTTTAGGAGGCAGAGTGTAAACCTTAGGTTTATTTTGTATCCAATTCAGGACTCTTAAATTTGAACACTGCAACAGTGGGTACAGAATACATTAGCTGAAGAAATAATACAGTAAATCAGTACTAAATCACATTCACTGGGCAGGCACTACAGACCAGACAAATGTGAGTTATACAGACCTCCCTGTTCCTATTCCAATAATATAACAGATCTGTGTTTGGGACCTTACTACAATGATAAGAGCACTCAAATCTAGGTTTTTGGTGAAGTTAAAAAATAACAAAATTCAAAGCAAAGTAGAATACCTTCCAGAAGCTCAAAGTAGAATACCTTCCAGAAATTCATGAAAATTTCATGTAAATATTGATTCAATTCAGTTATGGATTCCTAATTCTATCAATCTCAAAAATAGAGATATAAAGTATAAATATGTTAACTATATAAAAGAACTCAAAGTATTTCAGTGCTGTATAGTGAAGATGGAGAAGATTAGGTCAAGCATCAAAAACTCAGAAGTTACCAAATTTTCTCTTTAATAAGCAAGGTATGCATTAATTTTCTAGCTTGTGATGGTTGTTGGCCTATGGTAAATTAGGACAGTAATTCTCAACTTATATTTAGGGTAGTGGGCATGGGAGCAGAGGACAGATAGGAAAGCAATATATAATTTGAAAAAACACATACCATCCCCAGGCCTAGCTAGGAAAGGAGGAACCTCAAAGAGAATGGGGAATGGTGGTATACCCTCTTAGGAGGCACATTGTAGTCATAAGTGGTTGGGGGAGGGAGAGGAAATGAGACTTATGTTTGTCAAAGGGGATATGGTTTTTAAAAAGTTCATCAGTATGGCACTAGCAGCTCAGTTATAAATTGAGTCTAGAGAGTTGGTTCCTAAAATTAGTCACTATATGTAGCTCTTAGAACATAGATAGGAACTTATTTCTCCCTGTTCTTGCTGCTTTCAGAGATGAATAGTGGAAAGGGGGATCATCTGTAAGCCTTTACTGGTGGTTTGCCCAGTGAATTCCATGACCTTGTTTAAAGAAGATCAGATCTTGGTGGCTCTCTGATCAATGATGAGAATTCACTTGAAAAAAGTTACTTTTGGATTATATAAACTTTCCCAGAAATTGAAGTATTTCCTTCTTTTTTAAAATCATAGTTTTAGAGTAAAATGGGTCGTATAAGTGACTCATCCAGCAGTTTTGGAGTGATTTTAAGGTGGTATGATAGAATAATATCCAGGTTTATATATATTCAAGTTTTGGCTTTAGGTTTAGCTCATCTGAACGAACAACTATACAAAGTAAGGGAAGTAGATTGTGTAGTCTCTTTCTCAGTGACCTGGGACGCGTGAGTTCCCTTCTGCTAGCATGTTTTTCCAGACCACTGGATGATCTCAAAGATACCTTCTAGCTGGAAGACATGATTTTTGAGTTCTCTGGTTTCTTTTGAGACCATTTGAGAGAGGGACAGTGGCATGGGGTTGATTAGGTTGAAATGTAAGACTTGTGTAGCTGAGACTAGGACAACTCTCTTGAGATGGGTTGTTAACCTTGGCTTATGTATGAGCCATACTGGGTTGTGTCAAAGTCACTGGAGGCAAAAGATCCCATTCCTTTTCTACTACTCATCATGCCGGCGGCCCTATCTTTTCTTTAAACTAGAAAAATCAGTGTTCATAATTAGATATTGGAGGTGAGAGGAAGCTGGGATAGTCTTGGGCTTCTGTCTTAAATGACTGGGTACGTAATGGTATCAACAGAATGAAGAAAGAACAGTATATTGAGGGAAAGAGAATGACTTTGGTTTAGGACTTTTAAGCATGAAGCACCAATGAAAATCCAAGTGTGGATATGGTTTAGGACACTGGTGGATAGGACTGGCCTGGATTTTAGAGAAAAGTGTGGTGAGAGTTTTTCTGCAGCCACATGATATTAATGTAAAGTGAAATGGAATGAGATCTCACAAGGAGACTGTGGAAAAAGAGAGAAGCAGGCTATGGGGAGGTGGAGGAGGAAGAGGACACCTCGAGTGAAATCTAGACTCCTCACTCCGACCTGCAAACCCCTGCAAGAGCTTGCATCTCTCTTCACCTCAGCCTGTGACTCTTTAGCCACAGGGATTCCTTTTTATCTTTTTTGAACATTTAACATTGTTTCCTCTTTGGTATCTTAGGCTTGACTGGTCCCTTTGCCTGGAATGGCTTTTTTCTTTTCTTTTCTATTTTTTTCTTTTCTTTTCTTTTTTTAAGATAGAAAGGAAGAAATGAAGGAAGGAGGGGAAAAAAGAACAAAGGAGATACAAAAAGAAGGAATGAAAGAAAGGAAGGAAAGAAAGAGGGAAGGAAGAAAGATACTTGGGTAGAAAAATATATTAAAATCTATTTTTAAAATTAATTAATTTTTTATTGAAATATAGTTAACAGTTTCAGGTGTACAACATTAGTGATTCAACAATTCTGTACATTACTCAGTGCTCACTCACTGGTGGTGAGTGTGGTCACCTTCTGTCACCCAACAACATTGTAACAACATTATTGACTATATTTCCTATGCTGTTCATTTATTTTATAACTGGAAGTTGGTAACTCTCAATCCCCTTTATCTATTTCAACCCCACCTACCTTCCTTCTGGCAGCCACCAGCTTGCTCTCTGTACTGAAGAGTCTGTTTTTTGTTTGTTTCTTTGTTCATTTGTTTTGTTTTTTAGATTCCCCATATGAGTGAAATCATATGGAATTTGCCTTTCTGTGTCTGACTTGTTTCACTTCACATAATACCCTCTAGGTTCATCCATGTTGCAAATGGCAAGATCTCATTTTTTCTATGGCTGAGTAATATTCCATTTTGTGTGTGTGTGTGTGTGTGTGTGTGTGTATACACACACACACACGTATCACATCTTCTTTATCCATTCATCTGTTGATGGACAGTTAGGTTGCTTCTAAATCTTGGTTTTTGTAAAATAATGTTGCAATGAACATAGGGGAGCTTATATCTTTTTGAATTAGTATTTTTGTTTTCTTTGGGTAACCACCCAATAGTGGAAATACTGGATCAGATGATATTTCTATTTTTAATTTTTTTGAGGAACGTCCATACTGTTTTCCACAGTGGGTGCAGCAATTTACATTCCCACTAAGAGTGCACCAAGGTTTCTTTTTCTCCTTATTCTTGCCAACACATGTTATTTCATGTCTTTTTGATTCTAGCCTTTCTGACAGTGTAAGGTGATACCTCATTATGGTTTTGATTTGCATTTTCCTGATGATTAGTGATGTCTGATGTTGAGCATCTTTTTTTTTTTTACATCTTTTCATGTGTCTCTTGGTCATCTGTATGTTGTCTTTGGAAAACGTGTCTATTCTGTTCCTCTGCCCATTTTTTACTTGGATTATTTGTGTTTTTTTGGTGTTGGGTTATGTAAGATCTTTATATATTTTGGATATTAACCCCTTAGCAGATATATCATTTGCAAATATCTTCTCTCATTTAGTAGGTTGTCTTTTTGCTTTGTACAAAATGACACAAAGGTTTTTCACTGCGCAAAAGCTTTTTATTTTGGTGTAGTCCCAATACTTTATTTTTGCTTGTGTTTCCTTTGCCTTAGGAGACCTATCTAGAAAAAATATTGCTACGACTGATGTCAAAGAAATTAATGCCCATGTTTTCTTCTAGGAGCTTTATAGCTTCAGGTCTCATCTTTAGGTATTTAATGCCTGAATGTTCTTCTTCAGGAAAAGCCTGCTCTTTCCATCGCTGACTACTTCTTGCCATTCAGATCTCACTTAAAACTCACCTCAGAGAGACCTTCCTTCACCATCCAATATAAGGGACTCATCATTTTTTATTTTGCCAGGTAGCCTGTGTCAATTGATTCTTGCTTATTGTTTATCTCCCTCCATAAGAATATCACCCTCATGAAAACAGAGACCTTCACTGACTTGTTCCGTGTATATCCCTAGTTCCCCGTGTGGTGCCTGACACCTCTGAGGAATTCCGTGAAAACGAGTTGAAGGAACGAATGAAGGAGGTAGAAGGAATGATTGGAGACAGATATAGAATCAGGAGAGGATAAGTGAATGCAATGAATATTAAGTAGATTTTAAAGAAGGAGGGTATGGATACTTTAGGGTGTTAGCAATCAGTAAGGTCATGATAAGGATGGAAATATATTTATTGGATTTGGAAATATGCAGATTATTCATGAGCTTTGTTAGAGCAGTTTAAGTGAAGCAGTGTAATGGAGAGGAGTCAGGAGGCAGTGAAATGAGCGAATGGGAAGTCAGTTGGATGCTGAGGCATGGTGGCATTTATTATTTTTAATGGTGGAAGAGGCTTGAGTACATTAACAGAAATGTAGCTAGTAGAAAGAAAGAGGTTGGAAATATAGTAAGGGGGGATTATTGATGGAATAGGACTGAGTACGTGGTGACAGGTCATGGATACAATCCTCAGCTGAGGTGCAGGAGAGGACTTTGAACAAGAGAAAGGGCACTCCATTCACTGACCAGAAAGGAACTGTAGAAAGAATGGGTAAAAAAAAGATAAGAAATTGGTACGGTTTGACAAATTGAGGGAGTTCTTGCCTCATTGTTTTTGCTTTCTATCGAATGCTGCAGGGTAGGAGTGGAATTGGGGGTTTAAAGAGAATAAGGAAGGATGAGGAGAATTTTCCTTAAGTCTGTGAAGAGAAGAACTAACAAAGGATAAATAGGAAAGTGGCCTGGTCATTTGAAACGCCCATTCGAGATGAGTCACCATCGGAAGACAGGTTTCCTGACCCCTGAGGGTTTATTGAATTTGAAAATGTACTATTTTGTATTGGATTTTCTCTTTTTTCTTTTTTTTTAATGTTTATTATTTTTGAGGAGAGAAAGTCAGTGAGAGAGGGGACAGAGGATCTGAAGCAGGCTTTGTGCTGATAGCAAGGAGCCCAACACGGGTCTCAAACTCCTGAACCATGAGATCATGACCTGAGCCAAAGTCAGATTCTTAACCAACTGAGCCCACCCAGTCTCCCCTGGATAGGACTTTGTCTGAAACACATTATATATTTCCTAGATTATATGTCCCAGAGATAGCATGATATAGGTAGAAAGTATGCCTGATCAGAGCCTGTCTGGTGACCCCTATGCTCGGTACTCTTGGACAGTTGCTTCCCTGCTCATCAGGTTCCTTGTTCTGTAAAACAAGGAGATGATGGTGAAGTTACTTTCCAAGTCTAATATCTTGCTATCCTTTATTTCTCAAATACATTGTTATTAGATCTCTTAGGATCTTTATGTGGGTAAGATGATTTGCTCCTGAATAAGCTTGCACTGCTTTTTGAATTTCATGTTTGTGCTTTATCGTGTTTTTTGGTTCCTTTCTAATGAGACTGTCCCTTGTTACTTCTCACTGCTATCCGTGTGCCTTCCTGAATTAGTGTCTCTCTAATTTGCTGCTTTTAATCTGCTGTAGACTTGGAAACTAGATGACAGCCTGTTAGAACCATGTGCAACAATGAAGAGGTCGTTAGTGAGAATTCGAGGGTCTTGTCTGTGATTAAAGGACAGGAGCTACTGACCATGGGCTTTGTCTCCTTTTGGCACAGAAATTAGTTTTTTGTGCCTCACGTTCCAGAAAAGTTGAGTTCTAAAGAGAAGATGAGTTACCGTTTGATATTTCTTATTAATTAAATGTGCTTATAAGCATTTGTCTAAAAATGACTGTCATTGAGTATCAAAGCCATAGAGATTTAACCTATTTCCATTTTCCTTTTCACTTTCTATCCCTTCTTCTCCTCTCTCCCACCCGCCCTCCTCATACACAGAAGTCCTTTCTACACACTTCCAATGTAAGGCAACATTCTAGGCACCATTATAACATTATTCCAGTCATTCAGTTTCCATGTATTTGTATTTGAAACCACAGAGAAGCTTCCAGGATTATATTTCACTGTTCAGTGCTGTATGTTTGTATCTCAGTAAGGGTCCTACTGGAGACTCAACTGGTGTTTGCTGTTGGGGGCTGGAAGACCTGAAACAATGAAATGAACTCAAGTTCCATATATAGTCTGTGGTTGATATGGCGGAATGCTATCATGAAGTCTTAAAATATTTTTTAATACATGTTAATCCATAAAGATAATAGAATAGCTAGAAGATAAAGTTAGACAAAGAGAGAAAATACTACCTGTAATCCTATAGATCACCATTGTTAACATTTTGGTGTGTGCCTTCCAGACCTGTGTATCTTTATAAAAATAAGAATATATTTCACATTACCCTTTATAATTTGCTTTCTCACTTAGCAGTATATTCTGTCTTTTTGTGTTAAATGTCTGCATCATCAGGTTTAGCCCATCGTGTGAATGTGTTGTGATTTATTTAGCCAATCTCCATTAGAGATATTTAAGTTATTTATAGCTATTACAAAACAACTGCAATGAGTATTTTTCAAATCTTTAGGTACTTGTTCTATTACTTCCTTAGGATAAATTTCTAAATGTGAAATATCTGGATAAAAGATATGCGTATTTTAACTTTTGATACATATAAAAATAGCCTACAGAAAGATTAAATCAATGCATACTTCCATAAGAAGTATCTTCTTTATGAGGTTGAACATGTTTTCTTTCTTCTTTCTTACTGTCTATATGCCTTTTTATATTTTATATTTTTACATGATTTTTTTGTTTATGTTTCTTTGCTCATATTCCGTTAGAGTGTTCATCTTAACGATTTACAGAAGTTCTTTACATATTTAAGATGCTAATCCTTTCACACATGTATACGTTGCAGCCCTTTTTTTTCTCCATTTTGTCATTTACTTTCTGTTAGAATGGGATTTTGAAGATGTTTTTGTTTATTTACTCATTTATTTATTTTTAGAGAGAGAGTAAGCACATGCACGTGAAAGTGGGGGAGAGGGAGAGAGAATCCCAAGAATGCTCCAAAGTCAGTACAGAGCCCAGCGTGGGGCTTGGTCTCATGACTGTGAAATCATGACCCACACCATAATCAGGAGTCTGGTGCTTAACTGACTAAGTCACCCAGGTGTCCCTTTGTAGATATTTTTAATTCTTGTGCTATCAAATCTTTTCCTTTATGATTTTTGTCTGACATCATACTTGGAAAGCCCTGAAGAGAAAGATAGGGCCTAGATCACAGGGACCCTGTGAGTGTGAAGTTTATTTTTGAGCAGTAGGGAAGCCAGTCAAATTACAAAATTTTTTTGATGTTTATTTTTGAGAGACAGAGTGCAAGTCGGGGAGGGGCAGAGAGAAGATACAGAATCTGAAGCAGGCTCCAGGCTCTGAGCACAGAGCCTGACATGGGGCTCAAACCCACAAACCATGAGATTATAACCTGAGCTGAAGTCGGATGCTTAACCAACCGAGCCACCCAAGTGCCTCAGCGAGTCAGTGTTTTAAGAGGGGATACCATGATCAGATTTGCAGTTGAGTTGGATTTGTGGAGGATGACATGAAGAGACTGAGTATAGAGCATCTGGGAGGCTGTTGCTATGATCCAGGTCAAAGGCAGTGAGGGTCTACGTTGACAGAATGGTAATAGGAACAGAGGAGAAGGCAGACAAATATTACAAGATCATGTTGTCAGGACTTGATGCTTGATTGGATTTAGAGGTTGAAAGAGAGGTATAGAATTGGAAATGATTCTTGGCTTCTATTTTGAGTGCCCAGGTACATGCGGTACAAGTGACCCTATATATAATATATATTATTATATAATATAATAATATAGCTGAGCTATATTGTTCAGGAAGAGAGGGATGATGGAAACAGGGAAGACCAGGTTTAATGAGGAAGGTAATGAGTTTAATACAATCAGTTTGCCCTGTGTTTGGATTTTCTGGGATATGTAACAAACTACCTACAATTCAGTGACTTAAAACAATGGTTTATGATTTCTCATGATTCTGTAGGTTGACTGGGAGCTCAGCTGAGGTTCTTCTGAGGGTTCTGTTCATCTAATTTGGAGTCTGTTAAAATTGTCTTTACTCCTGGGGTGCCTGGGTGGCTCAGCTGGTTAAGCGTCCAACTTCAGCTCAGGTCATGATATCAAGGCTTGTGAGTTCAAGCCCCGCATCAGGCTCTGTGCTGACAGCTAGTACAGCTAGCACTGACTAGCTAGACTAGTACATCCCATTTCTAACACCCTGCTGTATCCTTAACAGAAACATTTATGTTAGAGAAACATAGGAAACCCTGTGGATTTTATACACAGAACTCTGGTGTTCTTTACACTCTGGGGGCTGTACCACAGTGAGAATTAAGTGAAGGTTTGTCTTTTAAAGATTTTGCTTGTTTATTTATTTTTAGTAAAGTGGATTAAGGGCTTTGGGGAACTTGGGCAAATCATTTTTAGGAAAGAGTACCTAGGTAGGTTGGATATTATGAAATTGATTTGTTGGGAGTTGTCCATGTGGAGATACTTGTGCTCAAGTTTGAAAAGTCAAGAGTGAGAAGACCAATAGGCTGAGAATGGAATGCAAGATTTAAGCAATAGCTTGGTAAGGAAAGCCCTTGCAGGAGACTGAGAAAGTATATCCAGAGATGTCAGAGGAGAATCAGTGGAGTACAGTGCCTTGGACACATGGGACCCTACAAAGGTAAAAAAAAAATTGGAATCAATAAGAGGATTAGATGCCTCCAGAGTTCTCAGGTAGGATAAAGACTGGAAAATGCCTCCGGATTGAATGGTGGGATGGCCTTGACTTCCATAAGAGTGGTTTCAAAAGATTAGTGAGTTGATGGGTGGGTGCTATTTCTTCAAGAAGTGTGTTGAGCATATTAATAGGCTAATAGGAAGGGACCAGGAGGCGGAGGGGGAGAGAGAAAGATTAAAACAAAAGTAAGGACAGTTGCCTAGTGGAGTGAGGTTCCAGAAGAGACTGGAGGAGATGACGTCTTCATCTCTTTGAGTTGCATCTCTATTCTTTCAGTTATTCAGGTCAAAAACATTTCCTCCAGTGATCTAACTGGGTCCTTACATATTTGCAGGCCCCAAACCTCTTAACTTCTCATCTGGTTTCTAATAAAACCCTGGTTGCCATTCACAGTACATCCCCAAACCCAACCACTTCTAACTTCCTCACCTGCTATCTCTGGGTCAAGCTGTCATTGGCCTGGATTACACAAACTGTTTCTTCATTGGTCTCTGCTTCTCCCTGAGCTTCCTCAGGCTAGAAATAGCCAGAAATATCCTTCAAAATGCAGATCATTTCATGTGACTCCTCTGCTCAGAACCATGCAGCAACAGCCCATCTGACTGAAAGTAAAACTGCAAATCTTGACATGGGCCTAGAAAGTGCTCTGACCCACAATTGCTTTTCTCTCCTATTTTATTACTTTCCTCTTGGTTATTGTAGTCTCTTCACCCTGGTCTCCTCATGGCTCCTTAAAGCCGGGTAGGTTCATGGCCTCCCTCAGGGTTTTTGTACTCACTGTTCCTTCTGCCTACAATATTCTTCTAGGTAACTCCAAAGCTTGTTCTCCCTCATGTCTTTTGCTTAAATTTCGCTTTCTCAGAGAGTCCTTCCCTGACTATTCCATTAAAAATTACAAGCCTCCATTCCCCCAGCTCTCCCTATTCCTCTTCCCTGCTTCTGTATATTCTGTAATTTATTTGTTTGTTTATTGTCTCCCTTGTTTAGACTGTAAGCTTCATGATCGTGTCCTTGTTCACAGGCTGTCACAGGGTAGCTTAGTAAATGTTTATTGATTAAGTTGGTGAATGAATGAATGGGATCAAGCCAGGTCCTTGGAAAAGGGGGAAGAAATTTTCACTCAGAGACAGGAGGAGATAAATGAATCATTGTGGATGTAGTTAAGTTTGTAGTGGGAGGTCTGGGATTGTGGGGGGTGGGGGATAGAAATTTGAAGTTAGTCATGGCAGATGCCCTCACTTTTCTGGAATAAGGAGGCAAGGTTATCCACAGAGGGTAGTGGTGAGTGTGGGGCTGAGGAGACTCCTCAGGTTTGGGTTAGTCATTGAGAGGAATAGGAGTGGAAGCTATCCAAAGACAAGTAAAGGACCTAAGCCACAATGAAGACCATGAATTGATAGTGATACAGTTCTGCAAGATTGTGTGATTTTTTTTCTGGTAGGACTCAGCAGGCTGGGGTTAGGAGCAGAGTAGGTGGACTTAGCATTATCCAGGGTTGGGTAGATGTGATGGGAGGTCAGGGGTGCAGAAGAATCAAAGGAGCAGTCCACATTGTCATGGGGCAAGAATGGGGAGAGAAGACTGTCTAAGGAGCAGGTTGTTTGATGGGAGAAAATGGAAAGAGTTAGAGCCTGGAGGATGGATGAGTTTGAAGAACACATCAGGCCAGAGTGAAGGCATGAGAGACCAGAGAGGTTGGAAGGTGTGTCAGAAAGTAAACAACTGACATTTAAAATCTGTGTTGACAAGGTCTAAGGTGTGGCCATGGATGTAGGTATTTGAAAAGACCAAAGGTCATTGTAGTAAAGAAATTTAGCAGCTCAAGTATAGGAGTAAATCATCCTTATAGATTTTGAAACCATCCAAGATGATGTCAAGAGTTACAGCAGAGAGGAAGCCAAGATGCCAAAGTCTTCAGTGAATTTGGGGAAATGAGGAGAAGGTGGGAGGTACTGAGGCAAGGCAGGGTGGAAGCAGTGGGAGCTGGGTGGCACGAGCCCAGAGGGGCAGAAAATTTTACATGACAGTGCAAAGTGGAAACAGTAATGACCTGGAATTAAGAGAGCAAGGAGAATTCTGCCCTTCTGCCCTGAGGTTCGGGAGGTATAGAAAAATCTGGCACAAGGAGGACTGGTGATATAAGCAATGTTGGCTGGTGCAGAAGCAGGTCAGAGCAGTTTGGATGATGTATCTGTTGGCCAGGTTATGGAGTAAGTTGCTGTTTATGGCATTTATTTAACAGCTTTGTGTTTCCTCTTGTTATTAAAAGGAATAAATACTTATCTTCTCTATATTTGCATATTTACTTATATTTAAATTAAAAAAAATTCTCCCAAGGATCCTTTGAGGAAAAAAAAGACTCGTCAGGATCACTATAAAGATACCTCAGTATGTGGTTTTGAACTTACCTTTTGAATTTTGCAGATTGTTGGGACTTTCTGCTCACCTTTAACTTTCCGGCCCTCCTGGTCAGGTTGGTTGCCGCTTGGTCCTCTTTTGTCGCGCTGGACTAATGATTAACTCTTATGGGAGCCCGTTACCTCAGAGGTTGCTGAGTGATGAAGGACCACTTCTCCCTGAGTCTTTGCCAGCTTCTAGGTAAAGGAAAAAGCCTGTGTCAGCAAAAATGCTCAGTCTGTGAGTTAGAAATGGTATCTTGCATATTTCTAGTTATTCAAGAACCAAAATAGCTGACAAATCTCCGTTAAATGCTGCCTCCCCCACATCCCTAATACTTCAAGCTCCTCGCTTCACCTCCTGCACAGATCAGGGGTGCTCCTGGGAGTATCTTTTGATTTATGTTACATGTGATTAGTTGTTCCCAGTATTTGTTCTTTCATACACTTGAGTGCTTGGCACATACCTCTTTAGTTTTTATTCCGTTCTACTGTATTTATTTATCTCTCTGTCATCTAAGCTATTCTCCACCAAGCCCTGACCAGCTTGGGCCCCTAAAAGACATGGCTAGGTTTCCATTCACCTTTTATGTACTTTTAATAAGTAGATACTTAGTAGTAATGCATTAAACTTAGAATTCAGGGCGCCTGGATGGCTCAGTCGGTTAAGCGGCTGACTTAGGCTCAGGTCATGATCTCGCTGTTTGAGTTCAAGCCCTGTGTCAGGTTCTGTGCTGTCAGCTTGGAGCCTGGAGCCTGCTTCAGATTCGGTGTCTGTCTCTTTCTCTCAAAAATAAACAAACATTTATAAAATTAAAAAAACAAACCCTTAGAATTCAAACAAGCTGACTTATACATTTTGCAAAGGAGAAACTGTGCCCAGAGGATTCAGTAACCTGTTCAAGGCTATACAGGCTCAGATGGACTTAGAATCCAGTTCTTCTCTCACAGATTTGGGGGCTTTCTAAGAGATTAGTGTCAAAACAACTAGGCCTAAATTGATTGTGTTCTCCAAAGCTAGAGATAATTGAATGTTTTGAAAATTGAATCATATCTCCTAAGGTTAGGGGCTTTTTGCTTCTCATTTCACCTGTCACCCTCATTTCACCTGTCACCGTTTGGGGGATAGGATGATGGGTGGGACTTTCATTGTTATTTAATTAACTACTGAGATTGGGGGATGAGGGCCTAGACGCTGGAAGGTTCTGTCCTACTTGTAAAACTGGTAGGTTTGCTCTTTCCCTGACATGTACCTTCAGGATGCCCTTCTGTCTCGGGAGTGCTCATGGGGGCCGGGAGCCATGCACTGGGAACCTGTCAAGGGTACTGGATAAACCGTGGCCTGGCAGGCAGAAAGCAGCATATCTGGGGCACTTGTGAGTGGTTTGGGGGAACTTGGGATTAGAAGAAAGGACATTATAATCAGGTGCCAGAAGTTCATAGATAGGTCATTTGTGGCTGGTAGGGTTGGCAGGAAACCGTGAGTCACACTGGCAGGTTGACAGGGGATTGAAAAAGAACAAATTCTTAGTAATTGCTGGTAGAGCCCTTTTTCCATTTAGACCAGTGGTTCTTAATCGGGGGCTATTTTGCCTGCCAAGGGACATTTGGCAATGTCTGGAGACATTTTAGGTTGTCACAACTTGGCAAGTGGTGTGTGTATGTGTGTGTGTTACTGGCATCAGATGAGTAGAGGCCAGGGATGCTGCTGAACCCCCTGCAGTAGACAGGACAACCCCTCACGACAAATTATTTATCCAGCCTAAAGCCGAGAGTGCTCAGGTTGAGGAACCCTGGTGATTACTTCAGTCATTAAAACAAATGTTTTATATGTATTCTTTACTTTGAATTCTGTGGTTAAATGGCAATTTATTTCACCTTTTTCTTTTTATTCTTTTTTAGTTGGAGTGAAATTCATAAAATCATTTAAAAATTTCCAAAATTTATTTATTTTGAGAGAGAGAGCTCGCAGGGGAGGAGCGGAGAAAAAGGGAGAAAATCCCAAGCAGGCTCCACACTGTCAGTGCAGAGCCTGATGTGAGGCTCGAACTCATGAACTGTGAGATCATGGCCTGATATGAAACCAAGAGTCGGACGCTTACCTGACTGAGGCACCCAGGCACCCCACATATAATCATTTAAAAGTGAACAGTTCATTTGCATCTGGTACACTCCCACCTCTGTCTAGTTCCAAAACATTTTCACATCAGCCTACAAGGGAATGTGTACCCATTAAGCAGTTGCTCCTCATTTCCTCTTTCCCCAGCCACTGGAAGCCACCAATTTGCTCTCTGTCTCTATGGATTTACCTATTCCGGATAGTTCATGTAAATGGAATCATACAATACATGATTGTCTTTTGTGACTGGCTTCTTTCACTGAGCATCACATTTTTGTGGTTCATTCATGTTGTAGTATGTGTCAGTAGTCCATCCCTTTTTATGCGTGAATAATGTTCCATTGTATAGTTATATCACAGTTTGTTAATCCATTCACCCAACCATTGATGGATATTTAGGTTGTTTTCCACCTTTGGCTGTTGTGAAGATATGGGTACGAGTTGTTTGAAAAACAAAATTCTTTTTCATTTATTTTGGGTACATACCTCAGCAGTGGAATTTCTGGGTTATATGGTAATTCTGTGTTTAACTTTTTGAGAAACCTCCAAACTGTTTTCCATAGCGGCAGAACAATTTTGCATCCCCACTTGTAAGGCACGGTGGTTCTAATGATTCTACACCCTTGTCAACACTTGTTCTTTGATTTTATTTTTCGATAATAGCCTAGATGTGAAGTACTACTTTGTTGTGGCTGTGAATTGTTTTGTTGTGGTTAATATACATAACATAAAATATACCATTTTAATATTTCACCTTATGATATAGACTGGCCATTCAACAAACATATTTTGAGGCCCTACTCAGGAGGGCAAACATTGCTTACATTATGATGAGCCTAACAGGTAAAGGCCCTGAGCAGGCAAGACCTTAGTGAACTCTCACCACCAAGTTGTCAAATCCTTTTTGCAGAAGTGGTTTCTGCAAAAAGTACAGGAGGTGTAGCTACTGCATTAGACTTGGCTGTCACAGTTTTTTGGTTTTCACTTTGTGTGTTGGTCCTTTCATATATTCAGAGTATACAAGACATAGGGGAAAAGTAAATGAAGAGAAATATAAGACCCAGCAGTGAGGAGGAGGGAGGGCTGGTGCAGTGGCATTTGTCCCTGCCCCATAGTCTGCCGGGAAATTGCTGTGTTTCACATTCCTTTAGAAACTCCCCAAGCTGGTTCTTAAAATATCTTCCACTGTGGTCTGTCTCTTATCCTTTGAGCCATATAGATGGGACAATCTTATTTTCTTTTGAATTGGTTTAAAAGCAGAATTGCATACCCCTTCTCCCCTCCCCCTATTTGTGTCTTCTGTAAGGATCAGAGTCCTAGTGAGATGAGGTGGGCTGGGTGCCTGACAGGACTGAACCGTTCTAGCGTGTAGAGTTTTTTTCTCCTGTGAGGTCCCGGGACTGGGCTAAGCCAAGGTCCGAGTCCACATGGAAAACACAATACCAATGAACACGAAATGTCCTTGCTAGACTACGTAAGTGAAGATTGCCCAGAAGGAAGACTTTTGATAGTGCTCGTGAAGGAGTACAGCATAGTGTTTGTCTTTTTTTCCTTTCATGCTTGGGGTCATATTCTTTTTTTAGGGCTGTTGTGACAAATGACCACAGCAGAGATTTACCTTCTCATAGTTCTGGAGGCCAGGAGGCTGAAATCAAGATGTCGATAGGGCCACACTCCTTCCCTCTAAAGGCCCTCGTGGAGGATCCTTCCTTGTCTCTTGTAGCTTCGGGTGGCTCTTTTGCTTCTGGTTGCATCACTCCAATCTCTCCCCCTGTCTTCACATGACCTCTTCTCTTTGTGTCTGTCCTCTGAGTGCCTTGGTCTAAAGACACTTGTCATTGGATTTAGGGCCTACCTATCATGCAGGATGATCTGATTTTGAGATCCTTAACTTGATTACAGTGCAAAGACCCTTTTTCCAAATAAGGTCACATTTATAGCATTCTGGGGTTAGGACATGGATCTCCGTTCATCTCAGCCTGACTAAGCCTGGCTTCACCAGAGATAGTTTATTAGACATTGCCTCATACCTACCGAACCTGTCTCCTTGTGACCTTTGTGTATCTTCTATGAACCCTTCCTTTTTTCTCTTTCCTTTCTTGCCAGGTGTTTTCTCTGGTATTTTGCTTTCCTTTAGTACTTTTCTGCCCTCATCATGGATGGTAAATGAAACAGAAGTGTGCATGTTAGTAATTTTGTTTATTAAGTAACACGTTGCTTCTTGTTTTCTGAGCTGACTCAGGAGATGATGGTGCTAGAGCCTTGCAGTGACCTTCTTCCTTCCTAGAGTCTTGATTTTTGGCCACATGATTTAGGATGTGATTTTAGGAGCTATTGGGACTGCACAAAACATGTGCCTTCAAGTGTTTGCATCTCACTTTCCTTGACTAGAACACCTTTCTTAAAAGAGACATTGAACTTGGGGAGGGGAATTACCCACTTCCATTAGGTTTTCTTGTCCCTCCCACCCCCACCCCCCAGTTCTAGAGCTTGGCCATCACCTATGGTTAAATAAAAATCTCCCTTAAGGATGACAATACTTCTATTCTAAAGGTCCAAAGCCTAGTCAGCACTTCTCCAAATGACACTTCAAGATTGACAAAAACATTGGCAAATCCATAAAGTTGACATTGTAGGTAGAGTGGAGGACACAAAGGATCTGAAATCTTTGCCTAGCTTGGAAATCATCACTGAGTTACTTTTTATAAACTGGATCATATCTTCTGCTGTGGTGTGAAGGTGCCAGTTCTTCATTTCTCTGAGGAATGTGCTGCTTCCTTAAGCAACATTGAGGCTTGCTGGGTAAAAATTATATAGGTGTAGTTCAATCCTAAAAGGGTTATGGTGAACAGGGCAAGGTCAAAGGATCTTAATCAGTAAAATACCAAACAAGTATGAAAGCATCCTTCCGTAGATAGTGACTCAGAAATATACAGTCCTCTTCTGGTCAGACTCTTAAGAGTCAGCTGTGCAACCCTCAGGGTCATCTTAAAACTAATAGTAGGAGCTGACTTTTCGTGCTTATGTGGTGGGTGCTTTACTGGAATTATCTCAGCCCTATGAAGTAGGTACCGATATTACCTCATTTTACATCTGAGAGAGGTTAAACAACTTGCTGGAGGCCACGGAGTTATCTGTTGTGGATAAAGGGACTGTTGACCCTAAGCCCAAAGCTTTTTTTTTTTCCATTGTAAAAAATACCGTAAAATTAATCAGTTTAACCATGTTTCTGGTTAAATGCGGTTCTTTGGTATTAAGTACATTCCCGTTGTATAGCCATCACTACCATCCATCTACACAACTTTTTCGTTTTCTCCAACTAAACTCTGTATCCATTAAATACTAACTTCCTCTTGCCTCCCAGCCCCTGGCAGCCACCTTTCTACTTTCTGTCTCTAGGAGTTGGACTGCTTTATGGGCCACCTGTAAGTGAAACCATACAATATCTGTCTGTTGGCATCTGGCTTATTTCACTTAGATAACATCTTCAAGTTTCATCCTTGTTGTAGCAGGTGTCAGAGTTTCCTTTTTAAGGCTGAATAATATTCCATTGTACATATGTACGACATTGTGTTTATCCATTTATTCATCAATGGACGCTTGGCTTGCTTCTCTTGTGACTTCTGTGAATGATGCTACTATGAACACAAGTATACAAATATCTGTTCAAGACCTTACTTTCACTTCTTTTTGATAAATACCCAGAAGTGGGGTTGTTGGGTCAAATGATAATTTTGTTTAATTTTGTGAGAAATCACCATACTATTTTTCACAACAGCTACACCATTTACATTCCCACCAACAATACATAGGGGTTCCAGTTTTTCTACATCCCTGCCAATACTTGTTATTTTCTGTGTGTGTGTGTGTGTGTGTGTGTGTGTGTGTAAGGTTTGTTTCTTAATGGCCATGCCACTGGGTGTGAAGTAAAATGGCATTGTGGTTTTGATTTGCATTTCCCAAAAGATTAATGATGTAGAGCATCTTTTCATGTGCCTTATTAGTCATTTGTATATCTTCTTTGGAGAGAGATCTTTTCAAGTCCCTTGTCCATTTTTTAATAGGGCTGTTTGGTTTTTTATTGTTGAGTTATGGGATTACTTTATATATTCTGGATATTAATTCAATCAGATACATGATTTACAAATATTTTGTCTCATTCTGATGATTGCCTTTTCATTCTGTTGATAGTGTCATGTGATACAAAAAACTCTTTAATTTTGATGTACTCCCATTTATCTCTATTTCCTTATGTGCATTTGGTGTCGTTCCCAAGATCTTGATGCCAAATTCATTTTCATGAAACTCATCTCTTATGATTTCTTCTGAGAGTTTTATGATTAAACTCTTATGTTTAGATCTTTGTTCGATTTTGAGTTAATTTTTATATATGTTGTAAGGGTCTCCATTTTCTTTCTTTCTGTGTTTTTCTTGTTTTTAAAAAAATTTTTTGAGAGAGAGGGAGCACAAGCAGGGGAGGGGCAGAGAGAGAGGAAGATAGTAGAGAGCCTGATGTGGGGCTTGAACTCACAAACCTCAAGATCATGACCTGAGCCGAAATCAGATGCTCAATCAACTGAGCCATGCAGGCACCCCTTTTTTTCTTTTTTTAAAGTAGGCTCTGTGCCTAGCACAGAACCCAGCGTGGGGCTTGCTCTCTCCACCCTGATATCAAGACCTGAACTGAAATCAGAGCTCCTGGTTGACTCAGTTGGTTAAGTGTCTGACTCTTGGTTTTGCCTCAGGTCACGATCTCACAGTTTGTGGATTCAAGCCTCACATCAGGCTCTGTGCTAATGGTGCAGAGCTTGCTTGGGATTCTCTTTCTCTATCTCTCTATCTCTCTCACTGCCCCTCCCCACTCACACTGTCTCTGGGTCTCTCAAAATAAATCAGCTTAAAAAAAAAAAAAAGAGAGACCTGAGCTGAGATCAAGAGTTGGATGGCTAACTGACTGGGACACCCAGGCACCACTCTTTATTTTTGCTTGTAGATACCAGTTTCTCAACATCATTTGTTGAAAAGTCTGTCATTTCCTCCTTGAATTGTCTTGACACCCTTGTTGAAAAATTCTTTGACTGTATATGTGAGAGTCTATTTCTGGGCTGTCTAGTCTATTTCATCAGTTTCTGTATCTGTCTTTATGCCAGTACCACACTGTTTTCATTACCATAGTTTTGTAGTAGCTTTGAAATCAGAAGGTGTGAGAGCTCCAAATTTGTTCTTTTTAATTTTTTTCAACATTTATTTATATATTTTATATTTGAGAGACTGAGAGACAGTGTGAGCAGGGGAGGGGCAGAGAGGGAGGGAGACACAGAACCCAAAGCAGCTCCAGGCTCTGAGCTGTCAGCAGAGAGCCCAATGTTGGGCTCCAACTCAGGAACTGCAAAATCATGACATGAGCTGATGTCAGACATTTAACCAACTGAGCCACACAGGTGCCCCTGACTTTGTGCTTTTTGAAGATTGTTTTGGCTATTCAGAGTCTCTTGAGATTTAGGAATCTTATGATAAATTTTTCTGTTTCACTGGGATTTTGATGGGGATTGCGTTGAATCTGTAGATTGCTTTGAGTAACATTGACTTTCCCATGTAAAAGTCTACTGAAAGACAATATTAAGTCTTCCAGGGTGTCTTTCCATTTATTTGTCTTTAATTTCTTTTGTAATTGTTTCATCATTTTCAGCTTACAACTCTTTAACCTCCTTGACTATTTAGATTTAGTTCATTCATAAGTGTTTTATTCTTTTTCATGGCATTATAAATGGGATTATTTTCTTAATATACTTTGGGATTGTTCATTATTAGTGTATAGAAATATTATAGCTGATGTTTGCACATTGGTTTTGTATCCTTCAACTTTAATGAATTTATCAGTTTTCACCATTTTTTGTTGAGCCCAGACTTTTAACACGCTGTGCTCTTTTTCTATCCTGTACTTTAAAAATTTCCCTACCTCATTTTTATCTTCTTTAACTTCTCTGAGTTCTTGAGGAATTTAAGTTTTACTTTCTAATTTGATTTTCTGTAGCTCTCAATTTGGTGTTCCTTTTCTCTATGACTGTTTAATTTGGCATTCTAAGTTTTAATTCCCATTCAGTCTTTCCTGGTTTAGAAATTCCTTTAAGGAATTTTTTAAAATGTTTTAGTTTTATTTTTTTTGAGAGACAGACAGAGACAGCACAAGCAAGGGAGGGCAGAGAGAGAGAGGGAGATACAGAATCTGAAGCAGGCTCCAGGCTCTGAGCTGTCAGCACAGGGCCCAAGGTGAGACTTGAACCTATGAACATGAGATTATGACCTGAGCTGAAGTTTGATGCTCAACTGACTGAACCACCCAGGTGCCCCTAGAAATTCCTTTTAAAGTCACAGTTTACTTTAGTACCATAGTTACATTGATTCCTTAAATCTTATTATGAAAAGAGGTTTGCAACCATCACCATAATCTCATGAGGGATGGATTCTTACAGAGACCACTGAGTGTCTATCTGGCTTTTTCATATCCAAGAAAAGGAACAAGGGAACATTTTAGGTTGGCTGGATTTATGTGGGGGCTGCCCATGCCCTTTAGTGCTACCCCGTTTGCCAGACTTCATGGCCTGGGTGGAATAATGCCGGCTCAAGGCTCTGAGAGAGGCCCTTGGGTGCGGGCCTTGACCGATGCTGTAGCAGTTCTTTGTGTGCTGCTCTTGCCCCTTGTGTGTTTTGCTCATGCTGCCTACATTTATTGCACAACATTTGTTTCTTCTTCTTTGGTCTTGCTCCATCTTGACAGTATCTAGCAGAAATTCCTCAATGTTCTGGGCAGGCAGGATGGCATTCTTCCTGGTTTCTAGTTTGGATGCATGTATCTCTCATTTCTGTGTTCCTTTAGTTTATTTTATAGGAAACTAGGGCCAGGAGACACCTGTCCTCCTGTTACCATCTTGCCCAGATGTTCTGTTAGATAGAAGTTCTCTTAAATAATCCACCTGATGAGATTAGCAGGCACCCCTCATTCCTTCATTTCCCTCATTCCTTCTGTAAAATGCATGACTACTTACAACAGACTGAGTGGTCGTGGCTAATCTCTCTTGGGGGCTTGAGGGAATGGGAAAGAGTAGCCAAATAACTTGAAGACATACAGGTAGAAAAGAAGAAAGTTAAAGTGTCATCAGTGATCAAGGCAAAGTCCTTCAGTGTGCTACAAGGCCTTGCATGATATCCCCTCCTTCACGCTTTCTCCCTACCCCACAACCTTCCACCTTTCTGAGCTCATTTCCTAACACTTGTGAGCCCTCTTGCTAGTCCTTGAATATGATCGATGTGCTCCTATCTGGTTTTCCCTCTGCCTGGGACAGTCTTCCAAGTAGCCCCATAGCATGCTCCCCCACCTCCTTCATGGTTTTGTTCAACTGTCACCTCAGGGAGTCCTTTCCTGATCCTTGATTTAAAATTGTTTACCTTCCAATACCATACTGTCTTGATGATTACAGCTTTGTAGTAGAGGCTAAAGTCTGGAATTGTGATGCCTCCCATTTTGGTTTTCTTCTTCAATATTACTTTGGCTATTCTGGAACTAGAGAGTGTTATGCTGAGCGAAATAAGTCAGGCAGAGAAGGACAAATACCATATGTTTGCACGTATAGGTGGATTAGGAGGAAGTTAACAGAGGACAAAACGGGAGAAGAAGGGGAAAAATAGTTGGGGAGAGGGAGGGAGGCAAACCATGAGAGACTCTTGAATGCTGTGAACAAACTGAGGGCTGATGGGGGTGGGGAGGAGGGGAAGGGGGGGTGATGCGCATGGAGGAGGGCACTTGTGGGGATGAGCACTGGGTATTATATGGAAACCAACTTGACAATTAACTGTAAAAAATTAAAAAAAAATAAAATTGTTTACCTTCTGCCCAACATATACAACCCCCTGTCAACTTTCATATTTTGTGTTTCTCCAAAGCACTCCATACCACAATCTAATCTTTTAAATTTATATATGTATTTTATTTCCTGTATCCCTGCACTTGAAAAGAAAACTCCCCGAGGGCAGGTATTTTTGTCAGTTTTGTTGACTTTGTGTCCCCAGTACCTTGAAAAGTGCCTGATAGGCAGAGAAAGACAGATACCATATGTTTTCACTTATAAGTGGAACAGGAGGAACTTAACAGAGGACCATGGGGGAGAAGGGGAAAAAATGGTTGGGGAGAAGGAAGAAGGCAAACCATGAGAGACTCTTGAATACTGAGAACAAACTGAGGGCTGATGGGGGTCGGGGAGAGGTGCAGGGGGGTGATGAGCATGGAGGAGGGTACTTGTTGGGATGAGCACTGGATGTTATATGGAAACCAACTTGACAATAAACTATGAAAGAAAAAAAAAAAGAAAAGTGTCTGACATGGTCACCCAGTCAGCATTTATTGAATGCTCAGTGGTTAGTGGCTTCTATATCATATAGCATCAGGATCATGGCTGATGTATTCCTACATTGTGTCTTAAAAGTGTTTTCAGTTGGTCTGCAGATTTTCAGGATTCATTCATTCCAGAAGCTTCTGGTGTGTATCCTCAGTAAATCAGGCACAAGGTACCAGCTCATTAGCCTTTTATAAGCATATTATTTTTGCATTTCCAGCAGTAAGTACAACTAGTGACAGCACAAAGGAAGGATTTGTGAAAGTCTGTTGAACCAAACCACTGGGTCTTGAAGACAGAAATGAATAATCCATATCCCTGTGTTTAGCTGGTAGAGTGGTGAAGACATGGACACACAACAATTCTGTGCTCTGAATTCTGTAATGGAGGGATCACAGAGAAGGGAAAAGTTAATTGCTTGGGGATGTTGGAGGTCAGGAAAAGATTTTTGTAAATATGACATTTGAACTGAGCCTTTGGAGATGGTTTTTCTGAGTGGAAAAACCAGGGAGGGAACAGAATAGGCATAGGAACAACACAAGCAAGGGTACAAAGGCAGGAAAAGTGCGAAGCGTGTTCCTAGGGAGTGCGTTGTCTTCTCTGGCTGAAATACTGAGTTCATAGGAGTGGAGGTGAGGAATACTCTGGAACAGTACATCCAGACCACGTCACGTCATGAAGGCCTTGAATGCCATGCTGAGATCTGTGAACTTTATTCTGTAGGCAATGGGATGCTGTTAGAAATGTCGGTTGTGGAGGTGCGCCTGGGTGGCTCAGTTGGTTAAGCATCGACTCTTGATTTTGGTTCGGGTCATAACCAAAATTGGTTGGTTTGTGAGATTGAGCCCCGTGTCAGGCTCTGTGCTGACAGCGTGGAGGCTGCTTGGGATTTTGTCTCTCCCTCTCTCTCTCTGCCCCTCTTCTGCTTTCTCTCTTTGTCTCTCTCAAAACAAATAAATTTTTAAAATGTCAGTTGTGGAGGTAGAGACTATTAGTGGTTGTCAGGAATTAGGGTTGGTGCTGAAGGTGGGGTTGGGGGAATGTAGGAAGCAGGATGAATTGGCTGTAAAGAAGCACAGGGATCATTGTAGTGATGGAACAATGGAACAATTCTGTATCTTGATTGTGATAGTGGTTACATGAATCCATACACGTGGTAAGCTTACACAGAGCTATGCCTGCACGTTTACATGCATGTAAGCACATATAAAAATTGGTAAAATCTGAATAAGTTCTGAAGATTATGCCAATGTCAACTTCCTGGCTTTGATATTGTACTGTAGTTATGTAAGATGTTTTTTGGGGGGAAAACTAGATGAAGGTACATGGGTCCTCTCTATACTATTTTTCAAACTTCCTATGAATCTGTAATTATTTCAAAATAAAAAGTTAGAAAAATGTAGAAGGAAAACTTCTTATAAGGAGAAGTTGGAGCAGGAAGACTGATGAGGATTTTTATTTAGTTAATAATAGGTTTTGTTGTAAAATGCTATGTTCAGATACTACATTAAGATGCTTGGGAAGTTATAAAACATGGTGCCTACCCTTGAGTGAAGGAGACAGACATGTTTTAAATAATCATGTTCATACCATGTTCTGGTTTTGTACTGATAAAGATAGGGATAAAGCACTATGAAAGCAAGGAAAAGGGACAAAGTGCTGGTGGGTAGGGAAGGCTTCATAGTGACACAGTGACAGCAGATTCAGAGAAGAGTAGGAGTTTGGGTAGCATACACTGGGTTCTGCAGTGGTCCAGGTGAAAGGTACGGCTAAAATTAGCAGTAGTAGGAATTGAGAGTTAGGGAATAGATTCACGACCATTTTGGAATAGTATTGATCCCAGTTGTTCACGTACTCTGGATAGAGAGAGAAGAGTCTGACATGACTGAGGTTTTGAGCTTGACTGAATGCATGGTGGCTCTGTTAGCCAACATTTAGAGTAGAGAAGGAGAAAGGTTTGGGCCAGAATATGTTAGGTTTGAGGTATCTGACGAATCCCACGTGAAGAGTCTGGTGTATGGTTGGTGTGTGGTGCTCAGGACAAGCAGGTCCTAGAGGTGGAGATGTATTAGATGTTAAGCTGCATCCACTCTGAACCACTTGCTATTTCCTCAATCATCCACCCTCAGAATGGTTTTTAAGTCTATGTTGGCCTGGTCCTTCCCTGTCTTCCCCGTATAGTAAAATCCCACTTCCATCAATGTCTACTTCAGAATAGGGGTGATGGCTAGCGCTTTGTTAGTATGTGAATTTTGCCACAGATACTGTAGAAGAGCACGAAAAGAAGGTGAGTTAGCAGCCAGCATTTGGAGGTGGTGAGCTCTAGGGAATATGAGCAGTGGGAGAGTGGAAGAACCAGGGAAGTCCTGAGGCCAAATGGAAGTTTGGTTGCACAGCTGCAGCAGAGCTGACCAACCAGAATTAGACACATTGGGAGAAGAAGTAGGCCCTGGTCTAAACTATAGAAGTTCTTGACAACAGAAGATCAGTGATAAATCCAAGCCTGTTTGGAGCTTCATCTCCTATGTAGAGCTGCCTGACATCGAGTGGTGCTTTGCTAGCTGGATTAATTTTTAATATCTGCTTTGCTGGTGCAGTGGCTGGGCATTGAGGTGTATCAATGGCAGCTTTTGTTTTTATGAAGTTGGTCAAAATAATACTGGGGAGTTAAGTTACTGTGACCTTGAGCTCTGGTTGTTCTGAAGGGATGAGATCAGACTCTTTAACTTCCCTGGTTCCAGAAGGCTCTTCATCTTTTGCAGGGCAGGTTATTTGGAATTGGGAGTGAGTATTCTTCCTGTTGGATGCTGTGGCTTTTATTATTGGGAAATGCCTTGTTTTCTGGCCACAGATAGAGAAGAGCATCAGTGACTGGGGCTTCTACTCCCCTGCCCACTTCCTCTTCTGTCCATGACTTGAATGACAGTGTGTGTGTTTGAGTTCTGAGAAACTACTGCCTATTCCTGAAACACAAGTGTACTCTGAATAATATGCTTTTTACACCGTGTAGTACCTGAAGCAGATGACAATGAAGACGATAATTTTTAGGTAGGGTTCTACTATGCAAGCTCTCCTTAATTCCTTTAGGCTTTCCATCTTTATTTTTAAATGTTACACCTAAATATTCTCTCTTTAAATTTAAAAAAAAAATTTCATCCTCTTATCTTTCTACACAGAACACACTGATAACGGAGGATGGCCAGTATCTGAGTGGTAGGGACCTATTTGTGATGAGAGCTTCCCTGAAAAGACTCATGGGTAGATTGCTACTGTCTGGATTGATGGTGGTTGGTCAGGCAGGAAGGGGGAGGATATGGGATTCTGTCTTATCAGTGGTGTGCTTTTTGAGAGCCCTCAGTTCTAACAGAGTAATTAGTGGGGGCAGGGTCTGTGTTTTGTTCTCAGAATGGCGTTTTCTCTCTCACTCTTCTCTCTCTTTCTTGCTCAGTGGCTTGCTATCTACCTATAAATATGCTTTCACAGACTGGAAAGACTCACTCCACATTATCATGGACTAGTCAGAAGACTTTCTACTCTACCTGCTTTTGTATTTTTTGAAAAATTTCATAATAATCATAATTACCTTTATCATCAGAAAAGTTACAGGTATTCCCAGTGGAAAAATAAACACCTAAAAACCAGGAAAAGTTTAAATACTGAGAATTTCACTTTATTAAATCTATAAACCTTTTTTTTTACTTTTGTAACTGATGAATTATTTTAATGGATTCTATCCATCCATCTACCCATCCATCCAACCTCACCTTTCTGAATGAACTTGATTTTGCTGAGGTCTATTATTTTTTTTAACATACTATCAGATTCAATTTGCTAGCATTTTATTATCTCTGCATCTTTATTTGTAAATGTGTAATGTGTACGGTTTTTTCCCCTGTATTGAAAGCCAGCATTTTGGTAATATGGCTATATTTTCTTGCTCTGTAAAATTACATACATGCTCTCATAAAATAAATGCAGTGTCAGCACTTTCCATATTTTTTTCTTTTTAAATTTGAAATAATAAATATCATCATTTATTATAAGCTTAGTTTGTGCAAGGCAGAGTGATTAGCACCCAGACCTGTGTTCTCTAGTTCATCACTGCTGCCCACATCAAATGAGAAAGGCCAGTCTTGGAACCTGGGTCTCTGTGCTCAGAAGGCCTGGTCTTTAACATACCTTGTCTGTCTGTCTGTCTTTCCCTTCTCCCTCCCTCCCTCCCTTTTCCCTCTCCCTCCTTCCTTCTCTCCCTCTCTCTCTGTCTTCTTCCCTCCTTACCTCCCTTCCTTCTTCAGATTTTGAAATAATTCAGAGTTACAGAAGCAGTTTAAAAATAGTGTAGAAATTCCCATATACCCTTTACCCACATTTACCAAAGTCTAACATTTTACTACCTTTGCTTTTCATTCTATCTATATATACATATGTTTTTTTCTGAACTGTCTGACAGTTACAGATATAATGTCCCCTTTCTCCTAAGTGCGTCATTGTTTATTTTATTTAAAAAACAAAAAGCAAAAAACAAACAAAAAAAGCCAGGTGTGCCTAAGTGGCTCAGTCGATTAAATGTCCAACTTCAGCTCATGTCATGATCTCACAGTTCCTGGGTTTGAGCCCTGCATTGGGCTCTGTGCTGATAGCTCTGTGTATCTTTCTTTCTCTGCCCCTTCACTACTTATGCTCTGTCTCTCAAAACAAACAAACAAATAAATAAACATTGAATAAAAATTTTAAAAAAATTGTCAAAATCAGGGGATTAATTTTGATATTATACTTTTATGTAGTTATTCAAATTTTACCAGTCGTTCCACCAGTGTCCTTCATAGGAAAATAAAAACATTTACTCCCAGTCCAGGATCTAATCCAGGATGCAACATTGTATTTAGTTGTCCTGTCTCTTAAATCTTTTTAAATCTGGACCATCTTTTAATTTTGCTTTGGCTTTTATGATTTGATTTTTATAGAGTATATAGATAAGTTCCTTTTTTGTAAGATGTCCCTTAATTTGGTAAGTCTCATGTTTCCTATGATTAGAGACAGGTTATGTGTTTTTGGCTGGAATACCACAGGTCATTGTGTCCTTCTCAGTGCAACATATCAAGAGACACACGCTGTCTATTTGTCCTAAAACTGGTGATTAACTTTAATCACCTGGTTAAATGCTGTCTGCCAGGCCTCTCTACTGTGAGGTTACTATTTTTTACTTTGTAGTTAATAAGTATTTTGTGGTACAATACTTTAAGACTATAAATATCCTGTTCCTCACCAAACTTTCACTCAGTAATTTTTAGCATGCAAAATATCTTTGAGGCAACAAGCAAGGATGCTCAAAGTGAATATTGACTTGCTTCCCTTGGAGCCAAAATAAAGCCAGAAGAAAATGACGCATTCAGTCTGTTAGGCTGATCAGCCACATTTAAAAAAACAAAACAAAACAAAACTACTGCCTTCTGTGTTTGAGTTTTGTCTTTACATATGTTAATTTAACTTAAGTCATACTCTTGAGAATAAGTGGTTGGCTGTAACCTATAACCTTTGGGCTCCAGTTTTGGTTACTCAGGGCCCAAGATCCATCTAAGCGGTTAATTTGGTCAAAAGTGCTCTTTGGGTCTTTGGCCTGTGGTTCTGTTTGGTCTTTGACCTCTTATGGTTGCTTCTGATTAAGATCCTTTCAGTTTGAGGCCAGAGTACATTGCTTATGTGTTGAATCACTTGTGAACAAGCATGGCTTCTGACTACTAGACCCTCCTTTGCTTTGCTTTCCTTCGCTTCGCTTCCCTTTTTTTCTTTTTTTAAAGTTCATTTATTTGTTTTGAGAGAGGGATAGAGTGCAAGCAGAGAGAGGGCGAGACAGAAACTCAAGCAGGCTCTGTACTGTCAGTGCAGAGCCTGATGCGGGGTTGATGTCACTAACAGTGAGATCATGTGCTGAGCTGAGATCAAGAGCCAGATGCTCAACCAACTGAGCCACCCAGGCACCCATCTTTTCTTTTCTTTTCTTTTCTTTTCTTTCCTTTTCTTTTCTTTTCTTTTCTTTTCTTTTCTTTTCTCTTCTCTTCTCTTCTCTTCTTTTTTCTCTTTCCTTTCCTTTCCTTTCTCCCTCTTTCTTTCTTTCCTTTCTTTCTTTCTTTCTTGCTTGCTTGCTTGCTTGCTTGCTTATTTATTTTGACAGAGAGAGAGAAAGAGCATAAGCATGGGAGGGGCAGAGAGAGAGAGACAGGGGGAGAGAAAATCCAAAGCAGGCGCCAAGCTGTCAGCACAGAGCCTGACACAGGGGCTCCACCCCAGGAACCTTGAGATCATGACCTGAGCCAAAATTGAGAGTTAGACACCTAACTAACAGAGCCATCCAGGTGCCCCTACAGGCCTTTCTAGTCAGAAAACTATCTTCTGAACCCCAGCTACGTATGCTGTGCTGTGCTAAGGCTGCAGTCATATGAGTCACAGAAGCCAGTTTTTGGCACATTAGAGTACAGCACAAGATATGAGGCGTAATATGAAGAAATTTTTAAAAATAGCAGGTGGTATATAATTAATCGCCAGTTCTTACAATTAGATGCTGTAAAAGTTAAAAGATTGGTGAGTGAAGCAAAAAATAACCAAGGCAGACTCCTTGGGGAAAGTAAGCCTTGAATAATAAGATTGGTAGGGATGTTGTGAGAAAAGGCACAAAGGCAAGAATGTGCAGCCTCTACATGAGGAGAGGAATCTATCCTTTCTTGCATGTCTCAACCAGAAGCTGAGAAGTAGGGTGGTGAGGCAGAGTGGTGGTATTTCCCTTTGGTGGACCTCTAGCACCAGGAACATTCAGAAAGCCACATGTTAGTCATCTCTGTGCTAGTTTGCAGGCATTCGTAATAGCCACACTGTTTCTGGTCTCTGGTTATAGTGCCTTCCAACTTTTTAGTTGAACCAGAGGTTGAAACAAAGAAAGTTGGTTTCTTTGCCCCACTCCCTTCTCAAACACGTACACCAACTCAACAAGCTACCTCACCCTTTTCTAGACAGTGTTTCTCAGCATTTGTAAGTTTCTGACCTCACCAGGTCCAGAGTCCTTTTGGGGAAAGCTGGTGACTTCTATTCATGACACATCAACGAGGTAAGGTATGATTAATTGGACATGGTATTCAGCAACCACATTCCTGAGAGCTGTGACCTTGAAAAGACAGCTCTCTGCCATGATGTCACCACACACCTCTGTCATGTTGTTAGATATAAAACACAGAATTTTATTTTATAATTATTTTATAATTTACTTTGAAACACATTCTTCTATAGGCACCTGAACAAATTCAGGTTTATCCTTTCCATAACCTGACTCTCCCTCACATTTTGACTTCTCTTGAGTGCCAAAGGGTGATGTGAAGATACGCTTTTACCCCTTAAGAGTTAAACAGCTACTGGAACTAGCCCTTGTGTGAATGTCCAGGGGTATGTGTCTTATTTGTGACTGTCATTGGGCATGTGTGTCATGGTAGAAGACAGTTGAGTGGCTGCACTAAAATAGATTGAACTTTAGAAATGTATCACTACTTGGGGTGTCTGGGTGCCTCAGTCACTTAAGTGTCCGACTCTTGATTTTGGCTCAGGTCATGATCTCATGGTTTGTGGGTTTTAGCCCCACATTGAGCTCTCTGCTGTCAGTGCATGCAGAGCCTGCTTTGGATCCTCTGTCTCCCTCTCTCTCTGCGACTCCCCTACTCGTGTGCACTCTCTTTCTCTCTCTCTCTCTCTCCCTCTCTCTCTCTTAAAAATAAACATTCAAAAAATAAAAAAAAAGAAAAAGAAAAGAAGTATATTACTGCCCTATCTCCCTTTCCCAAAGGAAATTTTTTGGATGTCAGAAATCTCTCACAAAAGCCTCCTCTAATTTGTACCTTAGAAGAAACTGTACCCTCCCTTGGTCTTCTTTCTTTCTTTTCATTATTAATGAGCTCTTATACTTTTGGTTTACTACCAAATTAAAAGCAGTAAATTAAAGTAGAGAAAGACAGATCCTGGCAGTGGTGAGAAATGACAGGAGCCACTGAGTAAAAGACAAAAGTGTGAAAGCTGACAGAAGAGTTAAAAGCATTGTAGTCTGGAGCTACTTAATGGGTGAGGGAAGTAGTATTACACACTACTTGAGTAATTGAGTACAGAATAGGTAATTAATATTTGTAGTGATTTCTCCAGTTAGTGAATAAAAGGTAGAATTTTATCCAGTATACAACTTGGTAACATTAAGATATGAATAATAGCTTACCTTGAAATCTTTTACCATAACTAAATCATATTAATTGTGAATATTCAGAAACATAAATGAAAAAAATGTAGGGGTACCTGGGTGGCTCTGTTGATTGAGTGTTCAACTTAAGCTCAGGTTCATGATCTCGCAGTTTGTGGGTTCGAGCCCCGCATCAGGCTCTCTGCTGTCATCATAGAGCCTGCTTCAGATTCTCTCTCTCCCCCTCTGTCTCTGCTCTCCCCCGCTCATGTTCTCTCTCCTTCTCTTAAAAATAAATAAATATTTAAAAAAATTTTTACAAAGAAAATATACAAAAAACAGCCTGAATCTTACATCCACAGATTTACTACACAGCATATTA
The DNA here is from genome assembly GCA_017311185.1 of Proteles cristata cristata. Taxonomy (NCBI): domain Eukaryota; kingdom Metazoa; phylum Chordata; class Mammalia; order Carnivora; family Hyaenidae; genus Proteles; species Proteles cristata. Next base: position 1,569,007 of record JAESUZ010004460.1, on the reverse strand, counting down.
GTATTTAACTCTCTAGTCTTTTTTTGTGTATAAATATGTGACATATAAAATATATTATATAGGACAATGCCTATATTATATAGGACATATATATTATATAATAGATATTTATGCCAAATCTGTGTGTGAGAACTTGAGATCTTTTGTTTTTTTTTCTTCTTAAAATTATAAAAAACACATAGTGTAAAATTTACCCTTTTAACTGTTTGTAAGTGTACAGTTCAGTAGTGTTTACAATATTCACATTGTGAAGCATGCTTTTCTTTGGTAAACAATATAGTGTGAACATTTTCCCATATGTGAGTATAGATGTTCATTTTTGAAGAAGTGTGGATGTACCATAATCTAGTTAATTTCCTATTGTCAAATATTTAGGTTTCCAATTTGGATATTAATGCTGCGTAAAGCATTATATATACATATATATGTAGATAACACATAACTGCACCTTTCATCAGGATAAAGTTCCAGGAGAATTGTTGGATTGATGGATGTGTACTTTCTAAAGGCTTCCAATATATATTGTCAGATTGCACTTTTATCACCATATTTAAGTGCCCCTTTCGTTGTATTTCTGCCAGTACTTGATGTTAGAATTCTTTTAAATCAGTGTTTATGTAATTCTATCTTTAATGCCAAAAAATATGCTAACAGCTGTAAAAGCTAAAGAAGTCAATTAGGAAAAGTGCATTTTAGGGAATGGGATGCAGGAGATTATTATGGTTTATAAATTAGCAAATTATTGGTTCTTTACAAGATGAACTTAACATTTTAACTCCTTAGTGCACAAGCATGGTAACTTTGTCTTCAGACATATATTCTTGGAGTATACAAAATTTGAACCAGTCTTCATGAATGAGAAGACATCCTCAGAATTTGAAGAAGAGGTTTAAGTGAGTCTAATTCTCATAACTCAAATGGATGGTCTTAAGATAGGTTGTGTTGATTTTTTTTAATGTTTATATATTATTTTTGAAGAGGAGGAGAGAAGAGAGAGAGAGAGAGAACACAAGCAGGGAAGGAGCAGAGAAAGAGGGAGACAGGATCCATAGCAGGCTTTACACCGATAGCAGAGAGCTGGATCCGGGGCTTGAACTCATGAACCTCGAGATCATGACCTGAGCTGAAGTTGGATGCTTAACTGACTGAGCCACCCAGGTGCCCCAGGATATATTGATTTTTGTGTAACTTTCTTATGGTAAAACTTTTTTTCAGTTGTTTTTAACTTTTTTTTTAAATGTTTATTCATTTTGAGAGAGAGAGAGAGTGAGCAAGGTAGGAGCAGAGGGAGAGAGAGGGAGAGAGAGAATCCTAAGCAGGTTCCGCATTATTAGCATAGGGCTTGATACAGGGCTCAGTCTCATGAACTGAGACTGAAATCATGACTTGAGCTGAAATCAAGAATGGGATGCTTAATGGACTAAGCCACCCAGGTGCTCCTTTTATGGTGTGTTTGTTCGCCACAAGTAAATTTTAAATTTTAATGAGGGGAAATCCAATAAAATTTTGGTTACTACTTTCATGCTATGTTTGTAGAAAATTTTCCCTATCTCATGGTTATAGTACTACCTTAATTTCCTTTTAGTACTGATATAGTTTCAGTTTTTACATTTATATTTTTATCTAATAGGTTGAATTTCACTGGTTAGAAGAGGTGGGGGTTGTTGACTCCCCCTGTCCCTATAGTGTTTTTCTCAGTTTGGATTATTCTCTGATTTGTCCCACTCCTCACAGCTTTATATGTCTTATACCTCACATATTTAGATTTGAACACTTTATTTTACCTACATGATCCTTAAGGACATTTGAGTTTGTGACCCCTAATTAGTCAATCCAGAGTTTCTTTCAGTATTTGGATGATAGAGGGAATTGACTTGAATTTTTCCCTCCAGTGACTTGCTAATGGTACCAACAGTTTTTATTGGATAATTCCCATATATGTTAAATTCTTTACATGTTTTTGAGGTCTTTGCATTTTTCTGTTTGTAGTTAAAACAATCAAATTTTATAATTTTATATCTAAATTATATGTTTCTAAATTTTAATGTCTGGTAGGACTCCATCCCCACCCTCATTTGACTATTCAGTCACTGATATATTTCAGTATTCCAGTGCATTTTTTTCCCCTAGGTATAATTTAGAATAATTTCACCCAAAAACAAAAGTAACCTGTAGAAATTTTAGTTTTAGTTTTCATTCAGTTCAAAATACTTTCTAATTTCCCTTTTGATTTCATGTTTGGCCCATAGGTTATTTAGAAGTGTTTGGAAACTTGTTTCCAAATATTTGTGGATTTCCTCAGAGATCTTTCTGTTATTGATTTCTAATTTAGTTCCATTTAAGAACGTGTTAGTCACAGAACATACTTTCATTTAAATCCTTTTAAATTTATTTAGAATTCTTTTATAGCCATAGAATGTGGCATATCTTTGTCTTCTGTGGGTACTTGAAAAGAATGTATTCTTTTGTTAAATGGAGTGTTCTATAAATGTCAATTAGGTCAAGTTGGTTATTAGGTCAAGTTGGTTGGTAGTGTTGTTCAAGCCTTTTGTATCCATATTGTTTTCTGTTGATTTGTTCTATCAATTATTGAGGGTAGGGTATTAGAATCTTTGACTGTTATTATAGATTTGTTCATTTCTCCTTGCAGTTAATTTTTATTTCATGTGCTTTTTTTTTAATATTTTTTATTTATTTCTAGGAGAGAGAGAGAGACAGCGTGAGCAGGGGAGGGTCAGAGAGAGAGGGAGACACAGACTCTGAAACAGGCTCCAGGCTCTGAGCTGGCAGTCAGCACAGAGTCCGACGCAGGGCTCGAACCCACGAACCACGAGATCATGACCTAAGTGAAAGTTGGACACTAAACCGACTAAGCCACCCAGGCGCCCCTATTTCATGTATTTTGAAGTTCTGTTATTAGGTACACATTTGTTGATAAATTAACCTCTTTATGATTATGAAATAACCCTGTAATATGCTTTGCTCTGAAATCTACTTTGTCTGCTATTAGTATAGTCTCTTCAGCTTTCTTTTGATTAGTATTAGTGTAGTATATTTTTCCTGTCCTTTTACTTTAACTTATCTGTAGCTTTATATTTAAAGTGGGTTCCTTATAGGCATAATATAGTTGGATCTTTATTTTTTTATCCATTCTGACAATCTCTACATTTTAATTGAAGTGTTTAGCATGTACTCTTTTTTTTTTTTCTTCCTGGCTACTTTTATACATTTTGTTTTTGAGGTTCAGTAATGGACTCAGTATCAATATGAAGGTAGTTCATACCTTCTTATTTCTGTGTAGTATTTCATTATATAGATATTCCACAATTTATTTATCCATTCAGCTTTTGAAAGACAGTTGAATTTTTCTAGTTTTGGCTGTTAACATTTTCACGCAAGTCTGTTTGATGATTTGTTTCCTTCTCAGGGAGTGGGATTGCTAGCTCATAGGGTAAGTGTACATTTAACTTTGGAAAGATGGTCTTTTATAAAGTTGTACAGTTTTACATTAATGCTAGCAATGTACGGAAGTTTTTATTGCTGTATATTCTCACCAAGTTCTTGGATTGTCAACGTCTTAATTTTGGAAAGCTATAGGTTTTGTGTCTGTGTGTGTTGGTTTTATAACTAGTTTTCTTTCTTTGTTTAATATTTTTTTTGAGAGAGTGCAAGCTGGGGAGGTGCTAGGGGGACAGAGGATCTGAAGGGGGCTCCGTGCTGACAGGCTGACAACAGTGAGCCTGATATGAGGCTTGAACTCACGAACTGCGAGATCATGACCTGAGCTGAAATTGGTTGCTCAACTGACTGAGCCACCCATGTGCCCCTATACTAGTTTCCTTACTGAACTTTTATTAGTTGTTTTTGATCTGATTGTCTTGAGTTTTCCAGGTAGATGATCATATCATCTGTAAGTAATAGAAATTTGATCTGAACATTTTCAGTATTTTTCTCTTTAGTTTTTCTTCCAGCTGAAACTCTTTGACTTAAACTTCGAAAATAAGTTTAATAAATTTGAAAAAGAATTTCATCAAAATAATTGAAATACAAATAGGTTGGCATTCTTTGAGTCAGTTGAAAAACTCAGATCAACTCATTCTTCAGTGATGTAGTGTGAATGAGCTGTTTCTAAGTTATTAGTTAAGCATCTGTAGGCTCATTATGAATTAAATACAGACTTTTGAAGGACAAACGAATTCTTAAGTTCATCCCCATGACAAGTTCAGAAATGTGTACAATCCTTTAAAGCATTTTAACTTACCTATTTATGTTACATGTGCTAGAAATTCTCTGACAGATTTTTTTAAAGATATATATTCAGTTGTTAGGAATAGTTATTACCGCCTATCATAGTCACTGTCAACATTTATGAGTTAACAGGTAATGGCTTTGTGATTCTGGGACATATATGTGACAGAACATTGCCTAGAGCAGGATTTTTCTTTTCTTTATTTACATTTTTTTTCATGTTTATTTATTTTGAGAGAGAGAGAATGCATGCAAGTGAGGGAGGGGCACAGAGATAGGGAGAGAGAATCCCAAACAGGGTCCACACTATCAGCACAGAGCCCTGCGAGGGGCTTGATCATAGGAACTGTGAGATTGTGACCTGAGCTGAAATCAAGAGTCTGATGCTTAACTGACTTAGCCACTCAGGTGCCCCTAGAGCAAGGTTTTTCAGACTTGAGACTATTGACATTTAGGGCTGGATAATTTTTTGTTGTGTTGTGCTGTCCTGTGCATTATAGGATGTTAGCAACATTCCTGGCCTATACCCACTTGATGCCAGTAGCTCCCTACTACACCCCCACCCACTTCACAGCCCCGAAACCAAAAATGTCTCCAGATTTTACCAAATATCTCCTCTTGTGGGCAGAAGTTTCTCTCTTGAGAAGCAGTAGAGTGACAGACCTTGAAGTGGGCTTAGGCACTACTGAAAAGAAATACTGGCAGGACACAGGATTAATTCATTGGCTGGTTGAATATCCAAATGGACCATTTATTGAGAATTGTATTCTAGTTTAGAGATTGAAGGAACTGGAATTTGAAGGAATAGTCTTCCTTTTGTCCCAATTTGTGGATTCCACAAGTCACTTCCTTATCTCCTCTTATTGACCCCTTTGTGGAATAGGAGAACCGGTAGAGGACAACTGGGAGCTATGAATAAAATGTTAGCAAAGTTATCAGAAGATCCCTTGATGACATCTTGCCCCAACTTTCCTATTTAAGCTCCATTAAACTGTCTGTGCTTGTTGTGGTTTGAAATGTAGAACCAACTCTAACCCTCTTGGTTCCAGAATAAAGTGATTTGTAAGTCATTTACACAGACTTCCTCAAATATGGTCTTATTTCTTCTGCCCTGGCTCATTATTAGCTGTAGGATTGGTACGTCTATACTCTAGTGGCACACAATAGAATATCTCACGTGGAATCAAAGTGGTGGTGTGGGTGATCAGTAGACCTTACTAATTTTGATTGATTTCCAGTTATTTCATGCTCTAATTGATCCAGGTAACATAAGTTGCTGAACTGAACTTCATTTTTTGCTTTGCTACTGTGACCTTTTGAAGTGAGTCCTTTATCTACTTTATGCCTCAAATCTACCTATTTCTCAATGTCATTGAGAGAGCAATAAAATTGCAGTGATACTTATAATGTTACCCTCTTAATTATAAGTAGTTGAACTACAGTTTAAGTAAATGCTCTATAAAATCTGGACATACAAAATGGATTTTCCTTTCCAAATCTTACCAGTCCTTCAGAATTCATCCAGAGTTCCATTTGTCTCAAGAAACTTTCCCCAACAGTTCTAGCTAACATGGATCTTTCCACAGGCTTGCATTTTTTGCTCAATGTTTTGTGTCTTATCTCTCTAACAAAACTATAAGTTTTTTTTTCAGGGAGGTAGGAGTGGGAATTGGAAGGGACATCACATTTTTATGTGATATTAAATCCCTTTAACGCTTTATATCATTTGATCATCCTACTGACTTTAGGATTGTTAGCACAGATATAATTTTTACCATTTTACAACTGTTTTTAGAGGAGTCGAGACTTAGTACCCATTAGGTATTCGAATTCCTAACTAGAAAAATTGTTCACACCTAAAGACTGTTTTGATTTGCCATTTTGTTTGCAAGGTGCAGAATCTTAGTGTTGCCTTTTAAAGTATTGAGACATCTAAGCCTGCTATATTAAGTAGGCTGTGTACAAGGTTAGTGGGGTTGGCTTATGCTGAATCACTCCTGCCCTGGCTCTGTCCTCCAGGAAGGACAGGCACTGCAGAATAGCAATCTGATGGTGGGTATGCAGACTCTTATCATACAACAGTTGCTCTATAAAGCCTTCTTGGAAGGTACGCTCTTTCCTGTGTTCAGGCACCTTTGCTGAGCAAAGTCTCCAGTGTCCTCTGCTTTAATCCTGAGTATTTCTGCTGTTACTGATAGAGCTTTGTGATGATACCACCTAAAACTGAGTGTTTTAGGGACAGGCTCCAGTATGCCCTGACCTGGAAGTTAGTATGCCTCAACCAGCATGGAAACCACAGAGAAGAGCTCTGCTGGTGTGAGGGGAAGGAGCCTTGTTTTTAGCTCAGCTCACAGAATGAAGAATGAAGCTCCCAGCTTGTCTACATGTCAGACCTCTGTTGTTGGTTGTCCCATACATTGAACAGAGTCCTGTAGAGGCGGTGACTTATTCCTGTGGCCTGACATAGCTAGTTTCTATAGATTATTTTATCTGAACCAGTTGGACAGTGCTTTGTTTGTTTGCTTGTTTGTAAATCATATTGCTTGGCTTTCTTCTGTGAGATAGAAGTGGAAGCTACCTTGAAACAAACTAGGAGCTGCTAACTTCCCTGTGCCTGAATTACCCAGTGTAGGTGCTCTGCTCTCTGTACTTGAATGCCTGAGGCAGGTCATGCCTAGAGATTGTTTCCGCTTTCAAGGACACTTATCTTCTCTAACCCGATACTCCTTTAGCTTCTTTAATTTTGAATATTGTATATCTGTTCTGTTCACATCCCCTAGGTTTCCTTTTCCTGCTGATTTTCTTTCTAGGTCTAGGCTCTGTACCTCAGTGCTTAACCATTAGCCAGCTTCAGAGTCCAGTAATTGGATCATCTGCTCTCTCCAACATACAATTAGCTAATTGTCTGGGCTCTATTTGATTTATTCCTGACCTTGACAGGTCTCCAGCTAGTGTTAACTAGTCTAAGAACTATTTAACTATCTAACAACCTGATACATCTCTGCCCCCTGATCTTGACCAAGGCATTCAGTGAAAACTCTGGTTTCTGAGTGTCTATATTCTGACCCTCAACCCTAGGTGACACTAGTGATGGCTTTGGCATGGGGTTATGAGACTGACCCTTATGTGTACCGTATGAGCATATTGCTTATATATTTCTCAAGACCGAGTCTGCCTTTTCTAAAAGACACCTAAAAAGCAACAGAAAGTCAGAGGCTACCTTTTTTGGTAGCAGTTCTTTCATTTTTTCTGTTGGAGATCCAGATTCAGCTTTTTATAAAATATTCTTCCACATAATACAGTTACAATAGTAAACCTGGATCCACAGATCAGAGATACCATTTGATAAAAATAAATAATGTATAAGAACTCAATAAAACTAGCCTGTTTAATGGAAGCATCATAAAAACTTGTGTGGGGGAAAAAAAGCATGTAGCTGTGGTAGCAAGTATAAAACAGATGTCAGAACTGAGTAGTCATAAAACTACACAGCTCAGCAGCAGGGATGGTTGCACAGCTGCTCAGATGCCGCAGCCACCAGGTACTAGGCCTCATCTTGACCATTCAGAGAGTAGAATTTCTGACTGCTTGCATCATGTGAAGCCATCTTTTACTGACAATAAACCATTAAATATATTGAGAGTCATTAGATAAGAACAGAATGGGTTTTGTCTTCCCTCTTAATACGAGGAATAGAGAAACTGATGCTGATGGCAAATATTGAAATTGGAGCAAAGTTTATATTAGCAAAACTCTCGTAACCAGAGTTTTTACTAAAGGCTGCAGGCAGGGTGAGACACCCACCTCATGGACATTACTTAGGAAGGAAGGGGTGAGGGGGGATGGAGATGAACCTTTGTTGGCTGCTTCTGTGGTTAGACATGTGCTAGGTGCTTTATGACGCTATTTCATATAATCCTTATAACCTCTCAGTGGCGTGGCTGGTGGTTCCTCATTGTGTAAACAGGCTGAGGTCACATTACTATGGAATATTTGCACTGGGCTTTGACTCTGAATCTAACAACAACTTGCTTCTTAGAACGAGGCAGGATTGCTTTAGAAAATGAAAGCTGCTGATTTTGGCAGAAAGGCGGGTGATAGGAAGGACTCAGTCTGAATTCCCTCGTTTCGCAAAAATTGCTGCATTTGAAAGCAGGGTATGTTAGTTTCCAACACCAGCTGTTAGGATCACCTATGGAGATTTCAAAAAATAAAACAACCCCAGCACCCTGAGGTTTCTAAATCTCAGTGGCTTCTGGATGTGGGGCTGACTGCCGAGGTGATTCTGATGTGCTTATTAGGATTGAGAAATGTTTATGTGTAGAAAATGATGAAATGGTTATGAGCCCTGGAGTGGTCCTGGAGATAGTATCTCCATCATTCTTGTGAGAAGAAACTGAGGCCCATAGAGCTCAGGGGCCAGATATTTCTTCATTCAGTATAGCACTTACCCAGCATTAACTGTTTGTTATTTTAGGTGATCCAGAAAACACAAGGAAAAAATGCTTTCTCTGCCTTTGAAGAGTTTTTAGCTAGCGGCCATGCAGTTGGTGAATGTAGTGCCGCATTTGGAATCCAGGTTTCCTGACTTCATCGGTGTTATAAAGCGTTTTGAATATTATCATTGCCAGGTCCTCTTTGAGATCCCTCCAAGCTGTGTCAGTGGTTCCCATTAACGCTGTGGTAAGTGGCCTCCAAAGCCCATGGCTCTCTTTTCCAGAAGTCTCCTGCCTGCCTTTCTGCCTCATTACCAGCCTGGTATTCAAGCCCCCATTTTGCCTCAGGTTCACAGGTCCACAGCTTTTTAGTTGACTGCTTTGTTCTCGGTTCATTTTTTTAAGTGTCTCACCTGGAAAAGGCCTGAAAAGCTGCAGAGTGATTATTTTAGGAGAAGTGCAGTGCTTGGATGAAACCTGCCCTACTGATGGTCATCCTGATCTCTTTGCTGTACTTTCTAATTAGTTCATAGTCATCTGACTCATCCTACAGTGTTTTGTGGGCTGCATCTTTTTCAGAGTTTTCCCTAGACCTCTCAGGGCAGTGAACACAGGAGAGGGCAGGGAGCCATTTCCTCCAGTCACCAGGGAGGGAAGGAAGAAGGAAGGCAATGGGTGTGCCGAGCACTGTGCTAGACTCTTCTGTGTATTTCTTTCTTTCTTAGCCTTTTTTTTTTTTCTCAGTAGCCTTGGCAGAGAAAGTTTCTGCGTCTTCAAATTAGGGACAATAACTGAACTTACAGAAGTTAAGTAACGTTTTCAAGGTGATGTAAACAAGTTTCATTGCTAGAAATCCAACTTTAGAACCTCTGACTTAAAGGTCATGCTCTTTTCCTCATACCACATGCCACATTGTATGTGAAGCTTTTACTCTAGTCCAAACCTACTTTTTGGATAAGTGAGTCTAAATTTGATTTCTGATATGCTCAGTAAGTTTTAGAAATCAAGGCTTTGATTTAACAGTCTAGGAGGGATATCATCATTGGGATGGGACTCCAGACAGGGTAGCATTAGATGTCATAGTCGGAGAATTGCGGTGAGGCTAGATGCTGAGGCCACAAGCCAGTCCATCAGAACCAGGGGCCAACAGAGCCAGTCTCCCCAGCCAGTGTCAGAACTTGGAATACTCAGTATGACCAAAGCATAAATGCTAAGCCGAGGTCCTTGGGGAGCTGGAAGTGGTATGGAAGGATGGACCTTCACCTCACAAATATCTCCCATTACACATTATGCCGAATGGAGACCACTAATCTCTCCATTTAATAGAATAGTCTTTTCTTTTAGTCTTTAATTATAGCTTGAGTTTTTACGTATCTGCCTTTTTTGATAATACTAATCTGGCTCAGTTTTTGAATCTGAAATAATCTTGAATCTTGAAAATAATTCAGGGGTGCCTGGTTAAACATCTGACTTCAGCACAAGTTATGATCTCACTGTTGGTGAGTTCAAGCCCCACATCGGACTCTGTGCTGACAGCTCAGAGCCTGGAGCCTGCTTTGGGTTCTGTGTCTCCCTCTTTCTGCCCCTCCTCTGCTTGCACCGTCAGTCTCTCTCTCAAAAGAAACAAACAGTAAAAAATTTTTTTAATTGAAAATAAAGTTTATTGTAATGAGGAAATGAGAACATTTATGTGAATGAGTGTTGCAGACTGTAGGCTATCCATAGATACCAGGTGTGAGACCCCAGCTTCTCTAAAAAATAAGATTGCTAAAAAGTAAATTGTTCAAAAAAAAAGTTTTGATTTCGGGTGAAGGGAGCAGTGATTTTTGGAGTGTGAATACTCCAGAAGAAGCAAAACCAGAATGGGAAGCTGCATTGGGTATGGGGTAGAAAGCTTTAGATTTCTTGGGGGTGGAGGGGCTGTAAATAAGATCTCTGAGTGCCTGGAGTTAGTTAGGAGATCAGAGACTAAACCTGATTGGATGCTGACCTGGGGTCTTACTCTGGGTCTTACTCCAGCTAGTTGATGCCATGTGCTTGTGGACAGCACCTTGTGTAGTCTTTAGCTCAGTGATGAGTTGTTGAGAGCCTGACATTATACCTAAATGTGGTGGAGTATCCTATAGAATTGAATCATGTGCTATAACATTTACATGTGAGTGTTGTAGTGGAACCAGTTGGAATTAGGGATTGGCATGAGTCTATGTGATAGACTGGAAGACCAAGGTACCAAGACAGTTATCTATACGAGTCGGGACTACTCAAAGCTAAAAGCGACATTTGACTTTACCCTCTCCCACACTCTCTCACCCTGTTTCTTTTCTTTTATCAAAACATGGTATTACTGTGTTCTCGAGAGCGAATTATAATTAAAGTAACCACAGTGTAAAAGCTCATCAACCCAGGGTCTCCAAGTGAGGGTAGAGAAGCTGGTTAGAGAAGAGGTATTATGTAATAACCTAATTATGAGGCCTGCCATCTGCTTAGGAGTCACGCCTGCCTGGTTAGGGTTCTCTGATTGTGTTTTTCAAGGAGGATGCTAGATTAGGGAGCCATGTTGTATGTGTGCATGCGTGCCTCTGTGTGTGTGTGTGTGTGTGTGTGTGTGTGTGGTGTAGGTAAATGACACTAGAAATATTAATGCCTTTCCTAAAGGAAGTTGGTGGGTTGTGGGGGGAGGGAGTCGAAACAGCCTTGGAGGGCTCCTAAGCAGATGTTACCTGTTAGCATAGAGAACACTGGTGGAAGGTTAATTATTTTGTAGAAGGGATCCACATATTAGGGGAGGGGCAGTCAGGTGAAGGTGGCTGTCAGGATGTGGCCCGAGACCTCAAGTCTACCTGGAGAACGAACCAAGACATTTTTCTTTATGAAGGAGAAAGAATGAAAAATGCACTTTGTTTTTTCAGGGGGTGGTTGCCTACTAGGGATCAGAACATTAAATCCAGGATCCTGAAAAAATAGGAAAAATAGTCAGTGTAGAACTGATGCAAAGCACTGTGCTCAGGGCACCTGATGAGTTAGTTGCTTCTGAAGGTGCTCAGGTCCACGAATCAATGAAAAAATCATACAGATAGCAGGAAGCTGTCACGTGAAGGGAGTGTGTCTCTCAGGGCCTGCGGTGGGCACTGTGCACAGCTGGAAAGAAGCCTCTGGGCTGTGAACCGAGAGGCTGAGACCCAGGTGGGCTGGGTATCCACACACTGCTTGTACGCTAAGACGTATAGGGAAAATGTCAAACTTTTTTTTTGTCTTAAATATCAAACTTTCTAACCACTCTTTAGGAGAATCTTTAACAGAAAATCTCTTTGCCTTCAGGTTTCAGAAGTGTGCATATGTCAGGACAGTCAGCAAGTTATTGCAGTGAACATCGCAAAGGGAGTAATGTTTTGCCAATCCCTACCCCTACTCCCACCTATTAGAGAGGGCTTTAAAATTAATTTTCTTCTACTGCCCACCCACTACCCTCAGTATGAAGGCAATGTTGTCTTTTAGAGAATACTAATTCAGAGTCCTGCGCAGAATTGAGGAGGTTGTTTGATGTGTTCCGTATCCCTAAAGAATCACCAAAATATGGCAGATACCCACCTCCCAGTGTCAGAGGTTTTCCTGTCCCTTTAAACCAGTGTCACATTTTTATTTTACAGATAAGGAAGTGGAGGCCCAGAAAAGTGTAGTGACTTGCTCAAGGTCATAGCTTGTCATTTGTGGAACTTGGACCACAACTAGGTCTCCTGACTCCTAGCCTGTTCTTTCTGTTGCCCCGTGGTATCTCTCATGTGGAGATGTATTTGAAATGTTGCCAGGATTTCTGTGGCAGTGGCAGTCACACCTGATTACAGTGGGTATGTAATCATGCACGGTCTGTGGACATAACCCTCTGGACATTATGAGGGCTCTCACTGGTGTCAACTTTCAGCAGAGATCTCAGAGCAGCAGAAAAGGCTTTTTTTTTTTTCAAATTAAAAAATATTTATTTTTGAGAGAGAGAGAGAGTGAGAGGGAGGGCCAGAGAGAGAAGGAGACACAGAATCTGAAGCAGGTTCCAGGCTCTGAGCTATCAGCACAGAGCCCAACGTGGGGCTTGAATTCATGAACTGTGAAATCATGACCCGGCCTGAAGTCAGACACTCAACTGACTGAGCCACCCAGGAGCCCCTGCCAAGAATTTGAAGCAGAAAGTTTTATTTCCGCAACTAAGTCTGCTTCTCATCTTCCCTTTGACCACCACTTCTCATCAGACCCTGTTTCTGGAACAACTTTGGAATAGCCTTACTTTTTTGCTCGACTTCCCTAAGCGTTCAAACTTGAGCTTAAGCAAACCGGCAAAGCTTGAGCTTCCGGCAAAGAATTTTCTCTGTAGGGTCTTGAATAGCTATGTAAAATGTGGATTATGGTATATTTTGTTTTCCCCAGTGGCAGATCTCTTCAGGAGAATAGAAATTTGCAGTCATTAGCTTCCTTTTCTCCTCAAAGACAGCCAGCATGGTCAGACTTCCTTGCTGCTTTACTTAATTTGGTCATACACACTCGTTTTTAACATAAAGAGTTACTCTGATTATATTCTAAGTGTTCTTAGTATACTGCAGGTTTTACTTATTTCACAAAGATCTGAAATGCCTCTGATCCTGGGACAGTGGTTCCCCAGAATGGCAGATAATCTGTATTGCCTGGGAGCTTTAAGAAAAAAAGTACATCTTAGGGCCTTACACAGGCCTGAGTCACACTCTTTATCAGCATTTAGCTATTTACCAAATACGTTATCAATGATGTAATGTGTACTTTGTATATTGGGTGCTTAATACGTGGCTTACGAATTTATCTAGAGCCTGTTGAGAGGACAAAAGGTTTTGATTTTTTAGAACACTTAGTGCACTACGTCCAGTGTGGCATTGTAAGATGAATATATTTTTTCCTGCAATAATGTAAGAATAAATAGCGAAAAGCATTCTGTAAATATGTTTTGAATTGGGCCATTTGAAAATGGACTATCTGCAATGTGCCAAATGAGATCCACTAAATACAGAGAAATGTTTTAATTTAGGACTTTAAAAAAAAGGAAGTAATTTTAAAATGTACACTTACGATAAATAGGTAGAAAATTGACACAAAGAAAACACTTTCTTTGAGTTAAAATAGATAATTTATTTGTTTTAATGGCACATCTTTTAAAAACTTGATTATTAAAAAGCACAATCCTGGAGTCCCTGGATGGCTCAGTTGGTTAAGTGTCTGACTTCGGCTCAGGTCGTGATCTCATGGTTTGTGAGTTTGAGCTTCACTTTGGGCTCCGTGGGGACCACTCAGAGCCTGGAGTCTAGATTCTGTGTCTTCGTCTCTCTCTGCGCTTCCCCTGCTTGCATTCTCTCTTCTCTCTCTCTCAAAAATAAATAAACATTCTAAAAGAAAAGTGCAATCCTAAAATATTCATTTGGCTGTCCATGATTTTGTACATAGACTGAATATGAAAATTGTAGCATGTTAATGTTTACTGCCTTCATTGAGTTTAATCTAATTCAGTCTTCTACTTTTATGGATGGGGAAGTTGAGACCCAGTGAAGAATGAGTTAATCCAAAAGTATTAGGGCGCCTGGGTGGCTCAGTTGGTTAAGTGTCCGACTTCAGCCTAGATCGTGATCTCACCGTTCCTGGGTTTGAGCCCCGCGTCGGGCTCTGTGCTGACAGCTCAGAGCCTGGAGCCTGTTTCAGATTCTGTGTCTCACTCTCTCTCTGCCCTCCCCCGTTCATGCTCTGTCTCTCTGTCTCTCAAAAATAAATAAACATTAAAAAAAATCAAAAGTGTTAATCAACTTTCTATAGGCACATAATAGTTACCTACTTAAACTAGCTGACATATAAAAAGGAAAATTATACAAAATTAAGGTAGGGAGGGGTCTTTCCTGGAACCTAGGAGCAGGGGTGCTGCTGACCCTGAGGAAGGGGCTGAGATCAGAAACAAGAAAGCCCTCAGGGGTTTCTGTCTCTCTGTCTCTCTCTTGTATCTCTGCCTTTTTCTGCCTCTGCATTGGTCTTTTCTTTCTTGCAGGTGGACTTTCTCTGTTCACTCATTCATGTGGCTCACTATGGTTACTGTACACCTGCCACTTTTACTTACACTTTAAGTTGCCTGCCCAGACTTCTGTGGGAGAAAGAATCTGATTGATCCAAGCTTGGGTCAGTTGGTTCCATCAGCTCTAATGAGGTGGAAGTGAGGGTATTATTTAGTCAGACATGACTGATGGAGGAGAGGGAATGTTCAGAGGAAGGTGAGTCACTGAGTTGGGCAGACACCCCACAGCTTTTCTGAGAGTACAGCTAATAAATTGTAGTATTTTAGGGGGAAAATGAGGATGATCTGAGATAAGGCATTGGATATTGGGGAATGGGAGTTGTGGAAGATAGGAAATGGGGTAGGGAGTGGTAACATTCACAGTAACTGGGAACACAGGAAAGGGGGCTTAGGAGGTGTGAGGGGGGCAGACGGGGCTTGATTTCAGTTTTAAATATGTCGAGTTGAGAGTGCCTGTGAAAATTACAGGTGGAAATGTCTGTCAGGTTAATTGAGTAAGTCAAGAATGTATGGGTTTGGACCTCTGGGAAGAGTTGTCAATATTATGAATGTAATTAAAGGATGCTTAATGGGTGAGCTCGCCCAGAGAGCGTTTATAGAGTGAATAGAGATGACTCAGGACTAGAGTCCTGAGAGTTTATAGAGGAATAGAGATGAACCCTGAAGAAACACTAGCATTTAAGAAGCAGCAAGATGAGGAGTTCTTTTTTTTTGTTTTGTTTTTAATGTTTGTTTATTTTTGAGTGATAGAGCCAGAGTGCAAACAGGGCAGGGGCAGAGAGAGAGGGAGACACAGAATCCAAAGCAGGCTCCAGATTCTGACGCGGGGCTCGAACTCAAGAATCCTGTGATGATGGCCTGAGCAGAAGTTGGACGCTTAAGCAACTGAGCCACCCAGGTGCCCTGAAGATGAGGAATTCTAAAGGAGATCAAGAAGTAGACACAGATGTAAGAGGAAAACGGAATATATAACGTCCTTTTTCCTTTGGAAGCCCAGGGGAAAGAGTGCATGATTCAAAGTGTCACCAGAGAAACATGCTGTGTGGCTAACATGTGAGACAACACCTGAAAAGCAGTGTACTTGATTGAGCCACTGAGAGGGCCCTGCAGAAGGTGGAAACCAGATTACAGGAGGCTTTTGAATGACTGGGAGGTGGAACGTGGTGAGAGAGAAGAGTGTCAGGCCATTAAAAATGTCTGGTTGTAAAAGAGGAAAGAGGTGGTAGCTAGTTGGATTAAGAAAAGGGTGAAGAGGGGCATCCGGGTGTCTCAGTCAGTTGAGTGTCCGACTTTGGCGCAGGTTACGATCTCACAGCCCTTGAGTTCGAGCCTCACATTGGGCTCACTGCTTTCAGCACAGAGCCTGTTTCGGATCTTCTGTCCATGTCTCTCTGTCCCTTCCCTGCTTGTGTGTGCTCTTTCAAAACTAAAAAAAAGGTGGGGGAAGGTGAAGAGGTTTTTTCCTTTTTCTTCTTAAGATCAGAGAGACTTAGAGCATGTGTAAATACTGGTGGGAAAGAAGTAGTAGAGAAGAGTCATTGGAAATACAGGAGAGGAGGGACAGTTTCTGGAGTGAAATCCTTAAAGATGGAGTGATGGGCTCCAGAGACAGGAGGAGGGATGGAGGCAGGCTGGCTGATGGAAGAAGCTTAGCAGAAGTAGGGTTGTGAAAGTCAAGGACAGTGGCTGGATTCAGGACTCTTGGGGACTCCAAAACTGTTGGTAATTTGGGGAGGTGGAAAAGGAGGAGTTGAGGCTCCTTTCAGTATTAAGATTTTTTTAAATGATGCTTTTGACCCAGAGAATGATTTTAGAAATGAAAGTGGGTATCTATGCCGCATAGATCAGTGGGAGTCGGGGGGAAGGTAGTACACCTGGGAATAGGATCTCCTTGCACTTGAACTCTTATCTGAGTCAGGTTGTAGACGTGCTCAGCATTGGATTCTCAGGTTTCCTTAGGATTGAATCACTAATTGCAATGAAGCAGGCTTAGACCAGTCAGCATCTCTTAATACTCAGTATTCAGAGAAAAGTCTAAAGGCATCCTTATCTGTTCAAAGTTTCAGTTGAAATAGTTCCCACAACCCCACATGCTCTTATTAATATAGCCCTGTTGGGGGATGTATGGTCTGATTTTGTCTAATGATAACTATTTTTTACTTCAGCCCAAACCCTTGACTTTGCCATAGTTAATTACTGCTTGAAAGCGGAGAGGTAAGTCACCTCAGTTCCCTCTGCAGCCCTGGGAGTGGGAGGGAAGAACCATACAGAGGAGTTCCTCCTCAGCGCAGGCCTCCTCCTTCAACTGAGACCATGTTCCCCGGGGAGCCTGAATTCCCCTGGGCCCCTTAGTGAAGATGAAGGTGAAACAGATACCCAAGCCTGTGAAAAGAAGTAGATTTAAGAATAAGATTAGCATCTTCACCATCCTCACTACCTCCCCAACTTAAAGTGCTAGTCCCCAGCTAAAGGTGCTGCTCCCGTCTGGGTCCCTTATGCCTCCCGTGAAAACAATTGTGGTAGAGATAAGGAGAAGTCTCCTGCCAGTACCTGGCCTCCTGCTGTTAGGGTGAATACAAAGGGCAGGAGGAGAGGGGATAGGGCCAGGAAGGACGGACTGTAACCCTAGCCTTGTAGCTGAAGTCCCTCCCACAGTCTGCTTGTGCAGCAGGTCCAGGGAAATGATCTCTTCCACCGTGCTGGAAGGTAGACGATGAAGTGCTGAAAGCTGGCGCACCAGGAGTGCCTTGGCACTCTCTCATACCATCACTCAGCTCTCCTTGTGATGGGGTGTGGATTTGGTTTGGTTTTATTTCTTTTTTTGTTTTTTTGTGTTTTTTTAACCTAAAATGGAATCCAATAGGAGTGTTAGGGCACCATCTCTCACAGTGAGGGAGTAAATCCCACTCCCCCTGTTCCTCAGGACAGCACAGTGGCTTACTCTTAAGTGCATGGTACCAGGGGTCAGGTCATAGAATGTTTAGTGAATTTTTTTGCTTTGCTGTGTCTCACTTTTCTAAATTGGTGAAATGAGATTTGAGTCCCTGAGTGGGTGATGAGAAAATGATAGTAGAATATGCTGGAGTGGGGGGTGCTTTGGAAGCCTGTTTTGTAGGTAGGCTTTGGGAAATGAGCACATGAGGCACAGATCCAGGGCACTGGGCACAAACATGCCCAGGTTATTGGGGTCCTGCTGCTCACAGAATGAACCTGTGGTTCCCCATCAGATAAATGCAAATAATGATACTTGGTCTCACAGGATTGTCATGAGGATGCAATTAGATGATGCATGTGAAAGTGCTTGGCACAGAGCTGAATCTCAGTAGTGCTATTTTTGGATGTGTCCTAAACAGATGTGCTATAAAGTAGCTGGAAGATGTGAAGGTCTGATGGAGAAAAGGCCATGCCACATTACATTGGGTGTATGTTTCTTTTCCTTATAGTGACGTTATATTTGTGTTCTTACCAGAGCAGTTTTTCAGACTGCTGTCCAGAGTGATGGTGCTTCTGTGATCATTGACTGCAGCTCTAGAGACCATTTTCATCTAGACATATGTGCCTCTGCTTGTCCCCATGAGGACCCAGGCCTTCATAAACCTCTCATAAGCATGGCTAATTGAGCTCATTATTAGAATTCATTGTCATTCCCTTGCGTCCTCGATGTTGATGTGTGCATCATGTGTTTATACCACTGTTAGACTCAAGCATAATGTACAAATTTTTTTTAGTGTTTATTTTTGAGAGAGAGAGACAGGCACAGGCAGGGGAGGGCAGAGAGAGAGGGAGACAGAGAATCCCAAGCAGGCTCTGCAGTGTCAGCACAGAGGCAGATGTGGGGCTCAAACTCATGGACTGCGAGATCATGACCTGAACCAAAGTCAGACGCTCAACTGACTGAGCTATCCAGGCGCCCCATTAACATACAAAATTTTCAACTAGCATTCTGTTAAGGACTGATGCTCCTTTTATAGTTGAGTGGGAGTGTCAGTCAGTGTGTATTGTAAATTTTCTGAATAGAAAGGCATTTTCTATTTTGATCCCAGAATGTCACTGGAGAGACTGGGTTAGAGTTGGGTCGGGGGAACCTGGGAGAGTGCGTGGGGCACTCTGGACCAGATTGTTTCCCCCGAGGCCATCATCACTCTTTTGTTCCTGCTTAGTACTGTTGTCAGACCAGACAGGCACCAGTCCATCTCACTGCCTGTGTTATGACGGAGGGGTGGACACATTTCTTAGCCAGTCAGGACTATGGTAAGCATAGAAACAAATCAATGCAAAGTATCTATGATGGGCAAAATATCAGACTTTTAAATAAAGACAGGATCAATAACAGTGTTGTGCCCAGCCATGTTGGAACCTGAGGCAGAAAGGAAAAAATAAACACTGACCCTGTCTTTATTGAAAAATTTAAAACTTAAAAAAAAGAAATTGAAATGTGTTTGTGAATTTTTGGCATTAATGTTCATTTACAAAATATATTAAAAATAATATTTAGTTTGAGCTTTCCTCTACTGCTGCTAAGGTGCTCCGCGCTTTCAAGGAAGCTAAGGCTACCTTGAGATGAGCCTGTCACTTCATCCAGCAACTAGCACTATTCCCAGCAGTGCCCATGCAGGAAAATAATAAAACTTACTTACTTTGATTACTGAGTTTTTTGGCACTCCCTTAAATTCTGTGCCCCAAGCAGGTGCCTCTCTCCCCACACCCTAGTCCCAGCCCTAGTTTTATATCAAAGGCAGAGGGAAGTTTCTCCACAGGTAATTTAGTGCACTGGTTGGTGCTGGTGTGCTCCTGGTCCTTTTTGGAGATGAGACTCCTTAACATGCCTCCCCAGGTTTGGAGGACAGGCTTTTCTTCAAAAACAAACAACTAGAATTTTTTTCTACAAGTTTTTTCTAACTTAAGAAAGATAACATGTGGTCATTATAAAAAAATTGGAAAATAGAGAAAAGGATAAGGAAGAAAGCAGTCATCTGTAATCCCATCATCTATAGACAACTCCGTCTTGTAAAGTTTTTGCATGTTTTAGTCATAACATTTTATTGTACTTTCTTCTTGTGTTTTTGCTACACATACGCGTTTTCTTTTCTTTTTTTTTTTCCCCACATACGCATTTTCACATAGTTGTGTTCCCAGCAAAGTTAGAGCTTTGTATCTTATTTTTTTAAATGTGTGACATTGTGTATATGTTAGCATAAGGACACCTGGTGGCTTAGTCAGTTAAGTGTCTGACTCTTAGTTTTGGCTCAGGTCATGATCTCATGATTCATGAGTTCGAGCCCCGCATCGGCTCTTTGCTAACAGCACAGAGCCTGCTTGGGATTCTCTCTCTCCTTCTCTGCCCCTTCCTCTGCTCTATCTCTCTCTCTCTTTCTCTCTCTCAAAATAAATAAACTGAAATTTTTTTCTAATGTTAAATGTTTTAATAGCTATACAGTGTTCTTATGTATGACAAAACTAATCTTTTAACCAAATCTTTCCTTATTGGACATTTAGGTAATGTCTTTTTCTCATGTTTTTTTTTTTTTTTGTCTTGATCATTTTTGTACACATTTTGCACATTTTGTATAAAATAATATTTCAGATTATTTCTTTAAAAAGATTATGAGAAATGAAAAAATTTTAATTTTTTAAATTTAAAATTTTTATTTTTTTAGAGAGAGAGGGGGATAGGGAGAGAGAGAGAGGAGCTCGATCCTAAGACCTAGGATCATGACCTGAGCTGAAATCAAGAGTTGGATGCTCAACTGACTGAGCCATCAGGCATCCCCAGAAATGAAAGTTATGAGTCAAAGGATCTATCAGGCTTTTTATACTACTTCCATGTTACCTTTTAGCCACATGCCAGCTGGCATTCCTACTAGAAGGTATGACTGCCTGACTTGCACTGCTCACTGATGTAGCTTAGGGAGTGCTGAGTTCTTATTCCTTTCCCTCTCCTCAACTTTATTTATAGGAGTACTGGATACTTGGGTAGAGTTGTCCTCCTCTTCCAGGTTGGGTGGGATCCCTTCCTTGTTTGGCATAAGCCTCTTAGAATCCTGTGACATCTTGGTTTCTGCTAGTGCCCTCTGTGGATTCCTGAGAGAGCGAACACTTCCCTAATTAATCTTCATATATTTTTCCCATAGGCTTCTGGTTGCTCTAGACTTGACCCTGTAGTCTCTTTCTTCAACCCTTTGTTGAGGGCTATTAGAAGACCCACCATTCTCCCTAACTTACATTTCTCTGTCCTGCTGTGATTGGTACTCATTTGTTATTAGTCTAGTCCATAGCTTGTATGCATTTGGTATCTGAGCTGTTCGTGCTTGACCGCTGCTTCAGTGAGACTTGGTTTCTTTATGTTTTTTGGTGCCCAAGTCAAGTCTGATCTCCACTGTGTCCAAGAGGGCCTAGAAGTAGGCCATTCCTGGAGCTCTGCTGCATCACTGTAGTTCCCACAGAGAGCCAGAAACAGACTCCACCATTCTGCGTTTCTTCCTGTGGCCCAGCCACCACTCCCTTTAGAGTCATTCACTGAGTTTCTCTAGCCTTTACTGTGTTGACCTCTGAGATCTACCTTGGAGTAGAGTACAAGGACAGCGTGGACACCAGTGCCAGAGCAGATTTCTCTCCCGTGCAGACAGCAATTTCTTGTAGAGCCAAGACTAGAGTGAGGCGCTTACCTCAAGTGCAGAATTTAGGGGCACTCTAAAACTCAGTAATCAGCCTTAAGTAATATATTATTCAACATTTAAGAAATAAAAATGAATGCAAGAAACCATGATGAGCAAAGTATCAGAGTTTAAAATACAGGATCAGTTTAACATTGCTATGCCCAGCCATACCACAGCCTGAGTCAAAAGGAAAAGTCATCAATATTGACTTCATCTTCTTGTGCCTATGGCGTGTGCCTCTCTCTGCTCATCCTGCTTCTGGACCCTGGTTGTACAGCAAAACAGAGGACGTTTTCCTTGTGTGTAATTCAGTGTATCGGTCAATGCTGGTTACATCTGATCCTTTTCTTTTGACAGGCCTCTCCAGGTTTGTCCATGCCTGAGCTCTTCTTTTCACTTGGTACGAAAGATTCCACCCTCTTTCCTCTCATTGGAGAGCTAAGTTCTCTTCTTTATGATTGCTTTTGATAAACCCAGGTAAAAACCATCTCTCAGGCTTCCCCAGATAGTAAGTGTTCTGAGTGCTGAGGATCCCACATTCCCTGACCCTTATCTGTGAATCCAGCAAATCTCCTGTTCACATTCCTTGTGGCTGTGCTTTCCCAAATAGATTTGACCACTTTCTGCCTTAGAGCTTAATGTATGATTGCAGGTTCTATTTTAATGTAAATCTAGTCTTTAACTATAAACTTTCTCACTCTTCACGTGCAGTTTTCAGTACTCTGTTTTAACATTCTGTTCTGGATACTTTTTGTTAAAGGAGCCTGAATTGGTTAAAATTATTAAAACTTAGATTGTACCAGAGCTTGGGTATTTTATAATCATATTGGTACAAGTTTTCTTAGGGTCATCAGGGTCAAGGAACAGAAATTTAATCCAAATTGGATTAAGTAAAAAGGAATTTATTGGATAAATACAGTAGAACCTTCCAGAACCCAACAGTAGGAAATGAAGCTGGATTTTATGAGTATTGGAAAGTTATCAGATGGCTCTTGTGTTGGTCTCTTTCCCCTTGGAGGTATATAGTCTTGGACTACAGCTTCTTGTGTCTGCTCCATTTTCTTGCATCTTTTTTTTTTTTTTTACAGAACTTTTTTTTTAATTGAAGTATAGCTGGCACACAATGTTACGTTAGTTTCAGGTGTACAACGTAGTGATTTTACAAGTCTATACATTATGTAATGCTGACCACCAGTATAGCTACCATCTCTCACCATACACCACCATTGACTACATTCCCTGTGTTATCCCAAAGAATTTCTTTTATCCTCATGACTTACTTATTCTGTGACTGGAAGCCATTTTCTTGCCTTCGGCTCTCAAGGGAGAATGTGCACCACGTGCCCACTCCTGGTCCAGTTTGGTGTGGCTAGGAGAAGGGGGTCACTTGATACAGCATATCTAATCATTATTTCAGCATGGGTTGAAGAGTATGGTAAGCTAGATCACTGTGTTTTTTACAATGCATAATAATAAAGTAAAACCTTTGCCTTCTGAGAGAATATAGTCCTAGTGAGACAGACTGGTATGCAGGCAAGCGGGATATAATCAGGGTAAGAAAATAATGTAAGAATGGACATTCTGTGAGGTGGAAAGTTCACATAGGAGCCCTGGTTTGAGCTACATTTGTACTTACAGCTACAAGTTTACTAATTAAACATAAAACAGGTTTTCCAGATAGAGAAAATAAGGAAAAAGCATGGAGGCATCAGAGGACGCTCTCCAGGCAACTCAGTTTAGTGCGGGCTGCAGATTATAATGGGCCTTGGATGCCACATTAAGATGGGATTTTGATCTCATAGCTGTATGAGAGCTAGCAGAGAATTATAAGCACAGAAACAACATTATTGGATTTGCTATTTATGAGACATCTGTTAATCATTTATCATGTACCAAGCATTGTGCTAGTCCTGAGGATTCCAAGAGGAATAAGAAGTTCCTCTTGCCATTTTAATTTTCTTTGGTGATCCATTTTTCAAGTGCCCCACCCCTGGAAAACAATGTAGAATGTTGTCCCTAGGATTTCATGGTATTCATAGTCCTTAGACTGGTATTTCTAATGATAACATTAAAGAGTCATAAAGTGTAAATAGTACACTTTATGTAAAAAAAAAATCCCACTTTGTTTTATGACATCATTATGATAACATAACAAGCATTATTCTACCAAGGCAGAAAAGAGTGAATCCCTCTTTGCCTCAGCCTATCTAGTTGAAGAGATTAATGTATCACAGAAAATCACAGGACATTGTGATAAGTGTGAGGATAGAAATAATGGCCAAATGTGGGGTAATAGGAAAGCCTGGGCATGACAGAGAAAGGGAGGACTTCACAGAAGAGGTGTTATTTTGACCATCTTCAACTCCTTTTATCAAGCAGAAGATTAGGACCAGGATGTTCCAGGCAGAGGGAATAGCACATGTAAACCTCCTGGGAATAAATAGAAAGGTTCAAGTTCTGAAAACGTACTGGTGGAGGAGGAAGGAAGGAGGGTTGGGAGATGGAGCTGGGTGGGGCAGGGCTGTCTTTAGGTTTTAAAGGGTCTAGAATTGTCATACATTGTTGGTAGGAGTATAAAATGATATAACCCCTTTGGGAAAAGTTCTGGCAGTTTCTTATTAAATTAATTATGTACCTGCCTGGTGGTCTGGCACTTACACTCTTGGATATTAGGTATTTACCCAAGAGAAATATTTATTTTATGAAACAAAAGACTTATACAAGAATTATATAGAGCTTCCTTCATAATATTTCCAAATTTGAAATAACTCAGTCTCATTCTGTAAGAGAAAAGATAAGTGTGTCAGCAGTAAAAGTAATATACTGATACAGACAACAATGTAAACTAATATGATGAGTAAAAGATCCTTACACAAAAAAAGCCTCTACTGTATGATTCCATTTATATGAAGTTCTACAGTCCACAAAACTAGTAATAGATGATAAAGTCAAAACAGTGGTTGTCTCTAGGGGGAATACAAAGATGGGATTGTCT
This sequence comes from Proteles cristata cristata, assembly GCA_017311185.1. Taxonomy (NCBI): domain Eukaryota; kingdom Metazoa; phylum Chordata; class Mammalia; order Carnivora; family Hyaenidae; genus Proteles; species Proteles cristata. The sequence continues at coordinate 1,544,602 of JAESUZ010004460.1, read as the reverse complement.
GGAAGGGGGCATGAGCCAACTTTCTGAGTGATGGAAAGGTTTGATATCTTGGTAGAGGTCTGGTCTGGGTAACATTGAATGTATGTATTTATCAAAACCCATCCAATGATAAACTTAAGATTTTCCCATTTCACTGTGTAGATTTTTATTTCTACCCTCCCCCTTCCCCCACCAAAAGAACTGTGAACTCTGAACACAAGTTAAAGACGTGTATGCAGAAGCAGTTAGGGTGAAGGGCACTGAGCTGCACCTTACTTGGAAATGGGTCAGAAGTAAGAGGATTATGCTTACATTGATGGATGACATATATGTGGTAAAACAAGAATACCAAAATGTTAACATTTGTAGACTGTAGGAGATGGGTATGTGGCTATTTGAAGTATGATCTCACCTTTACTGTATGTTTGACATTTTTCATAATAAAATGGGGGGAAATAGAAAGGTCCTTACATACTGCAATGTGAGGGATTTGGTCTTTATTCTGGCTTTGGAGAACTAGTGAATGCTTTTAAGAGGAGTTCTTCGATAGGAGTTTTAAAAGAGAATGAGGTCCCAGGCACAGAAGTTGAGGACTCTATTTTAGTTCTTCTGGTAAGGAAAGAGGAGAGTGTGAAGGAGGACCCAGGATGGAGTAGAGAGGATGGATCCTAGAGAGCTTTAGGGCATAGAATTGTTAAGTCTGAGTGAAGTCAACTTGGTGATGGCAGGAGTTGGGATGGGGAGGAAATTGTGAACTGACAGCACAGGTCCTGGGGGAGGGACCACGACCTAGGAGCTGGTGTATGCGGTGATGGGTAGTACATTCAGAAATCTTTAAGCTCTAGAATGAACAGTTGGGAGCTGAGAGAATGTCAGCCGTATTTGCCCTTCTCAAAACTCCAGTAATCCTTTGAAGAGTGTGGGCCAGTAACACACATCATGGCTTGGTGGAGATGATTAAGAGCCAGAGCTTGGGTGTATGCAGTCAGGGGCTGATGGGTCTGACTTCAGCTGCTCTGTTTGCACACCACTTATTAGAAGATTACTGACACCAGTGGCTTAGAGGGAGTGAGCTGGTTCAGGCCCAAGAGGCTCTCCACTTCTTCCGGGGAGGGATGATGCAGGATAGAGGAGGGGGGTGTTTGATTTCTTTTCCTTCTTAGCCGAAGAGAGTTTTCGTTTCCAGCTCAAGTGTTACTTTCAAAAGGAGGGATGGTGCACAGAGTTAAGTGTCACTCTGTAACAGCACAGAGATTTCTGTACAGCTCTCCATAATGCCACACTGTGAGCATGTCGCCGACGTAAGTGTCCAGTCGGCTCTCGTCTCACACAGCTCTCATTTGTGCTAGTCTGAGTGCTCAGGGGTGTTCCTGTTAGGGGTAGACTACCTTACCCCCCCGGGGGACCTTTTGAAAGCCTAGGACAATGTAAGGTTTTCTGTTGTTTGTTTTTGTTTTGGTTTTGGTGGGGGGAGTGTATCCTTTATGGTGCTAGGCAGACACGTTAGATACTTTACTATCTTTCATGCACTGGGCATGGTGTTGGGTGACAGAGGGCACAGTGAGTCAGTCATTGTCCTGACTTTGTGCAGTTTACAGGTTTTGGGGGAAGAAGGCATCAAACCAGGAATTACCACCTAAGTAGTTATACTTCTGATAGGTCTCAAAGGAAAAGTAGAAGGTGCTGTGAGTAACAAGAAATTTAACTTAAATCAGAAGAAGCTGGTGAGACCAGGGGAATCAAGGGAACCTCATCCAAGTAACAGCCTGAAACCTAAAGAATGCTTAGTAGGAGCTGGTCAGGCCAAGAACAAATAGGGCAAAGGGAGAAAGCATGCGCAGAAACCTTTAGGGAGGGTGGAGTATAAGCAACACTGAGGAGGAAAGAAGGCAACTGGGCTGGACCAGAGTGAGCAGTGGCAGGCTGTGCTGTGTAAGTGAGGCTGCAGAGAGATCATGTCACTTCATGTAGGGCCTTGCCGGCCCGAACCAGCATTTGAAGTTCTATTCAGAGAGGGGCAATAAGCCACTAGAGAGTTTCAAAAAGGTGAATGATACTCACTTTCTGTTTTTAAAAGATCATTACCCTGGCTGTGGTGTAGAGAACAGAGAATGGCTCAGACTGACCCAGGAAAGCTGCCTAGCAGATTTCAGTGAACACAGAATGTGGCTCTACTGATGTCTCTCACCCTTTCTCTCAACCTTTGTCCAAGAGCTAACCCCATGGTAACTGTGCAGCGAAGGTGGGGCCAGGTAGTTCTGGGAAGGCTCTCTTTTGGTTGGCCGTAGCTGGTGACAGATGAGGACCCACGTGCTCTGGTTCTGGTTCTATGTGCAGGACTTCACACGCCTCTGGTATGTGTGAGGCAACCTGATTTCTTAAACTCTAACCTTTTGTTCCCAGGCAGGCAGGTGCCGTCCCTCGAAATGCCTTTTATTTATTTATTTTTTAGACTCTTGCCAAAGCCCTAAAGAGAACCTCCTGAACTGGAGATGCTCTCCCACCATCCCAGTCCTGGAAAGGGAGAGCCAATACAGCTGCCCTGCTTTCAGCCTGGTCTGTGGACTTACGGGGTCTGGTTGATGTTTCAGCACCACTGCCAGAGTTTGCCAGACTCTGACTTTGTGCCCACGGTTCCTGATGGGAGAGGGAGTTGAATGTCTCTAGTCCTCCCCCATCTGGCTGTTCTTTCTGCCTCGGGAAAGGACTGCTTAGACATGTTCCCCAGAAGGAGCAGGCACATGGTGGTTTTTTATCTGAGGCAAGTGAGGAGAGAGGACGTTAAAAAACAAACCCCAGGTCCCCACTGAAATCAGTGTTGACAAATGATGCAGACTGACCTTTTCTCCTGTAAAATCGTTGCTGTGCTCTTTGCCATCTTTTACAGAGCTGTGAAAATTTTTGTTCCTTCTGAAACTTTTGACATAGTTGTCCTCAATGTAAATACTCCATAGATGGGTATTCATCGGCCTCTGGTTGTCACTCCCTGTGCGAGCTTGCCCACTCTACGGACCATGCACCCAGATTCTCCCCGAACAGAGGACTCTCTCCCACCTGGTCCACTGGAGTGGCTCCCTGGCCTTTCCCTGTGTCTTTTTCCTTATCTTCCCTGACAGTAGAGGTGTGCCTGTGTGGTTTACTGTTGCAGGGAGGGGGTGAGAGGTGGCAGGAGAGAGTGTAGACCAAGTTGAGAGTCAGGAACTGGCACACCTGCATTCTAGCCCTGGCCCTACCGCTAAGTGGCAAAACTAAATACCACCTAGGCTTTTCTCTATGCTTCAGTTTTCCAGCCAGTCAAGTGCAGGTTGTAATACATGCCCTGCTTACTTCACAAGACTCTCAAAGATCGAAGCAGGGTTCTCTAGCTCAATCCTAACCTGGAAATAGAGTTCCTTCACTGCACAGGGTTTAAGCGATTTTTTTAAAGTGTGTTGCCTGGATTTAAAAATCAGGAGATTTCAGAGAAAACTCTAGCTTTTCTTGGAAGTAAAAAAACTTGGCAAGTCTCAGCCCACATTCCTCCATGGCAATTATCGGCTGGATTTGAGGAGTGGCTGCCTATGAGCTGGGGCATGCACTTTCTGGTTTGTGCAGTCCTCGTGCTTCCCCTTGATCTTTCTGACAGTGAGTCTCCATCCCTGGACTCTGTCTAAACACTTTGTTATACCTGGACTGTTTCCCTCCCTCGCACAGTCTCCTGGCCCCTCTGGGCATTTGGATTTATGCCCTTGATTTCAGGAAGATATTCCAGATTTAGAACTTTATGATAAGTTAGGTATTATACAGTTACAAAGGATTTGGTGTGTGGGGGGGGGTAGTGAGGAGGGAACCATTAATATTCATCACATACTTTGGGTGTGCTTATGCTCTGTTTATCATGTAATCCTCCCTGAAAGTGTGAGGTGGGTATCAGCTGCCCTCTGCAGATGAGAGGACAGGGCTTCACGGAGATTGTGGCCTCTTTGAGCCAGGGTTGGAGCCTAACCTGTTGGACTGTAAAGGAATACTGTGTGGTCTCAGGGTAGGGAGGGGGGATGTACCAGCACAGCCCCCGCCCCAGAACTGCCTGTATATATTTATATCCACTGTAGGCATGTCGGTAAGGGCCCTTTGTATGACTAGTAGTGGGATAGTCCTTTTTTTCTTTATAAAATACTTTTATGTAGAACTACTTTTTTCCTTCTCCCTTAAAGCAGGAGTCACCCTGCTTTTTTCCCCAGTGTCTTTTTCAGAATTAATATTAAACAGATAAAAGGAAGCTGTGTGCAGAGTCACACCCTTAATAAGTGGAGTCATTTTTTTTCCTCCTGGGGTCACTGGAAGTACCTCCATGTCCTAAGGCTCTGAGAAATTGTTTAAAAACCACTAATTTGGTCTTAATTTTTGCAGTTGAGAAAGCAGAGGCCAAGAGATCCAGCACCTTGTCCAGTATTGCCCTTTCTTTTATAGCTCCTGGATAAATTTCACTTTAACTGGGTCCTTGGTCTGATTCTTTAGAAAAGCTTCTGTGGGCACCTGGGTGGCTCAGTTGGTTAAGCGTCTGACTTCGGCTCAGGTCATGATCTCGCGGTTCATGGGTTCGAGCCCCGCATCGGGCTCTGTGCTGACAGCTAATTCAGAGCCTGGAGCCTGTTTCAGATTCTGTGTCTCCTTCTCTCTCTGACCGTCCACCGTTCATGCTCTCTCTCTCTCTATCTCTCAGAAATAAATAAAAAACATAAAAAAATTATTAGAAAAGCTTCTGAGGGTTGTCATATGCTTATTTTCTCTTCTTCGTGTCATTGGAAGAGAAATTGCATTAAGTAAACAGCATTCACTGGATTAAATCTTGTTTTAGAAGAGAAACAAAGAGTTGGTAGGGTGAAAAACTGGAAGACAGGAGCAGAATATGGGTCCAGACGAGGTTTTTCTCAGTACCCTCTGGTTCCTTTGAGGGGTTTGTATCTCCTTTCATCTCAGACAAGTGGAAGCCATTCCTTAAAGTATAAATGGGATTTATGTTAGGACATGAAGTTTCCTTTACCTGTAGAAAATAAGCAGGTAGCAGATTTTTGTGGCTAGAATGTGTGCCCCATATTAAAATATCCACCCAAACCTCTTTGGCAGCAAATCCAGAAACCCTGTCTCAGCACCGTGCCGGGCTTCTTTTGCATCTGAGTCCTGGATCTAATCATGCTCATTGTCTGCCCAGCTGCTGCCCATCTGTGCACATACCACTATGGAGATCGTCACTTTGGTATTTTTCTTCTCTTCCCCGTCACCTTACTGCCCCTATCCCTCACTTTTCTTTGCTAAGTGGAAGCCACTGGTGTCTTAATTCATCAGAGCAGCCCCTGGGGTCTGGTGCTATCTAGCATGATTCAGTATTTGAGACAAAGCCAGGAGAGGCACTACACTTGGTTCCTCAAAACTCCCATTGCTGATGTTGCATATCATGCTTAGGCTCCTAAGGACATTCTGCTTCAAAAGGGTCAGCCATGATAATGATATTGAGGACCATGATCTCTTGTTGATATTAGTGTTGAGAGAGTTTTTAGAGATTATATAATTCTCTCTCTGTATACAAATCTCACTTGTCTGCATCTCGTAGAAGAGAACTAGGCCTTCTGTCATCTTTGCTTGAGAGGCAGAAGTTCAAGTTACCGCAGTAGTTTCTTCAGTAATTCTGTGATCCTGTGCTTATTAAAGCCTTTTATCAGGAAAGTGTTAGAAAGCAGCTAATCCTAGGAGCTTAAATGCTAAAGGATCTATAGGGAAATGCACATTAAAACCATAATGAAATATCATTGCACAGTCACTAGAATGGCTAAAAGAAAACAATATTAACAATTGTATTAACAATACCAAGTGTTGATGAGGATGTGGAACAACCAGAACTCTCATGTGCTGGGAATGCAAAATGCTATAACTGTGGAGAACTATTTAATAGTTTCTTATAAAGCTGAATATACACTTACCATATATCCCATTCCTACTTATTTACCTAAGAGAAATAAATACTTATATCTACAAAAAAAGTGGACATTATATGAACATTTTATTTGTAATAGCCCAAAACTAGAAACAATTCAAATGTTCTTCAACAGGTGAACACATAAACTAATCATGGAATATTTATATAATGGAATACTAGTCTGCAATTAAAAAAAAAAAACACCCCAGCTACTGATACATGTAACAATGAGAATAAATCTCAGAAATATTATACAGAAGAAGCCAGGCATAAGAGTACATACTGTATGATTGCATTTATTCTAGAAAAAGCAAAATAATCCACAGGATGGAAAGCAAATCAGAAGTCATATGAGATAGTAGAGGAGGGGGTGGATGCCTATGAAGAGGCACAAGGAACTGTTCACAATGATGGACTGATTGAGGTGATGGTTGAGAGTATATACATTTGTGAAAACTCTTCAAACTGTACACTTAAAGGCGTGTGTATAAAGTTGATTTAAAGAAATAAATTTAAAAAGATGAAGGATCCAGTCTAAGCTCTACCACTAACTAGCTTTGTGTGTTTTTGTAAAAGGGGGCTTAATCTTCTCTATGTTTGTTTCCTATCAGGAAAATGGGGACGGTGGGTAGTTCCTCTATATTGTTTAGTTATTATGAAAATATAAATGAAATAATTTATCTTGAAATGCCTTTTTTAAAAAGTTTATTTATTTTGAGAGAGAGGGAGGGACAAATAGAGGAAGGGTCAAAGAGAGAGAGAATCCCAAGCAGGTTCCACACTATCAGTGCAGAGCCTGATGCGGGGCTCAAACCTATGAACCATGAGATCATGACCTGAGCCAAAATGCCAAAATCAAGAGTTGGATGCTTAACCAATTGAGCCATCCAGGTGCTCCTATTTTGAAATGCTTTTGAAAAGTATAAAGTCAAATACAAATCCTGGGTAGAGGCAAATTCCAAAAACTCTTCAGGGAAGAGGGACAAGAACTGTGGCAAACAGTGTATGATCTCATATGTGTTTATATTTTTTCACTTTGTGTACCACTGGCTGTGGCACTTCAGCCCCTGGCCACCAGTAAGATGAGGGGTTAGACTAGATCAGGGGGAAGAAACTGTAGGCTTAGAGACTCAACCTTTCAGATGTGTTTCCTTTAGCCTCTGCAGTGTCAGCCTGTCTGGTGTTAATGTAAAATGTGATTGTTGACAGTGTTTACATCTGGATATTTCACATAAAAATTTGGGTTTCCAGCTTATCTTTAGATAATAGCACATTTGAAAAAGCTGGGTCTGTATTCCCATGGCACTCATTATCTCGAGTTGGTAAATGGCTATTCCTTTACGTGTACCATTCATTGCTTTATTTCCTGTGGTCTCCCCTGCTCTCTGTAACCTTGTCTGTTCTCTGTAGTAACAATAAGAGGAAAGAGAGTTAATTTTTGAGTGTGCCCACTAAGTGTTAGGCACTATTCTAGGGTATAAGAGTACAGAGGGGAACCAAAGAGACAAAGTCTGTACTTCCATAGTGAGCGTTAAGTACCCATCCACATCATTAAAAATTAGGGGGATAAAGTTAGACCAAGAGTGTAATATATTTGAGGGAAAGTGGGAGAAAGTATGTTTCTTTGTGGAAATAAAGTATTCCCACATGTTTAAGAGGCTAAAGTGTGTCTGTGTCAAAATTATCATGGCTACCTATTTTAACTTGCTTACTTCACATAATGGAATGAATCCTTTTTCCTTTTGTGATTCAGTAAATCCATGAATTTCCCCCCAAAATGGATTCCAGTGAAATTGTAGGGAATATCTTAGCTTTTCAAAAAAATTTTTTAGTGTTTTTATTTATTTTGGAGAGAGATAGAGACAGATGTGAATGGGGGAAGGGCAGAGAAAGAGAGGGAGACACAGAATCCAAAGCAGGCTCCAGGCTCTGAACTGTCAGCACAGAGCCCGACGTGAGGCTAGAACTCATGAACCATTGAGATCATGACCTGAGCCAAAGTTGAATGCTTAACCGACTGAGCCACCCAGGTGCCCTTATCTTAGTTTTTCAAACAAAAAAGTCCATGCAAGTAAGCAGAGAGACTGGCCCAAGTTCCAGTGGGCAGACTGGCACAGGCTCTACTGAATATTAGCTTTTCTACCTCTGTCCAAACTATGCATAGCTCAGCTTTAGATTTTTGCATTTAATCAAGATCTTGGGATGCAGCCGAGTCTGAAATAAGCATCTCTATTGACAGTCTTAGAGTTGCCTTCTTCTGTAACAGCCTGAACTCTGTTTAGGTGTGACAGAGAATCTTTGTACCCTGATCTGTCTGATGGACACGGGCTTGTGCCAGAGAAGTATTTCCAGTGATGCTCTCTGCCCTCTTCTTTCTAACTGAGTAATTTATATTTCCAGTTGGTCAATTACACATCGATAGTGACCAATATCTTTAAACTGACAAATCCTATTGGCCTTTGAATTTGATCTCAGGATCAAGGACCTCTGACTTAAATGCTTCTCACCTGCACATAAGCCCTTTTATGGGTATCGACGCTAAACGGTGTGGTTCCATTGCCTAGCCTTTAGATCTGTGATGGTCATAGGCTTTGAGAATCTCAGCTGGTCCTTCTCAACCCACTCTGCTTGCCTGGATTGTGTGGTAGGCATCTGACCCACTTTTTGAGTGCAGGCCGGAAAGGTCATCTTGCTACCTGGGGGAGAAAACTGCACTGCTCCCATCTGCTGGCAGTTATCTCAAATCTCTGTATCATCAGCCTGCTGAAAGGGCTGCCCTGTCCATTAGTGGTTCTGTGCATTACAGAACTGTAGGAAATAGTCATTCCCAATTTGTGTTCTGCAGCCCTATCATATGCCTCCTTATTATCTAAATGGGGTGTGACACAGGTTTTCTCTAAGGTAAGTAAAGTGGGAAGAACATATTGTGGACAGCCAGCAGAGTGACACCATTCCAGGTTCTACATAATTAGCTATGAGATTCCTAAGCCTCACTCCTTTCCTCTACTCATAAAGCACGATGCTTGGATTTAATGCTCTATAGGAGGATACTGGTACAAAGTCTGTAGTTCTGTGATTCTTTAAAAAAATCAAATACCTATAAAATGAATACTCACTCAAACTGTTTACAAAATAATTATGAATACACATAGAAAGTTTATAATTTATATTAACATTTCTAATTCTGATTAATAAGATACATCATGAATGTGGGGAAAAGAAGATTAAATACTACTGCATTTAATGTACATACTTACTACAAGAAAAATTCTGATATCCTAAGAATTAAAATGTAAGAAACATGCATCTTAACATTGAGACTGTGTGTGTGTGTGTGTGTGTGTTACAATACCTCTGCTAGTCAATACGTGGAAAAGTTTTAAACAGATTTTTTTTTAAATGTTTTATTTCTAGGAGAGAGAGAAAGAGAGTGAGCAGGGGAGGGTCAGAGAGAGAGGGAGTCACAGACTGAAACAGGCTCCAGGCTCTGAGCTGGCAGTCAGCACAGAGCCCGACGTGGGGCCCGAACCCACGAACCGCGAGATCATGACCTAAGCGAAAGTCGGACGCTTAACCGACTAAGCCATCCAGGTGCCCCTTAAACAGATTTTTAAAGTAAATTTCTAGAATTAAAATTGACAGCTGAACAGTGTAAGTAGACTTTAAAGTATTATAAGAAAATGGAAAATGTTACCGAGATACAAAGATTCAAGATGACAGTGGAAAAAAAGACTTCGTGGCAAATTTTAGTGTTTATCTGAATACTGAAGAAGGACACTGTGACAGGAGATACACAAACATGCAGTCTCTGGTAAATCATTATCAAAATTCACACTTGGAACATTTGAGTCCATTAACTTTTTTTTTGAACACAGAATTCTGTGTGTATTGTATGAAAACATACAATAGTACTTTATGATTAAGGTTCTCTTTGGTTACAAGGAGCAGAAAACCTACCCAAGCAGACTTCACAAGGAGTAAACTTTGTGAAGATACACCAGGAAATGCTATGGACATCAGCAGACAGTTGCTGCAGTGCCCCTGGGCCTCAGAGGTTGTAGAGAGATTAAACAGGACTGAAGTCTCTGTCTTGGGCCTGAGGTCTCTAGAATCAATACTTTTTCTATCAGTTTTGCATGTGGCTGCTAGCCTCAGCACTGTGCCACAGCCTCAGCTCAATTTCCCTCAGTAGGGACTTCCCTGTGTGTTCGTCTTTATCCAATTAGTCATCACCTGTATGCAAATAATAGCCTAGCAAAAAAAAAAAATTTTTTTTTTCACAGAATAGTTCAAGCTAAATTATGATGGTATATGAGCAGGTAGATGGACTAAGTACCCAGCATAACTGCTGCTTATCTCAAAGCATTCAGCTTTGACAGCTTTGCTGCACCTTCTCTATCTATAACCCCTGTTAACAATGGCAGTGAACACCTCATACAGGGTTTGGGGAATGAGATTGAAGTAAGGGGTTCTAAGAATTTGTGGAACGCTCAAGTATAACCAATCCAGAGCATTTAAGAATTTCTCTTAGAGGTACATGACATTTTTTAATGAATTTTGGACTGTCATTAAGAGAAAGGTTACTGTGGACATTAAAACATCTGCCCAGTAACTGAGTTCTATTTTCCTGGTGTCTGTTGTGTTGAGGAACCTTTCATACCTATATTTTGTGTCTTCTCAACAGCCCATAAAGTAGGAAAGGCAGGAAGAATCCTCAAGGTCGATTGTTAGATCTGAAGAGGGATGAGAAGGAAGGAAGAAAAAGCTTCTTGAAATTGACAACTGTTATTATAACAGTTATTAAAATAACTTCCAGGCCTCTCAGGTTAAGTGCTGGACTTACTTTTTTTTTTTTAATTTTTGGTTGAATCTAATCTCTTGGAGCCTCTGTTTTCTCTAGCTAGTAATTGTCTTCAAGGGAAAAATAATACCCAGCTACATATAATTGTACTAAGAATTAAATAAGAGCTCAAAGTGCTTAGGACAGTGATTAGAATGTAGTTCTTTTTTCTTTCATCTGTTTGTTTGTAGGTACTTTGGAAGATAATTACTGTTCTTCGTTCTTCCTGATATAGGTGTTCAGGAACAATTTTTCTGACTCTTGCCACCCAAACCCATAGTAATATCTCTGAGTCCCTCGAATGTAAGAGTGCCTTCTAGCCCAGGCCAGCCCTAGGTCTAGCTGATGATAATGTCAGTACCATTAACAGTGACAGCAGGAAGCTACAGAGACCATGGTTATCTGACTGGCTTTTTGAACATCACTCAAAAGAGCTTGTCTATATGTTTCCTTCACAGGTGGATTTGCTATCGTGTTTCTGGTGAGGACAAGCAATGGAATGAAATGTGCCTTGAAACGCATGTTTGTCAACAATGAGCATGATCTCCAGGTGTGCAAGAGAGAAATTCAGATAATGGTAAGACTGCCCCTCAGACTTGGAACTTCTTGTTTAATTGTGCCCTCTGATAAGAAAGGGTGAGGGAGGGGCGTGGGGGGGGAGGGGGCTTCTTCCCTTCCCTGAGATGGCACAGGAGCCTCACACAAGACGAGAATGAAGAGTCATGGGGTGTAGCATGCTTCTCCCATCTTGGTCACCCTTAGCTTAGAGTGTTGAGGAGAAAGGAGCATATTGAGAGAACTGACCAGTTTTTTAGGCCAAGGAAAGAAGTTAGGGCACTGGGAAACGTTTCTTTCATAACTTCATTCCCAGAATTAAACATGGAGTTTAAACCAGAAACCCTAGTTCTCCAATGAGCCTCCTCTTCTAGTCTTGTCTTCTGTCAGTTCCCAACCTGGTTTTCATCCCTCTTGAGCTTTCAGCATTCCTTGAATGTATCCTTCGACACATTTATATTTTATACTTGTAATTCTTTCCTCCTGGAATGGTTTTCTCCTGTTTTGCACTAGAAACCTCTTACTCACACATACTCTATGATCCCATATATAAAAGTCCAAGAACAGGCAAAAGTGATCTATGGTAACAGAGATTAGAAAGTGGTCATCTGAGTGTGGGAAATTGACTTTCTAGAAAGGGGCATGTGGGAACTTTCTGGGTCATGGGTAGTGGTTACACAGGGCCATATGAGTGTCAGAACTCAGCTGAACACCTTAAGATCTGTGCATTTTATTATATGTTAATTATACCTCACGTCTTAAAAACTTCATTTTCACAATTCATATTATGTTTAAAGAAGGTACATTTCTGTTAGAGATATATGCTGAAATACTTATGGATGAAATAAGATGATGTCTTGAAGTTAATGAGTTGATATAGAAGAAAAACAAAATTGGCAAAGAGCTACTGATCCGAGTAGAGCACTGGGTATGTGGGAGTTAGTTTCTCACTTTCACTTCTGTTTGATATTATATATAAAACATTTAAATAGTCTTATTTCTTTTTGCTTCCATGGTACTTTTGTCTTTACCAAAATAAAATTTTGTTTACATTGCTTATACATGATCTTATAAGTAATTTTGCCATCAGAAAGTAACTTATTTTAAATCAGGAGCTTTACATTCCAGCAGACTGAGTGACGTATATATAGTTAATTCTTGAACAACAGGAGGCTGGGGTGCTGACCCCTGAATTGTTGAAAATCTGCACATTACTTTTGATCACTGGAAACTTAACAACTAATAGCCTGCTATTGACTGCAAGTCTTATGATAACATAAACAGTCAATTAGCTCATAATTTGTATGTTATATGTATTATATACTGTATTCTTACAATAAAGTAAGCTAGAGAAAATAAAATGTTATTAAGGAAATCATAAGGACAATACATTTACACACTTTATTGTATTTAAAGGGGGGGGAAAAATCCATGTCTGAATTTACACAGTTTGAACGCATGTTGTTCAAGTGTTAGCTGTGGATGAAATGAATGTATGAATAATGGTAATATCAGATGCATATATTCACATAGAGGTGATGATTCCTTTATGCCCTGGATTTTAATGCTTTTATAAAGAGAAAGAGGTTCAAAAAATGGGTGAAGGTGGCATCGTAGGAATTCCACCGGGCTTTGCTTGTCCTGTCCATCCCTTCTGGGGTTGCCCTTTAATGGTTGAGAAGAAACCATTTTGCTGATAGAGATAAGTGTTGCTGTCATCATTGCGAAACAAAAAATCTCAAGGCCCAATTTCGTACTCAGGGCCACGTGGATCTGTCCACAAGACACCATTGTGCCCCCACCCAGCTGCCCCGTGACTCCAAACGACCAGCCTCAGTGCATCTCCCTGCAGCAGCACTGGGTTTTCTGGCTGCTTCTCTTTGCCCCTCCTCCCCCTTGTCCCTGCCTTGCTAAACTCTCACATACTCCGTTTCCTGTCTTTGCTTCTGCTATTTCCTCTGCCTGGAGTGCCCCTCTCATTCATTTTCTAGTGTTATGAAAGTAATCCCATTCTTCAACTTTCTCCCACTCATTCAGAAACGTGTTTGAGAGCTGGCTTTGTGCTAGGCAGGCATTGGAATAGAGGAACTAAGAAGACACAGACCCCTTACCAGCTCACAAATATGTGAGTTCAAAATCTGACTCACCTATATATTAGTTGTGAAAGAGTCTGTTTTGTCTTGTTTTTAGTTTATAGTTTTTTCAAAACTTAAATACTCAAATAGGTGAACTAAGCTTGTTACTATAAACTTCAAGCAATTCCTCTGCCATTTCAAGGTTCCAGAGGCAACCACTTTTTGTTGATTTATTTGATATGTTTCTGAATAACATGCTGATATTGCTAGTTCCTGATTTTTTCCCTCCCTTTTAAGTATTATATAGTATAGAAAGTAAATATTTAGCTCTTTCATCCCCTGTACACCCTTCTCCCCAAATACCTTGCAGTCCTTCTCATTTCCCGTTCTGCTACAACAGCAGTTAAGTTTTGGCAGTAGGTTAGTTACAGTAGTATGAGTTTTTACGTGTAAGGAAACACTATTCTTGCAGAATCCTCTCTTGGACCAGGATTGCTATTCCTTTTCTGTATAACTCTGCTTTCACTAGAATTAATGATCTTTTCCAATTTGTTTTTTGTCTGTCTTTGTGTACGTTTAGCAGTTTAACCCCAAACTCTCTCTGGGTTGTCAAAATCTTTTTTTTTTTTAATACTTTTAAATGCATTTATGTGCTCTGCGCATTTTATCCTCTTGAAGAAATCTGTCGTCTCACTCCATGAAATCTGGACTGGTTGCTCTCTAGGCCTGGTTTACAGTCTTATCTTGGTATTTCTTAGTCATTCCCTTTGTTTCACTTTTTTGTTAGATTTCCTGACTCGTTTTTTGTTTTACTTCCTCATTTTGGTGGAGCTTATCCTGTGGTAGCTTCCTTATGCATGGTAGGTAAATTTTTTGAGACCTTGCAGGTCTAGAAGGGTCTTTATTTTATGCTCACACATGTGAAATCTTGTTTTAAAAAAAATTCTGGCTTAGAAATCATTTCATTTAGATATTTCTTGAAAGCATTACTATACCATATTTTAGCTTTCATTGTTGTGCATATAGGAAGTCCTAAGTCATTCTAATCTTGGCCCTTTGGGTATGGGTCCTCTTTTTTTCTCCCTAGAAATTTATCATTTTCCCCTTTGTTTATAGTGTTCTGAAAATCTTGATGATATACCTTGCTGTGTACACTTATTATTTATTAATAAATGATGTTCCCATGTAATCTAGAGATTCCCATCCTTGCATTGTGAGAAATCTTAGTTTGTCTCATTTGGTGATTTCCTTTTCTGTCTTCCTTTTGCCTGAAATTGCTGTCATTTGGATGTTGGTTCTTTCTGAATTGATTTTCTAATTTTCTTCTATTCTCTCTTCTGTTTTTCATTTCTTTGTATTCTTTTCTCCGCCCTCTACATTCTGACAGGTTTCCTCAGCCTTACATTCCAACCACCCTGTTGAATATTTTATTTATCAGGCTTTAACATTTTTAAGTCCTTTGTGTTTAGTTTTGTTTTGTATTTAATTTTGATAAAGTGCAATTTACCAGTTTTTCTTTTTGTGGAACATGTTTTTGGTGTCATTTCTAAGAACTCTGTCTACCCCTTGATTCTGAAGAGTTTGTCCTATTTTTTTCCCTGAAAGTTTTATAGTTTTACATTTTACATTTAAGTCTGTGATTCATTTTGAGTCCATTTTTATGGAAGGTGAGAGACTTAGGTTGAGGTTTATTTTTTTTTTGCCTAACAGTCTCCATTTCCTCTAGCACGCTTTTTGGAAAAGGCTGTCTTTGCTCCATTGAATATGTTTGTCAGAAATTGGTTGAGCATATTTGTGAGAGTCCATCTCCAGACCCTTCTTTATGCTGTACCATTAATCTATATGTCTGTCCCTCCTTTTTATTTTCTTTCTAAAATTGTTTTACTTATTCTGGTTATTTTTCCTTTTCATATAAATTTTAAAATAATCTCCATTTACAAAATATCTTGCAAGTATTTTGATAGGAATTCCATTAAACCTTTATATGAATTTGGGGAGAATTGACATCTTTTCTGTGTAGTTTTCCAATAAATGAACATGGTCCATCTCTCTACTTATTTTTATCTTTGATATTTTTTTCATCAGCATTAAGTAGTATTTGTACATGTTCTTAAATTTATACATAGGTTTTTGCTTTGTTTTGAGTGGTTATAAATGGTATTCGATTTTTCTTTTTGGTGTCCATGTGTCTATTACTAATATGTAGAAAACCAGTTGATTTTTCTGTGTTTGTGTTATATACTTAAACCTTGCTGAACTTGTTTACTACTTCTTGAATTTTTTTCTAGATTACTTAGGATTTTCTGTATAGACTGTTGTGTCATCTGCAAAGAGAGGCAGTTTTATTTCTTCCTTTCTGATCTGTATCCTTTTAATTGCCTTTTCTAGCCTTAATTGCATTGGCTAGAATTTGCAGTACTATGGTGAGTAATAATGGTGAGTGGATATCCTTGCCTTCTTCTGAATCTTAGGTGGGAAGAAGACTTTCACCATTAAGTGTATGGTTAGCTATAGTTTAAAATTTTTTTCTTTATTATTATTTTTTTAACGTTTATTTATTTTGAGACAGCGTGAGTCGGGGAGAGCCATAGAGAGAGGGAAAATCCCAAGCAGGCTCCATGCTGCCAGCACAGAGCCTGATGGGGGACTTGAACTCACAAAACTGTGAGATCATGACCTGAGCTGAAACCAAGAGTCAGATGCTTAACCAACTGAGCCACCCAGCCATGTCTAAAATTTTTTCGTTAACGTTTATTTGGTTTGAGAGAGAGAACATGCATGCCTGGGGGAGGAGCAAAGAGAAAGGGAAGGAGAAAGCATCCCATGGAGGCTCTGAGCTGTCAGCACAGAGCCCAATGCAGGGATCAAACCCATGAACCATGAGATTATGATCTAAGCCAAAATCAAGAATTGTACACTGAGCCAGCTGAGCCACCCAGGTGCCCCTGTAGTTTTTAAAAATAGATTTAAAATAAATTCGAGGAAGTTTCCCTTTATTCCTGTTTTTCTAAGAGTTTTTTTAAATATCATGAATGGTTGTTGAAGTTTGTTAAATATTTTTTCTGCATCGATTGGTATGCTTTTGATTTTTCTTCTTTAGCTTTATTATAGTGCATTATATTGACTGATTTTCAAATATTGAACCAGCCTTACATCCCTGCAATAATCTCCACTTGGTCATGGTCTATAATTATTTTTATATATTTTTGAATTCTGTTTGTCAATATTTTGGTTAGGATTTTTACATATATTGTCATGAGGGATAATGGTGTGCAGTTCTTTTTATTTTATTCAGCCTTTTCTGGTTTTGGTATTAGGGAAATTCTGGCTTTATAACATGAGTTAGGAAGTGTATGTACCCTCCTCTTCTGTTTTGTGGAAGAGAGATTTTGTAGAATTGGTGTTTGTTCTTCCTTAAGCATTTTATTGAATTCTCCAGTGAAACCATCTGGGCTTGGGGATTTCTTTCTTGGGAGTTATTAAGTTACAAATTCAGTTTCCTTAATAGTTATAGGGCTATTCACAAATGTCCATGAACAGATGAATGGATAAAGAAGATGTGGTATATATATGCAGTGGAATACTGCTCTGTGATGAAAAAGAGTGAAATCTTGCCATTTGCAACAATGTAGATGGAACTGAAAGGCACTATGCTAAGTGAAATAAGTCAGTCAGGGAAAGATATCATAAGTTTTCACTCATATGTGGAATTTGAGAAACTTAACAGAAGACCATAGGGGAAGGGAAGGAAAAATAAGGTACAAACAGAGGGAAACAAACCATAAGAGACTCTTAAATAAGAACAAACTGAGGGTTGGTGGGGGTGGGAAATAATGGGTGATAGGCATTAAGGAGGGCTGAGTGGTAGGATGAGTGGTGGGTGTTGTATGTAAGTGATGAGTCACAGGAATCTACTCCCGAAGCCAAGAGCACACTATATGTTAGCTAACTGGACAATAAATTATAAAAACAAACAAACATAAAACAAACAAAAAAATAGTTATGGGGCTATTTAGATTATCCATTTTATATTGGGTAAGTTGTGATAGCTTATATATATATATTTTTAATTTATTTCTAGGAGAGAGAGACAGCATGAGCAGGGAAGGGTCAGAGAGAGAGGGAGACACAGACTCTGAAATAGGCTCCAGGCTCTGCTCTGGCAGTCAGCACAGAGCCCGACGCGGGGCTCGAACCCACGAACCGCGAGATCATGACCCAAGCGAAAGTCGGATGCTTAACCGACTAAGCCACCCAGGCGCCCCGTGATAGCTTATATTTTTAAGGAATTGGTCCATTTCATTTAAGTTAAGTCAAATTTATGTAAAGTTAGTTTTTAGTGATATTCTTGTGTTATCACAAGATAACACAATGTGATATCACATTGATGTGTGCCAGGTCTGTGGTGATATCCCCTGATTCATTCTTGTTACTGATAATTTCTATCCTATATTTCTTTTTTTCTTTGTTGGTATTACTAAAGGTTTGCCAATTGATGTTTTCAAAGAACCATTTGTTCTATTGATTTCTCAGTTTTTCATTTTTTACTTCATTGATTTTTGTTCTTATATTTATTATTTCTCTCTTCTTGCTTTGGGTTTAATTAATTAATTAATTTAATGTTTATTTAGTTTTGAGAGAGAGAGTGTGAGTCAGGGTGGGGCAGAAAGAGAGGGAAACACAGATCTGAAGCAGGCTCCAAGCTCTGAGCTGTCAGCACAGAGCCTGATGCTGGGCTCGAACTCAAGAACCACAAGATTATGACCTGAGCCGAAGTCGGATGCTTAACCGACTGAGCAACCCAGGCACCCTAGGTTTATTTTCTTCTTCTTTTTCTAGATACTTGAGGTGGGAGTTGACAAATTGACATATCATTATCACCTAGAGTCCATAGTTTATATTAAAGTTTACTCTTGGTATTATACATTGAGTTCGGAATTGTATTCTGGGTTTTGACAAATATATAGCATGTATCTACCATTATAGTATCATATGGGACATTTCACTGCTCCAGACATCCCCTGTGCTCTGCCTATTTATCCTGCCAAATCTCCCAACCCCTAATAACCACTGATTTTTATTTTACTACCCTCTTACTTTTTGCCTTTTTCAGAACGTCATATAGTTGGACTCATTCAGTATGTAACCTTAACAGATTGGCTTCTTTCACCTAGTATGCATTTAGGGTTCTTCCATGTCTTTTCATGATTTGATAGCTCATTTCTTTGTAGAGCAGAATAATATTCCATTGTATGGATTTCACAGTTTATCCATTGGCCTATTGAAGAACATCTTGGTTGCTTCCAAGTTTTAGCAATTGTGAATAAAGCTGTTATAAACATCTGTGTGCACATTTTGTGTGGGTATAAATTTTCAACTCATTTGGATATATTTCATAGATTATCAACTAAGCAATTATTATTTCAGTTTTGAAGATCTTTTAATTTGTAAGCCAATATTTAAATTTTTATTTTATTTTAATTTTACTCTAACTTTTAAAAATATTTTTTATTGTGGTCAAAACCACACAACTTAAAATTTACCGTCTTAACCATTTTTTTAAATGTTTATTTATTTTGAGAGAGCAAGAGAACGAGCATGTGTGTGTGAGTCAGAGTGAGGAACAGAGAGAGGAGAGAAAATCCTAAATTGGTTCAGCACTGATGCGAGGCTCAATCAAACGTATGATCTGAGCCAAAATCCAGAGTTGGACGCTTACCTGGCTGAGCCACTGGGTGCCAGGTGCCTATACACTTCCATTGTTAAGTGTATAGTATTAACATTTGGCACAGTGTTACGCAGCAGATCTGTAGAACTTATTTATCTCGTAAAACTGAAACTTTATGCCATTGAATAGCAATTCCTCGTTTCCCCTCCCCACCAGCTCCTGACAACTACCATTCTAGTTTTATCTTTTATGAGCTTAGCTGTTTATATACTTCATGTAAGTGGACTCATACAGTTTGTCCTTCTATGACTAGCTTATTTCACTTACTATAATATTCTCAAGGTTCATCCATATTGTAGAAATGATAAAATTTCTCTCTTTTTTAAGATTGAGCCACATCCCACTCTATGTATATGTCACATTTTCTTTAGCCATTTATCTATCGATGGATGTTTAGGTTGCTTCTACCCCTTGGTTATTGTGAATAATGTTGCAAGGAACACGGGTGTGCAACTATCTCTTCAAGGTCCTGTTTTTAGTTCTTTTGGATTTATACCAAGAAATGGGATTGCTGGGTAATATGGTAATTCTGTATTTAATTTTCTGTTTTCCATAGTGGCTATACCAATTTACATTCCTACCAACAGTGCACAAAGGTTCTAATATCTCCACATTCTTGCCAGCACTTGTTATTTTTTGTTTGTTTAATGATAGCATCCTAATAGGCATAAAATGGTCTCTCCTTGTGATTTGATTTGCATTTTCCTGATGCTTAGTGATGTTGAACATCTTTTCCTATATTTGTCAGCCATTTCTTTATATAACTTTTAAATATTTAATTTAATAAATTTGGTATACATTAGCTATACATTGTATATGTTATATATACATTATACATATATTACATATGTCTATATTATATATCTATTATACATGTACTTATATATATGTTTTTTGTATATTAATGTTATATATGTATATAGTGTCTTTCTGTGAAGATTGAAGTCTAGGCTCTGCACTTGGCTTTTGCTGGCACATCAGGGGTAGGGCCTGCAGTTTCTTCTGTGGTTTTTGGCTAGAGTAGTTAGTGGCTACAATTTTCTCTCTTACCAGGCTACCCCTTTCCTGGGTTTGCCTAGAGAGAGCAAGCTTTTACTGGGTTGGTTTTTGGGTTTTTTTGGGGGGAGGGGTCTACTCCCTTTGTTTTTAGCTAGATGGCTTCTTCAGTTTCTAGTCTAGAATGTCTGGAATGAAAAGATAACAGACAGCTCACCATCATCTCATTCCTTAGGTTCTAGTCAGTCTGCTTTCTGTCCACATTTCAGACCCTTCTTGTTATGCTTTTTAAAATATATAGGGGCGCCTGGGTGGCTTAGTCGGTTAAGCGTCCGGCTTTCGCTTAGGTCATGATCTCGCGGTTCGTGGGTTCGAGCCCCGCGTCAGGCTCTGTGCTGACTGCCAGCTCAGAGCCTGGAGCCTGTTTCAGTCTGTGACTCCCTCTCTCTCTGACCCTCCCCTGCTCACACTGTCTCTCTCTCCTAAAAATAAAAAATAAAATAAATAAATAAAATAAAATATATACTAGTATCTAGAGTATTTAGTTGTTTTTAGAAGGAAGAATAGGCAAAAGCACATCTATTCCATTTTCCCAGAAATGGAAGTCTTCTGTTTATGCTTTTAAAAAAAAACCAAACTCATTACATCATTTAGTATGGCTTTGGAAGGAAACAGAGACAGAAGTATTCAACTTACTTAAAATTTTTTTCCCACCATTTTAATCAAAAGCCCTGCATGACGTCTTTAACCCTCCAGGCTCAGACTTCTGTGTGACAGAGGCCATACCCTAGCCCTTCTTCTCTCAGATGTTGTCAGAATTGTTAAAGGAATTGGAAGGGATAGTGTGCTCTGTAACTGCTAAAGCTTATGTGTTAGTGATCAAAGAAGCAGAGTCCTGTCTGCATTTACCCCAAAGTGAGGATGTGCATCCACATCCCACCCAAACTCAAAAATGATCAGTGGTTTTACTAGAGACACTTTATTTTGACAGATGCTGTGTACCATTACCAGAGTGTGGTATGAATCCTTGGGTACATCTAGGATGTGTGCCCTGGTGGAACCAAAGGGATTTTGATTTCTGATGAACAGTTGGAAGTTGGGTTTTGGGCTTCAGATTCCTTTGCCTAATGGCAGGAAAAGATTAATTCTTCTCAGACTTAAAGGGATAAGATCTCTAGCTCAAGATGTATCAAGTGCTGTTCTGTGTTCACATCTCCTTGGCCCAGATGGGTTACATCTGCAGTGAGCTTGATAGTGAGGACACTGAGGTGCCACCAGTCATGTTTGTAGACTTGCTTTCAGCAGAAGAGATATCAGAAGATTTGAGGCAGGAAAATGTTTCCATATTCCTAAAAGGCAGGAAGGTGGAGTGTACACAGTAGGGACATTGATATAGATGGGGGACAAGAATCTGGAACATATTATTTAAAAAGATGCTTTGATGCTATTTTTTGTGTATGAAAAGGTGTGTGTGTGTGTGTGTGTGTGTGTGTGTACTTATATACATAATACATACTGTTTGTATTTGCCTGAGCAAAACACTGAAAGGATGGGAGGGGAGGAGAGAGAGAAAGAGGGAGGGTAAAAGGGAGGAAGGGAAAGAAACGGTGAGGGTTCCTTATTGGAGATGAGTTTTGGAGTAGAAATTTCCTTCTATATATTATAATGTTAATATATTACTTATTTTTAAAATAAAATTTTAAGTTATTTTGTAGTCACTTGGATAAGTATGCAGGGATCCAAAGAACCTACAGATTGGAGTAAGAGCATGCCATGTCATATCAGCATCATGGTTTCTTTGGGAAGGTTTCTGGATAGGAAGCTCAGGATTGTGCGCTATTTCCAGGGTCTATAGATTGTATCATTTGGGTAAGAACACTCACCAGAGATCTGTGAGCAAGTTGGAGGGTCTAGGCTGGATGCCTATACTATACACAGTAATAGCTACTGTGTATAATGTTTTCTGACCAATGATTTTATATTAATCTGGAGAAAACTTTATAAGAAAAAAGCCCTGCGGCTTACCATTAGCTTTATGTTATTTTACATTTAACAAAGAACTTGATTAAAGAAATAGAAGACATACTTATCAATTATGTACCTAATATAAAGTTGAAAGATATAACAACTACACAGGGTAATAGAATCAGGATCTAAAATGATCCTTATGAATTGGAGCAATGGAGTGATTCTAATGAGATGAAATAACAAGGCAAGGTCAAACACTTCGATTTTTATTTTATTTTAACAACTTTACAAGCATACTTCTGGGAAGGCAGAGATTTAAAGCAGCATAAGTGGAAAAAGACTCAAGTATTGTAGTGGTCAGTTAACTCAATATGAATATGTAGTGTAATGTGGCTGCTAAAAGAAAAAAAATACCGTTTTTTAGCTACACTAATAAACTTAATAGTAGGTGATAGTGCTGGTCTACTCTGCAGGAATCAGACCACACCTGGAGTATTCCATTCATTTTCCTGTCTATATCCTTGTAAAAAAGATATAGACAAAGCAAAACATGTATGTGGGAGTACCCAAAATGGTGATGCAACTAAAAAAACATGTCAATGGAAATGGGTATATTTAAGCTACTTTGGCTACATCTTATTCCATTTTGTACTTATACCACATTTTGTTTATCCTGATGGGCATTTGGGTTGTTTCCACTTCTTGGTATTATGCTACTAAGGACATTTGTGTACAGATTTTTGTGTGAATGTGATGTCATGGCCCTTGGGTATACACACAGAAGTAAAATTGCTGGGTCAAGTGGTAACTCTCCATTTTGAGAAAATACCAAACCATTTTCCTTCCCCAGAAGCTGCACTATTTTATATTCTACCAGTAATGTATGAAGATTCCATTCTTTCATTCTCCACATCTTTGGCAACATTTTTATTGTTTCTGTTTTTAATTATAGCCATCCTCATGGTTGTGGAATGATACCTCGTTACGGTTTTGATTGGCATTTTCCAAGTGGTTAATGGCGTTGAGCATCTTTTCATGTGCTCATCAGCCATTTGTATATGCTCTTTGGAGAAATGTCCATTCACTTCCTTTACCAATTTTTACATTGTGTTGTCTTTTTCTTGTTGAGTTTTAAGTGTTCTTTACATAGCCTGGATACTGGATTCTTATCGTGTGTATGATTTGCACGTATTTTTTTCCCATTCTTTTCATCTTTATAAAGTTTGTTTATTTATTTTGAGAGAGAGTATGAGTGAGTCAGGGAGGGGCAGAGAGAGAGGGAGAACAAGAATCTGTCAGCACAGAGCCTGACACAGGGCTCAACTCTGCAAACCACGAGATCATGACTTGAGTCAAAATCAAGAGTCAGACACTTAACCAACTGAGCCTCCCAGGCACTCCCTATATGTTAATGTAAAAATAAAGTTTAAAATGACAACTCAAGGGGTGTCTGGGTTGCTCAGTTGGTCAAGTGTTCTGCTTCAGCTCAGATCATGATCTCATAGTTTAGGAGTTCGAGCCCTACGTTGGGCTCTGTGCTGACAGCTCAGAGCCTGGCACCTGTTTCAGATTCTGTGTCTTCCTGTCTCTCTGCCCCTCCCTGGCCCATTCTTTGTCCCTCTCTCTCAAAAAACAATAAATAAGTAAATAAATAAATAAATAAAATTATTAAAATGACAAATCAAACTCCTTAGACTTATCACTGATTAAATTCTGAAATATAAACTGATCGGATCTATAATTTAACTGAACATTTCTGACTCCCCTGAAAATCAGGTTTTGACTTAGATTCATCATATAGACTTTTACCTCAACATCTCAAATAATAATTGTAGCCAAGGTCATCAAGGCATCTTCCCTATATCCTGTCTTTAACTGAGTCCTTGAGCTCCAATACCGTTTGGGTTTCATCCCATTCCTCTATGTTCATTTCTGTTCTCCAAGCCTGGGACCGGGCTTTTAATGAAAGCCAGGGAGTCTTGGGCCTCCAATGGCCTATTAATATGGAGAACTGAGCATTGTGCCCTCTGTATGAGCCAGTCTCACTTTGCGGTAAGATTTTCTCTTGACCTTTTCTGCATTTCACATCCATTCAAATTGATCTTCTCTATCAGTTACAGACTAGTGAGGTTTTACTGTAAAATCTGAGAGGCTGCTGTATCATCACATCATTAAAAGTGAGTTCCATGGCCTCCCTCCAAAGAGGAGATCTTTTCTGCTTGGACATATCTCGGGAACTCTGCAGAAGACTGATAGGAATCTGGGCTTGAACTGATCAGCAGACAGCTTGGCAGCTGTTCTAGGATGCCATCTGCAGATGTTAATTTTCCAGTTTGGGTCCTCTAATAGCTCTTGACCTCCTCTTGGCTCTACCAAATGCTTTTTTTCCTTCCTGAGTTTTTCCTTCCTCTTGGTGTGAGACAGATCAGAGGTAACATTGCTGATTCTTTTTCAAACAGTTAAATGTAGATGAATTACTAATGTGGAAACATTAGTTTTTCATTGCTCCTGTGAGCATTTGGAGAACATGATCTTCTGCTCTATTTTGGCTTCAAGAACTTCTCTCTGGTTCTTCCTACTTCCTGGACTGTGTAAATGAAATCAAGTTTTTGAAGAGTTGGTGTTGAGACTGAAAAGCAGCAGGAAGAACAAGCCTTGTGACATGAACCCTGCAGTCATTTTCTATTGTGGAGAAACTTGAAGTCAAGAGACTGCTTTTCTGCTTCATCATTGCCCTTGTCTCTTATCCAAAGTAGTTGCTCTGAGCCTTTTATTTCTCTCATCACAATAGATTGGAACTCACTGAAATTCCCTTTTCTCCAGCTGTATGTGCTGGAGAGCATATCCATCCTTGATTCCTTCCTGTTCTTCTAAGACCAGTCCCTTTAACACTGCTCTCAGTCTCCGCCCCTTCCTGCACTTATCCTTTGTCCTCTCCTGTATGCTAAAGGTTTCTGCTCCTGGCTGCTTCCACTCTCCCATGCTCACTTCCCCCCTGTCCTAAGAATTCCTTCTCTCCATGCTCTTCCTCTGAAGCACAAAGTGTTCCGGAAGACTAATCTGTAGTCACCAGCTCTGTGTGCTCAACTCTTTGCAAGTCCATTGTTGCTCTCCCCACCACGCCCATCCCATCCTTTCTCTGAAAGTGTTCTTGCATAGGGCTCCAGTGACTTCCCACTGTTAATTCCAGTGGTCACATTTCTGTGTTTGTCTACCTTTCTGAGGCAACAGTCATTCTTACTCCTTCACTCAGTGGAAAGTTCTAATGAGTTTTAACTTTGATGCTCAGAGTTCAGGTATATTCATTTGATACTAGGAGATTTCTTCTTGTCTTGGTATATAATTTCAGATTAAAAGAGACTATCACTCTAAGCAACCAAATCTCTGGCTAATGTGGTGGTAGTTACTGTTTTTATGGTCTAAAGTGCCATGTTTGTATGGTGACTCATAGAACCACTTCTTTTTCCACTCCCCTCCTTCTGAATTTTTTAAAACAAAGTAAAACAATTTATTAAAACTAGTTTTTAAAAATTTTACCTTGTATTTGTACCAGTCCTTTTCTTTCCCCAGCCTGTGCACTTTTTCTTTCCCCAACTTAGTTCTTGATAACATTGGATTTTAAACGTCATCATTAAAGATTTGCCTCTGTGGATGTTAAAATAACTACATCAAGGTGTGAGACAACTTCTAATGCCTGAATGGGGCCTCACGCATAGGAAGTGCTCAGTAAACATTTGATGACTAAGTGAATCCCACAAGCAGCCCTGAGAGACCATATGCAATTCCAGCAGGAGAGCTGGAAACATGACCATCTTATAGTCCATTTGGTTGGTTTGGATGGCTTCATTGTGAGCAAAATGTTTAGGTCTGGATGCCATTGTAGTCTGTTCAAAACTTTCTAAAGCACTTATTCTTCTCACAGATTTCCTAAAGGGGGAATAAAGTACAAACAATTTAGAAGTCATGTTAAATTCACTTGTATACCTACAACCAGGAAAAAAAACCCACCAGTTTCATTTTTCTGACTTAATTACACACTTAAGTAATTCATACTGTCGGACTCAGCTTAGATTCTCTGCAATACTTCTGGAGATGGGCATCTTTGCTGGTTTATGTGGAGCAGTGATGGAGTGAGCAAGTAAGAGCCTGTGTGCATCTGGTTCTAGAACATCATTCAAGAGAGCGCTGTGGTTTAGGATTGTAGAATCATTACTAAAGATCTGGCCATGAATCTCAGAGACTACAGGAAACCTGCTCTTGACCCTCTTCTTTAGTCCTACCTCTCATTGCGGTTATGGTCATCTCTTTGTATTTATTTATTTTTATTTTTTTAAGTTTATTTATTTTAAGGGGGGGGAGAGAGAGAGAATACAGGGGAAAGGCAGAGAAAGAGAGAGGGAGAGAGAGAGAGAGAGAGAGAGGGAGGGACAGAGAATCCCAAGCAGTCTCCACACTGTCAGCACAGAACCCGATATGGGGCTCGAACTCACAAACCATGAAATCATGACCTGAGCCCAAACAAAGAGCTGGATGCTGAACCAACTGAGCCACCCAGGCACACCCTCTTTGTATTTAAATGATCTGTGCTAATGGAACTGACTGGCTTATTGTGTCTCAATTGGTGTCTGTAACCAGTTACTATATTTCTCCACCCTTCTTTACAGAGAGACCTGTCGGGGCACAAGAACATTGTGGGTTACATTGACTCCAGTATCAACAGTGTGAGCAGTGGTGATGTATGGGAAGTGCTCATTCTGATGGACTTCTGTAGGGGTGAGTATATGGCCCATACCTTAAGCTCCCAGGGCTCTGGAACTTTGATTGTCAAGGGCATGGAGGTCATTTTAGTTAATGTGCACTGTGCCCTAATGTATGTTGTTGTGGTTTTAAAGATGTGGATACTGTGAGGCTAATAGATACAGAGCGTGCTCTCACGTCTTGGTTATTCTTAGGGTGGCAAACAATTTGAGTGGTGGATAATACAAAACTCCCTTTTTGTTAGATTTAGGAAGGTTTGGTCCTTGTATATGAATGAGAATGTATGAGGGGGAGAATGAATGTGTTATTTGTGATGCTTTAAGACAGCGATGAAGGCACATAATAAAGACCCAACTCCAGATGGACTAAAGAAACGATTCAGCCTCTCAACTCCCTCCCTCCTGTGTTCTCTTCTCCACCCACACCGCCTTGTGTTGGGGAGGGGAGGTGGTGGGAAATAATCCTTGTCATCTAAAGGAAGTGACCTTTCCTCTCCTTGCCTGCAAGCTGTAATTGCCGGTAAGGCTCCATTCAAACGATGCTGCTGTTAACAGTAGAGTTAAGTAGTTGAAAGCTTGGAGTTTCAAGCCACATTTATCTCAGGAAATCTGGACTGTAGCATGAATTGATTCAGATTTGACTGCATTTCATATAACCAGTCTGGAGGTTTGACTTTTTTTTTGGCATAAGCAGCTGTCACTTACCAGCTTGGGTCACTGTCTCACTGTTTGGTACCCTGTTTTATAATCATCCTTTCTTCTACTGACATTTTCCTTGCCTTTAAAGATACTGTTCATAAGTTAAATATGTTGTTAACCCTTGGAATGTGATGTTGACCAATAATTTCAGCCTGTCCTGTAAGAACTCTTTGAGTTTATAAAATACTACCAAATTTGAACTTGACCATTTGTTTCCTCCTGTCCATTCCCTTTTGGGTGGTAAAATGTTCAGAGACGTGGCAGTAGGAGCATCCAGGCATCTGGATAATTTTGCAAGTGAGGTCATCAGTTTTACTGTCCTGGAGATTAAATGTTGGGGTAGCATTTCTACATTCTTGGCAGCAAGTAGCTTAGTGAAGCCAGAGAGACCAAGCCATTTCTAAAGCACAGACTCTAAAGCTGTCTTCTTCCTGCTCTTGGAGTCTGTTGTGTGGTCTGATTCTTACTAAAAGATATGACAGGTTGAACCTGGGGCCTCGTCTCATACAAACGGGAACAGTAGACCAAATTGTCCATAGGGGGGCCAAATTGTCACTTATACTAATCTTGAAGATGTCATGAAGGCAGCTCACGTCTGGAGTGCTTTATAAAATAAACCATTTTTGATGCATTAGAAGAAGCACTGGATCGTAAGAAGACAAATCTGGGCCTGGGAACCAAGATACTTGGGTTTCAGTCCTGGCTCAGCCAGTGATCAGCTCTGTTACCTTGGGCCAGGTTGCTTCTCTGTGGACAGCCATTCATTGTCGTGGGTGAGTGGTGAGTCTGAGTGTTTCTAACCTCTCCCTTGCTCTGTGTCCCCTCACAGGAGGCCAGGTGGTCAACTTGATGAATCAGCGCCTACAGACAGGTTTTACTGAGAATGAAGTGCTCCAGATATTTTGCGACACCTGCGAAGCCGTTGCCCGTCTGCACCAATGCAAAACTCCTATTATCCACCGTGACCTGAAGGTAACAGGACGCACTGGTTCATGAAGTGTGTTCTTACAGGGTATTTTCCATCTGCCCTGGGGACGGGAGAGATGCTTGGGGCTTGTGAGAGAAGCTTAAGGCATGGAAACCTTACATTTCGTACATTCTGCGTGGGGAGGGGAGGAGGAGAATACAAATTAAAATAAAGAAAGTACAATACAAGTATCACTTTTATTACTTAGGTAGCCTTTAGAAATTCTTTATCATCATCAAATGCCTGAATACATGTTGTTTTTGTTTTTCCTGATAGAATCCCCATTTTACTTTTCCAGGGTTATAGAAAATAATATGCTCATTTAAATGGTTTGTGGACACTGATGTTTGGTTTCACAAGTCTATCTCATATTTTGCAAAATTAAGGGATTATTTTAAAACTTTGTTGTATTAATTACCATCTCCTTGTACCAGACCTTTCATATTCTAGTCATTGACAATGTTTGTTGAATGGCATTGGCATCCAGTTAGGAATCACCAACTTGTGCCATGTACCCTACTAGACAATTTATGCACACTGTCTCTTTGGAGGAATATGTTCTTCTTTACATTTTCTAGTCAAGGAAACTCTAGTTATGTGACTTGACTAAGGTCACACACCAGGAAGGAGCAGAACCGGAATGAATGTGAAACCAGCTCTTCCAATTCTAAATTATTACAATTTCTTTTCATTATACCTGTGTTTTGAGAAACATGCTTCCTGGCTAATAACTTACCTCAGCAGCTCCTGGTGTACCTGTTAAATGCAGGCTACTGGATTCTGCACTGAATCTCTTGGGCTGTAATTTTATGGCGGTGTCAGGGAAGCCCAGGAATTCATAGCTTAATAATCACCCTGGGTGGGTTTTGTGTGTTTTAAAGTTTGAGGAACACAGCCGCATACCAGCATTTCTGTTTTGAGGGATTTTTTTCTTTTTAGCTTTTTAAAAAATGGAGATATCATCCATATACCATAAAATTCACCCTTTCAAAGTGTACAATTCAGTGATTTTTACTGTATTTACAAGGCTGTGCAACCATCAAATTATCTAATTCCAGAACATTTCGTCTCCCCAAAGGAAACTGTGTGTATCTGTCAGCAGTCACTCTTCATTCATACCTCATCTCACCCCCAGGCAACCACAAATCTGCTTTCTGCTGCCTGTTCTATACATTTCATATAAACGGCTTATATGATAAGAGGCCTCTTGTGTGCGACTTCTTTCACCTAACATAGTGTTGTCAAGGTTTATTGGTGTTGCAGCGTGTGGCACTACTTCATTTCTTCTCATGGCATGGTATTCACAGTGTGGGTAGACCACATTTTGTTTATCTAGTCATCAATTGATGGACATTTGAGTTGTTTTTACTTTGGATATTCTGAACAAGACTATGAACATCTGTGTACTAGTTTTAAGTGGGTACATATTTTCAGTTCTCTTGAGCATATACCGAGGGGTGGAATTGTTGGGTCATGTGGTTAACTACGGTTGACTTCCTGAGGAACTGCCAGACTGTTTTATAGAGCGGCTGTGCCATTTACATCCCACCGGCAGTATATGAGGGTGCTGTTTTCTCCACATCCTCACCAACCCTTATTGTCTTTTTTTATTTTAGCCATCCCAGTTGGTGTAAAGTGGTACATACCTCCTGGCATTTCTGTACTAAAGCAGTGAGCTCAAGGGAAGATAGGTACATAACTTCAAAAGCCTTAGAAAGCAGTATCCCTCTACCCACAGTCAGCCCTTTTTCTGAGTAGAAGAGGAAGGATACATTTCAGTATATAATACGAGCCTAGCATGGTACAAGTACATAATTCTGTGGAGGTGGTACGATAACATGGTGTAATGTGGTTCCTACTCCCAAGATGCCTAAGTATTGGTGACAGGATATAAATGAAACAAATCACGTGTTTAGACCTGAAGCAGTGACTGGTGAAATACAGAACTTTGTAGAACAAAGAGATGAACAGCAGAATTATCAAGCTGCTTAATGTATGAGCAGATAGTAGGACCAGGTAATGGAAGTTGGGATCTTCTGGAAAAGTGGGATTTTACAGGCCTGTGGGATTTAAGTGGTCACAAAGAGGACAAAGGACATGTCAGACAGAGACCAGAGCCCGAGGGCTACCTAGAGGAGACAAGGAGGCCTTAGAGCATGCGTGTCCATCTCCAGGCACACCTGTGACACAGTAAGTACCTGACAGGGCGTGAAGGTGAGGGCAAAGGAAGGAGGCAGAGAGGGCCGCTTGAGTACCCTTGTAGGGAGTGCTGATCCCATGTTCTGCTTTTATTTTAACTGGATTAAATGAGGCCTCAATGATGAATCATCTCATACCTGTAAATAATACCTACCTAATTGACACATTCCTGGCAGCTCAGTGCTGCTATGAGGCAGTTGGTGAGTGTACTTCAGGAGCCTGAAGTATAGAGTTCAGGGTCTACCTGGGGACAGGGAGTAGGACAGGAGTGGGAGCCCCAGACTCTTTCTTCGCTTCCCTGAACGGTCCATGAGATATTTTAGCAGAGGAACATGGAGCAAAGCGGAATTGGAGGAGAGGCTGCCATGCTGGTTCCCAGCTTGTCCTCAGCCCTGTAGCCCTTGACCCTCCTCCTGAGAGTCAGCAGAGGGCTGGCAACACACTGTTGGGCTCTGTAGTTGTGTCCATAGTGAAGACATAGATGGTAGATGGTCCATAGTGAAGACCATCAGGCATGCTGCTGGGTTACCAAGAGTGGTTCAGAAGACTTTATTTCTGGGGCGCCTGGGTGGCTTAGTCGGTTAAGCGGCCGACTTTCGCTTAGGTCATGATCTCGCGGTTCGTGGGTTCGAGCCCCGCGTTGGGCTCTGTGCTGACTGCCAGCTCAGAGCCTGGAGCCTGTTTCAGTCTGTGACTCCCTTCTCTCTGACCCTCCCTGCTCACGCTGTCTCTCTCTCTCTCTCCTAGAAATAAATAAAAAACATTAAAAATTTTAAAAAAAAAAAGAAGACTTTATTTCCATTTCTCCTCTACCTTGGAAATAGGGAATGTAAATAGGGGCCTCTGGGAGGAGGCCTCAGTTGTGATTATTCCAGAAAAGTCCTGTGGCTTTTGATTGTAGTTATTGACTCCTGGTTGTTTTGATTGAAGGTTTCCCAAACTCCTCATATCTTACACTCTGTGCTGTATAGATGCTTTTGTTAGCAAATTAGATTTTATTGATTTCTACTAATATGTGCCCATTGGGCGGTCCATTTGTCTGCTGCACTGCCAGCCTCCTAAGGCCTGAGTGAAAAGTCCCTGTGTACCTCTTGTTTGCCATCACATAGTCTTGGGCACTCTGAGCTCCAGGTCTGGCCACTACATTCGTAGCAGTAGCCAGAGCCAAGGAGTTCTTTATTCTCCTGTTGGCCAGAGGAAGTGCCAGTTGCTGATCTTTAGCTGCTTCTTGAAGCAGATTTACATTTGGTATTCAAGATGGAGGCACCATCTTGAATAGACGTCAGTAAGACATTTTGGGGCACCTGGGTGGCTCAGTTGGTTAAGCATCTGACTTCAGCTCAGGTCATGATCTCACAGTTCATGAGTTCGAGCCCCACGTCGGGCTCTGTGCTGGAGGCTCAGAGCCTGGAGCCTGCTTCGGATTCTGCCTCTCTCTCTGTCTCTCCCCTGCTCACACTCTGTCTGTCTGTCTCTCTCTCTCAAAAATAAACATTAAAAAAAAATTTTTTTTTTAAGTCAGTAAGACATGAAAAAGAGCACAGGCCAGGCCAGCTGTGGATCCCCTTGCTGAGCCAGTGCTGCCCTCGGTCTGTTTGTTCACCCACAGAACCCAGGAAGAGCCCCCCTTTCTCTGCCTACCACGTGTGTGGTCTTTCTTTCAAATTACGTGTAGGAAATAACCTGAAAGCGGTCCCTATCCTGAAGCAGCTTGTGTTCTAAAAATAACCATTACAGAAGTTCTGTTCTTCATTGGAGGTCTTTCTTCAAATATAATATTTTAACATTTTAATCATTTCGCTGTTTTTGTTTTAATTTTTATCTCTCTAAGGAAAGAAAGAGATTATTGCAGATCATGGGGTCATAGAGTTGGGAAGGTCACCAAAGCCAGCCCTCTCCTGTTACCAGTGAGGAAGCCTCAGCCCAGAAAAGCTGTGACCTGCACAGCTAACTCTGTGGTCAAATTAGAACAAAGGCCAAGGGTTTCTCCTCCCATTTTGGTTTTTGTTTATTTGTTTTTGCTGTTATACCATGCTGTTTATCCAAGCACTTAAGAAAGGGTTAAGATTTTAAAAGTGCATTCAGATTAAGGAAGTCATGAATGTCTCCTCTTTTGTCAGAAAAGAGATTTTGATTTCATGAAGTACAATAGGATGAAGATTCTTGTCCCATTTTTAGACTCACAGGTTTGAAAACCTACGTTTATCTAATCCTCCAAAATTTCTAGTGATTGAAATGCCTAAATGCCATATTGTTTGGGATAATGTCAAGATGAAGGGTCAGTAGGAGGTGGCTTTCTAGACATTTTAGCTACAGCTGTAAGCAGAGCTTGGGAGTGACAGCTTTAATAACCCTCTTAAGCCAATGGGTTGGGAAATAAAGTCAGCAGCATTAAACCCTCAAGAGCTGGAAGACTGTAGGATTGTAAGCAGTGGCCACCAGCATAAGGCTTACATCCTAAGGGACTTTGCCAAAAGCAGATCACTAGGAAAGTTCTCTGGAGCTTCCAGAAGATGATATATGAATGTCCAGTTACTTCTGTCCCTTCTGTGTCCACCTTAATCCCTCTGGGCCCTGCTCTAGACCTGGCCTTAGTCGCTTCCCCTTTAAACAATTGCATTTGCCCTCGTTTTCTCTCTTCTCCTCTCTCACCATGTCAACCTTCCTAAAACACCTCTTTTCATCTGCTGAGTGTCTCCTTAGCAGCCTTCCTCAGTCTGTACCATCAGTTGCTCTGGTCCTCTCGCTTTCTCCCTTCACGGTCGCCAGTGTGAACTGCCCTTGTTCCTTAATGGCATAATGCACATCGGTGCAGTGGTGAGCGTGTAGCTTCAGCACTCAGGCAGCCCCATCCTGCCCTACCAGCCTAGTGACCTCAGGCATGTGAAGTAACTGGACTCCATTTTCTCATCTCCTATGTGGGGACAATAAGGCTTTGTAAGAATTTCCTGAAACCCTATAGGTAAAAGTGCAGGGTGCAGCATCTGGCTCATAGTGAGTGCTGTTGCTGATACTATTGTGATGGTCGTCATCCCTGCCTCTGCCTTTGCTTCTATTATGAGTTTCACTTACCTAAGTTCTTCACTTCCCCAAGGTCCAGCAGTAGCCTGCCTCCGCATTCACAAGGGCACTAGCCCTTAGTATGTCCAGTCCCATGTCCTCAGTTTCCTTTGTAGCACCAGTGCCCAGGACAAGGTGGCCTGCTTCTGTGCCTCAGATGCCTCGAGCCTGCT
Organism: Proteles cristata cristata; assembly: GCA_017311185.1. Classification (NCBI taxonomy): domain Eukaryota; kingdom Metazoa; phylum Chordata; class Mammalia; order Carnivora; family Hyaenidae; genus Proteles; species Proteles cristata. The sequence goes on along the minus strand of JAESUZ010004460.1, from coordinate 1,510,653 downwards.
CCTGCCCTCTAGGAGTCCCCCTCCCCCAGGGGGTCCATGGCTGCTCCCTTCATTTAGGTCTCTGCTCACCTCATGACAGTGACCTTTCCAACTGTACTATTTGCAATAGCATCCCTCTTCCTCTTACATATATTTAACCTGTTGGGTGTTTTTTTTTCTTTTTCTTTTTTCTTTTTTTTTTATAACAGTTATCACCACCTGGCAATTATACTTACTTTCTTATTCTCTTCCTCTGGACTCTAAGCAACATGAGCAGCTGAACCTGGATTTGTTCATAACCTTATCCCCTAGAACCTGCTTGGCATATAGTAGTTCAAATGTGTATGTCTTTCTCTGAAATGAGTGGTAATAACTTCTTAAGTTCATATAGGGAGAGTTCTAGTTTGCTTTCACGTACACTCTCTTACTTGCTTTATAACAACCATGATAGAAATATTATTAGCTTTACTTTGCAGTTGAGAAACAAGCCCAAAGAGGTTTAAAGGTTTGTCCAAGGTCAGACATCTAAATAGTCCCTGAGATCTTCTGACCCCCAAGTCTAATGTGGTTGCCGCGTGCTAGGCTCTGTGTTGTGTGTTGTTGATGGCAGTGCTGGTGGTGACAAAGGGCAGCGGCCAGCTTGATCTTGGAGGTTTCCACAGGTGTTCCAAGTCACAGGGACAGACTGAGAAGGCACAGAGGGTGTGGCAGCTGCTGAGGTGGCTGCTGCCAAGCAGTCTCACAATCCTCCCAGCAAACCTACAGAGTGGCCAAGAGCAAGGCTTATGGTTCTTACGCATTAGCATTTCTTTGATATTGATAAGGCTTTCCCCTACATTGCTATTTCTGGCTTTAGATCCACTTTTGTACACACCCTTACCTTTTAACTGCTTTTTCTGCAAGTACCGTTTTGTACAATGTTATCTTTATGGGAAGTTTGATAACGGCACAACTGCCGAGTTCTGCCACTCTGGAGCTAACCAGAAATACAAACCGAGTTCATTAGGTGAGGGGGATAAAAACAAAACAAAAACCCTTCTGTGCCTCATCATTATTCTGTCTTTTGTCTACTTGATTTTCCTCCCTCCCCCAATCCAGTAATTTTGGTCCTTGGAACTACTTTGTTTGTATTTTGATGTGAGTTAACCTCACAGTTTTTTAGATTGTACATTCTAGCATTAGAATGGAAACTAATTTGGGAAGGGACTGCACACATATAATGGGAGACGCGTGGCTTTGCATGAGACCAGGAAGCAAGGTTGCTGCTAATGGATAGTGAATAGGGATGGAAGAGTATCTGGTGTATGTAAAATACTGGACTGGGTATTGCGGGAGACACACAGGCATAGTGTAATTATAGACCAGAGGTTGGCAAACTTTTCTGCAAAGGACCAGATAGTAAATATTTTAGGCTTGTCAGCCATGTAGTCTCTGTCACAACTACTCACCTTTGCCATTGGAGATCAAAAGCAGCCATAGACTAGAGGATAAGTAACCAATGGGCATGGCTCCATTTGTCCCAAAGGTCTCACTTTGGGACCCCCTCTTACGGACAGTAAGTTCTGCAGATTTTGTAGGGTGGCCATGGAAGCCTTTACTGAGAATCTATGACCTGTGCAAAGCCTTGAAGAATGGCTACAATTTGACAAGTGGAGAATGAGCAATTGAGTAAAAGGATAAACCAGGCGATACAGGGAATGCTTATGAGACATTGAGCAAAGCAGCATAGCTAGTGATTAGACACCTGGTTCCTTATTGACTAGATTCTTATTATGGGACATTTTTGAACACAAAGGACCAAGGCAGCCCTGTCCTTAAGCTTGTATCCAGTACACTGGGCAAGTATAGTCACTACACCCACCATAGTTGGAGGATACTATGGGTGGGGACCTTGAGTGGTTCATTTGCTTCCTACCCTGGCAGAAAGGTAATTACCTGTCTTTCTCTAGAGGTCAATTTTCTGGTTTACTTCCCAGCTTCATCACTGTGAGCCTCACTCTCCACATCTGTAAAACAGGGGTATTATTATATTATTATGAGGATAAATCATGTAACTGAGTAAAATAGTACTCACAATAGTAAAAGCTCAGAAGTTGGTAGCTGTTCTGTTTATAACCTCTAAGGTAGATTTGAAATATTAGTATTGCTTTATCGAAATTATTTTCGATTCCAAAAGCGCGTTATATGTTCAGGATAGCTTGACTGTTTCACTTTGTGTAAATAGGTTAAACTGAGGAGCTTTTGAAAAGCTGTAGGTGGTAGACACATTTGCTTGCCTTAGCCTTGTCTCTGGAGAACAAGAGCCTATTCACAAGAGGTGATAGCCATAGTTCACACTGCCTTATGTGACTAAAAATCCAAGGTCAGAATTCTAGGTTAAAGTGATTGTAGGTTAGTAGTGCCCCAGGTGCAAAAGCATATCCTTTCTGGAAGAACAATAGACTTTAAGCTCAGGCCTCATAGGCTTCCCACAGATGAATTCTGAGGAACATGAGTTAACAACAACAGCAACAAAAGCCCTCATAACAATACCTCTAGTGAGACTCAGTAGGAGTAAAAGACAATAAATACAAGAATCAGTTTGCCGCAAAGACTTTAGGTATTAGATTTAGCAGGTACAGACCATAAACATTTTTAAAATACATAATGTAATTTTTAGAAGAATTAAAGCAAGTGTAGGTAGAAACAAGTATTGGAAAAAGAGACCATCACAACTGAGCAGATTTTTTCTTTCGTTCTTTCTTTTTTTTTTTTTAAAGAACCAATAGCAGTAGTAGGGTCTGCGTATTTGATGGGTCCTATCTTGCTTCTGACAGACACACACACACAAGCACAGTATTAAATGCATTCCTGTTTTTTAACTTATTCCATTCAACCAACATTTTCTGTACCAAATACTATGTTAGGCACTGGTAGAAAAGGCTACAAATACGTTGAAGAGATGGTGCTTGTCTTTAGGGAGCGTATAGTGGACTCTGGCCTTTGTTTTCCAAAGGTGATCAGTCTTTGAAAGGCTGAAGACAAAAGACAATGGAGATTACAGACTTACTTACTGGCCTAACAAGATTTTGTGGCTGCATTTTACTGCCCACACATAGCCAGGTCTGTCCTCCAGCATACCAGTCAACTCAGTTCACCTAGGCCAAAAATGACTCCATACATCCTGAGTACAGAAGTGCCCACTCTTTTGGAGTTATTCTTGCACTGGCATACTCCTTTGATACCAGAGATTTCTGTAGATTCTGATCTTTGTAAGTTCCCTTCTACCTGGAACTGTTAACTCACTGTCCAAAGAATTCATCTATAAAAAGGCAAGGTAATACTTCAACAGGAAAACTGGACATTTGCCCACAGGCCTTTAATCGCTTTGAGAAGTAATTAAAATATAGCAATGCTTATTAATTCTGGAAATCCTAACGTCTTGTAGTAAAGAAATTGGTATATGCATGCATAAGGCTCAAGTGAAATCACAAACGTCAGAAGAATGAAGGACTGAAGGACTGAGGGGAAAGAATGACATTTGAGTGAGTACTTGAGGAAGGCCTCAAAGAAGAGGTGGCATCTGAACTGGAATTTGGAGGATGAATGGATATTGAGTGTTGAGTAAGGGCTGAGGGTCATAGAGAGCATTCTAGATTGAGAGAAGAGCATGAGAAAAAAAATACAGAGACTTGAAAGTATTAGGACTGTTTCTGCTGAGGTGAGAGTGTGCTTGGAAATCTAGGTGAATGGGACTCTTATTTCCCCATTGTGGAATTTTCTCTCTTTGCCCCCTCTACTCTCATTTTACCGTTACTGTGCTTTTCTTTTTGTTCACTTGGGATGACCCCTGGCAAAATACTTGGAGGTGAAGAACTTTCCTGTGTTTATTAATGGGATTGTCAGAAATAGAATATTTTATTTATGTGACTAGAACCAAATTTTCGTATGTGTTACTAAATAATATCTTGGATTGAGTGGCTGGGGAATGTTTTTCAGGTTGAAAATATCCTCTTGCATGACCGAGGCCACTATGTCCTGTGTGACTTTGGAAGCGCCACCAACAAATTTCAGAATCCACAAACTGAGGGAGTCAATGCAGTAGAAGATGAGATTAAGAAGTAAGCCTTTCCTCTTTTCTTGGAGTTTCATCCATTACCAGATCAGCAACATGACTTTCAGCTTCTGGATGAGAAGGTCAGGGTGGGAAGACCATGGTGCTAGTCATGGTGCCCCTTGTCTCAGAGCATCATGTTGGCAATCGGCTTGTTTGATTTTAAGAGGAGGATATGGAAGGGGTTTCCAAGCATTGATCAATAGAGTTAAATGAAGGAATCGTACAGCACTTTATCAATGGACCAGTGGTGACTATATACATAGATATTTTGACTTATGTCACCCAGCTGTTAAAAAGCAGAATGGTACACAAACCATAAGGGTACTGTGATGTTTTTAAGTGAATCCCAACAACTGAGACATTATCAGTCAGTTGGAACTGCTTTTCACCAAACCCTGCATTGCTGTGTATTCCTTCTTGCTCCTAAGGAGCTCACCAATCTGGTAGAATTAATGGTAAGTAGGAATGTGAAGTCTCTACAGATACTGAATCACTAACTTCCATGAGAAAAAGCTTCTTTAGATTTCTGGCTCCAGTTAAGAACCTGACCCATTTACCCCTATTGTCAGGAGTGTTAGATTTTTCACAGGCCACAATACTCATTAATAACTCTAATAACTACTAATAAGCCAGCAGTCTAGTATGCACACCTATATCCTGATCCTTAGTCTCCTTTCCTGCCCTACTCTTGGCAGCCAAGCCTAGGGCAGGAAGACTTCTGGTCCAAGGCACTGGTGGACACCTAAAGCATGGTGTCCTCTGGACTTTAGAGACTCAAGCAGTGTAAGACCCATGCTTGACCACACCAAGACACTCACTTTGAAGCGGAGCTTATACAACTCTTTCCTTGAGCCAGAGATAAGAGGAAAACTGTCGCTTCATTCCTCTTGCAAGCAGCAGAGATTCGTCCGCCTCCCACCGCAGCCAGGGTCTTCTTTCTGCTATTCTGCAGTGTCTCAGCTGGTATTACACATCTGCGTTGAGCCACGCTTAAGGGAATTGCTATTTTTAAAAACAAACCAGCAAGACATAGTATCAAACAATAAGGATTTGCAGGAGAAGAGTTTTTCATTTGCGGATACGAGAAGTTGCTTTTAGAGTTTATTGAAGTGCCTTAGTGTCTGGGTCTCCACACGCTCTCAGATAGGACTGATTCTAAAGGTCCACGGGTGAAAAGCAAGGACAGCTTTTGATTTTATCTGCACTAATATTTCATACTCTCTTCTGCAGATCACTCCCAGGGAACTAGAATTTATTAATATAAATGTATTTAAAAAGTATTTCTGCTACCCCTGGTTTTTAATGATAGCATTGACATATTTAACAAAAAACAAATCTCTTGATTGTAGATACACAACGCTGTCCTATCGAGCACCAGAAATGGTCAACCTGTACAGTGGCAAAATCATCACTACGAAGGCAGACATTTGGGTAGGTGTCAACTAACCTATCCACATCTCAGATACCAACAGTCTTGACTATAAATTCCCAAGTCTACTCCAGACAGTGCCATAGCAGGAGTGGCCACTGGACCGTATCACTGTCTCTTTATCTCTCAGAGTTATTCTTGGGGTGACCAGCCACTGCTCTGTGAAGCGTGTCAAAGGAAATTATTTTAGAACTCTGTGAAAATTATTCAGGTGACCTGCCCACTATTTAGGTGGTTTTCATATATGTGTTACTAGTTCCTAAGAGCAAAATAACTGAAATACTTGTTCTTTGTTGGAGTACAACTTGGTAATGCTGGTAGAAATATTGCAGCTAACTAGTGGTGCTGAGTTCCAAGTTCAAGTTTCTAATAGGTTAAAAGTACTGAGGTTTTGTATCTGCTAGTAAATGTGGATGACGCCAATATGTCTCAGTAGACCCATTTGCAGTTATGGTACATAAACGACTCGTAGCAATCTGCTTTATTTATTTATTTTTTTTTTTTTTTAGGCTCTGGGATGTTTGTTGTATAAATTATGCTACTTCACTTTGCCATTTGGAGAGAGTCAGGTGGCAATTTGTGATGGAAACTTCACAATTCCTGATAACTCTCGATATTCCCAAGACATGCACTGCCTAATTAGTAAGTATCTCGAGTTTCTGGCTTCATATTTTTATCTCCAATCTCTGGGAATGAACTGGAGGACAACGGGATTAGATCCCAGGAGTGATGGGTTGGATGCAAAGATAAATCAGTCGATAATAGTTGGTCACTCAAAGATCATATCACAGTGTCTAGTTAGACAGGGATAGGTTTTTTTGCTAGAAATCTAAAATCTCTTAGGCTTGAGCAGAAATCCTAATGGTGCTTTGAGCAGTACAGTACGGCTCTGTTCTCTTGCAGTCAGTATGAAAGAGTCCAGCTGACTCCTATCAAGTGATAAGAAATTCATCTCTGCAAAACTGGAAGCAACTCAAATTGAAATGATTGCTGTGCGTTGGCTGGAGTGAATACATAATTAAGACTGTATAACTCTGTGGAACTAGGATTTTTTCCTCTCTTTAGGTTAATCCCTGGATTTTGATAACAAGCATTTAAGCTCACTGCTTTGTTTAAAATGTTTTTTAAGATTCCCCACTCTTTTGCATTGTCACAGCAAGCATATGTACTAATTCATTAACCAGATGGCAGAATAAGCAGTCTTTGCACAAGCCCTTGTGCTCAAATGTGAAACAGAGATGTTTTGTCATCTTTTTGCATTGGTCAAAGGATTCAGCATCTAAATTTTAACCATTATGGGTTATAAATCTTGAGTGATCCAGTTTGGGTCCTGGGTGGGGCCGTACTGAAGAAAACAGAAGCACATGTGGGGTGGAGCATCTGATATTTGTTAAGGGCCTACTTGTACCTTATTTAATTCTTAAAATCTTATGTAGTAAGTACAGTTCTCCCCGTTATACAAATGAGGAAACCGAGGCTCAGACAGTACAGGTAACTTACCCAAGGTAACATAGTTACAGCTTTTAGTTGACTACCTATTCCACTGTGCCAATTTTATCAGTCAACTTCTTCTGTTTAAGCAAAAAAGGGAGGGGGAGGGCATTTAAAGAAATGGACTATGGCATTTAGTAGTTGTTGAATTGTTTTCAGAGGTAAAGCATTCGAATAGTCCCTCCTTATCTGTGGTTTGGCTTTCCACAGTTGTAGTTACCCACAATTGACCACTGTGGGAAGCGGATGAACCTTCTTCTGACGTGTAGTCTGAAAGGTCACTGGTAGCCTAACAACACGTCACTGTGCCTACGTCATTCACCTCATGTCATCTCATCACATAGGCATGTTGTGCTCTCACATTATCACAAGAAGGGTGTGTACGGTATCATGAGATGTTTTGAGCGAGACCACATCCACATAACTTTTATTGCAGCATATTGTTCTAATTGCTCTATTTTATTATTGTTGTTAATCTCTGGCTGTACCTAACTTATAAAATGAGCTTATCATAGTTATGTGTGTAGAAGACAAAACATAGTATATATAGGATTCAGTACTCTCCGCAGCTTCAGGCATTCACTGGAGGTCTTGGTACGTGTCCCCTGTGGATAAGGAGGGACTACTGTTCTAGAATTGCAGCTTCGTAAGAGAAGGTTAAAGGGTATAGGTAAGAAAATGGCCAAATTTGATGCTAAAATGGTAGGATATTTTTGTAATACATATTCTTTTTCACAATTGTACTGCAAGTTCATATTGGGAAAAGCAAGCCTTTATGAATGTCTGTAACACTGACATTGTTCCCAAACCTATTTCAGTTTACAAACTATTTGAAGATTCCATGGTCCCCCTAAAGTCACAGTTCTAAAATTTATTGTGATTGCCCATTTACTCCCAATACACAGTTCCCCTCTCTTTTCAGTTTCTATCAGTGGTGTCACCATTCAAGCCTGGATAACTGAAGTTTAGGGTTTGGATCTGTCTCATAAGACTAGGTGAAGAGTCAGCCATTTTCTAAGCAGCATTCTTTCTTTGGAGTTTCTCCTGGTTCCATCCCATTCTCTGTTCTCATCACTGTCGCCACAGTATATAGAGACTTGGCCAGCTCATGCCTGTTCTGGTGGCCTGGCCAGCAGTCTCTTTCCTCCCTCAGTCAGCCGAGCACTCCTTCACCATGAGATCAGTCTTACTGAACGCCACCCTGTCACGTCCCTGTTAATAAACGTCATCGTTTGCCAGTGGTCCCACAGTAGGGCCCAGCTTCTCAGGTTGGCATTTTAGACCCTTCATACTCTGGTTCCACCCACTCAGCCACCCAGCCTTATTTCCCTGTGTTAAGGAAATCTCTGTTCTGTCCTTCTGGCACCTGTATTTCCTCATAACAGGCCACTCTTTTGCCTTTCTCCAAGCCCATTTTTGTCCAGACTGTTCTCTCATCAAGAATATCTTTTTCCCTTCTTTCCCCTGACTGACTAAACTCTTTCCTGCCTTCAAAGCCCAGCCCAAACCCTGCTTCTTCTGCAAGTCTTCCACAAGACTGCAGCCTCATCAGTTTTGCCTGCACTTAGCGTTCAAACCATTCATTTGGTTCCTTAAACAGTAAATTGCCTTGCATTGTTGTTGGTGTGTATGCATGTGTCTGTATGTGTGTCTTCACATAGATTTTTTTCCTGGGGATTTTTCCAGCTTCAGAAAGGGCAGCAGCTAAAGGACATGGAAATGAACAAGTGTTCTGTAGATCATATAAAATTAGAGATGTATTTATTATTTTGTAATTTCTTTTAGAATAGAAACCAGCTTATATCCCCAACAAAGGAATAGAAATTGGTTCTTAAATTTTGAGTTTTGAGGGGCACCTGACTGGCTCATTCGGTGGAACATGAGACTCTTGATCTCAGGGTTGTGAGTTCTCGTCCCCCATTGGGAGTAGAGATTACTAAAAAAAAAAAAGAAGAGGAGGAAGAAAACAAAGTGAAAAAAATGAGTTTTGATTATAATTATCAAGGATAATCATTTGTTTAGCAAGATATTATGAACTTAGGAAGCCAGAAGCAAGACCCAGTAACTTTCTAGGTATCAGAATATGAAGGTGGTAACTTTCATATTGAGAGCTTCCCTGAGTCCTTGTTGTACAAGTCACAGAATGTGAACTTCAAGTATTTTTGTTATCGTTCAGAAACTTTGTTACTTTTTTGTGGATATTACAAATGTTAGGAAGTTATAGCTTCCATTTCTGAGAGGGGAGGAAAAGAGCTAATTATACCATCTGACTTTTATGAGAAATAAAAATGAAAATAACATTTAGTAACAAATTATACTTCCTAGCTAATGTAATAAATATTAGAATATTATTAAGTAAATTCACATATGTTTTTCTTAGGGTATATGTTGGAACCAGACCCTGACAAAAGGCCGGATATTTACCAGGTGTCTTACTTCTCATTCAAACTACTCAAGAAAGAATGCCCAATTCCTAATGTACAGGTATGTGAAAGATGCTTTTAAGGGAAAGTAAACATGATCAAATTGTCATTTAAAATTCCTGAGGTGTTAACCAGCTGTTAAATGACTATAGATATCCCTTGTTTTATCTGATAGAGGGTGTTCAAGCAAAGCTAAGTAAGAAGCAATTACTATAAAGAGAAACTAGTTTTCCTATAGAATTTAATTATTAAACTAAGACAATTATACCAAACAAAAAGTTGCCTAGGGATTCAGTTGAGCACTTTGGATGAAGATTGCCCAACTCATTGTCTTGTCACCTTCCACAGTTCACTGAGATCCAAGTGCCTGTTGTATTTACCTAGCAGTGAGTGGTAAGGCAGGCTGCTTTCCTGAGGCAGTACTACCTATAAGAACATAAGCCCCCTTGTCCCTTTTCTTCTTTATTGCAGCAGAACATTCTTGATTCTGCTTTTGCTGCCTGCCACCTATAACTCACACTCTTTTTCCGCCACCCTCCACACACACATCAGGCCATAGGAATGTATTCTACACTTAGTAATCCTAAACTCTGCTCACAGCAGCTTTCAGAGTACAGTGCTTGCAAACACCCTTTTTATGGTCTTAGCATATTTTTCATGTCATGGTGTGATCCAGCTCCCTTGACCATTTTACTAATGGATGCCATAATAAATAAGTTCTAATCTGAAATTGTCTTCTCAGTTTTCCCAATAATGAAATTTTGATGTCACTGTTGGAGCTTGAGGGTGCTAATAAATAACACTCCTCTTTCACTCCCACATTTGGAATCAAATGTGGGAATCATCCAGATGGAACTCAGAATATTGGCTTTATTACTGATAAGATTGAGTCAGAGAACATAGCTTGACCAGTCAGGCTCCCTAACATTAGATCCACATGACTGAGCCGGGAGTGCCTCATTCCAGAGAGAAGGCTCTCCCCTAATGGAGGGAGGACACGGGTGAACCAGGCAAGCTCAAGTTTCCCCCCCAGTCCTGTCAATCAAATAAGTTACCCTTCTCCCTTGGGAGAGGGATGTTTGGGGAATGGAAGAGAAGCAAGGAGAGATAGTCTAGCAGAAATTCTCCCCACCTGGAAACATGAAGGAAATGGGACGCCCCTCCTAAAAGCCTAAATATGGACTTTACCCCTCCCCTGCTCACACTCTGTCTCTCTCTTTCTCTCAAATAAACATTTGAAAAAAAAAAAAAAGTCAGCTTCACAGGTCTCAAGCCATTTGGTTCTCACTCAGCAGTGCTAAGCAAATGTCCTGTGGTCGGGGACAGTAAGACTCCCTCAGGAGCCAGTGTTAGGTGGCCAGCACAGAATCCAGGTGGGAGGAGTTCTGCTGGCCTTGTGGATTGAGGGGTGCCTCACGCACTGTGGGAGGCACTGGCTTAGCAACCAGACAGGTCGTAGCTGTGGTTTTCTCCCAGCTTGAATGCTGGAAGATGGAATGCATCCCTGCTAGGTGTGCTGATGCTTATTGCTAACTTCTCCAAGGTCTAGCGGATAGCTTGAATGGTCATACAGGTTACAGACATCTCTTTCCCATTCCTTTCTTAACACACCTCTAAGCTGTGCTATAGGAAGTGAAGGGTCTGGAAGGTTGGGAGGAGGCAGGGATGGAGTGCCCTGCACACAGACTACTCTGTCCTCTTCTCTGATATGCTGCCTCCCTGAGCGGGGCTGAGTCTGGTGGGATCTACCTTTGGTTGACTTCCCTTACTTCTAGTAGACATCAGGGTCTGGAGGTCCCTCCGGGAGACCCCGACATGTATTTCCATTGGCCTGGTCATGCTGGTTATCCTTTCACAAAGAAATCTGTAATGTCCTTTTTTGGTTTCCTTTCAATTCTCTAGAACTCTCCCATTCCTGCAAAGCTTCCTGAACCAGTGAAAGCCAGTGAGGCAGCTGCAAAAAAGACCCAGCCAAAGGCCAGGTAAGAAGTGCCTGCCTGAGTGTGCGCATGTCCTGTGCCAGCTGCCATAGTGGCAGGAGAGGGTGCCTCATGATCATTATGCCGCCACCACGCAGAGCTAGAGGACAAACTCTCTTCTAGGCAGAAACTGTTCTGTGGGAGTGCAAGGAGGAACATAGTGAAACACATTTGAAAGAGAATCAAAAACTCTGCAGCTGTTTCTTTTGCGTATGAAGAGGCACAGGGGCATTCAGAGATGAGGCAACAGCAGACTTTAAATATTGCTAGTACCAGAGGGTCCTAGACGTGCGTCCTGGCCTTCGTGTAGCCTGGTCCACCCACCTAGTCCTACATCTCCCCTTGGTTCTTACTTCCTGTGGCTCTGGCCACATCAGGAGAGTGTAGGTCAAGGCACTGACTGCATGAACAGCTGAAGAGCTTGTGGATCTTAGCTAATCACATACCATGGAGTGTGGGGTCTTTGAAGAAACAGATACCAAATGGGGCGCCTGGGTGGCTCAGTTGGAAATGTGTCTGACTTCACCTCAGGTCATGATCTCATGGTTTGTGGGTTCGAGCCCCGCATCAGGCTCTGTGCTAACAGCTAGCTCAGAGCCTGGAGCCTGCTTCAGATTCTGTGTCTCCCTCTCTCTCTGACCCTCCCCTGCTCATGCTGTCTCTATCTCTGTCTCTCAAAAATAAATAAAATATAAAAAAAAAAAAAAAAGAAAGAAAGAAAAGAAATAGATTCCAAGAGAGGATTGGACAAGCTCGGATTTTATTTGGTTGTGAGAGAAATTAGGGACGGAGCCAGAGAGGGCTGGGAGACCCATCAGAAGACAATGGAAATCTAAACCAGAGAGAGGAAGGAAGATTGGGTGGAAGTGACCTAGAAACAGCCACATAATTTAAGGAAGGTTCACCAAAGGTGTCTAGGAATCCTCAAGCCAAAGTCTACCGGCGGAGCCCCTGTGTCCCAGGAACAGGCCTACTTTAATATCCCTGTGACTGGGATGTTAAGGCTGACAGCAGCCTGCGGGAAGCATGGCCTCAGAGAGAACATGGCAGTGGATTTTGGGAGCACAGCAGCTGGGGCACGTGCCCTTTGCACCGTTACATGTTGAAGGTCTACAGGGCACATCCTAATGGCTTGCTATGCTCCCAGACAGCAAATTCTGAGGTTGGTCAAGGAGATGTTTTATACCTCTTTATTCTATCATGTTCCTGTGCCAAGGAAACATTACCAACAAACTATCAATGACATACCTTGGATGGGAATATGTGAATTTTCATAGAACAGTAAAATAATTTCTACATTTTAAAACATTCTTAAATATTTACAGAATAAATATAAATTCTGATGTGGCTCTAAAATAATTCTTTTTAACAAACATAGCAAACTATATCCATGCTGTTACTTTGTAGTCTGTTTCTTACCTAAGTCTGCCATGCTTGCCTCTGGAAATTGCTTTTGGGGCTGATTTCATTAGCTGAGCATTTGGGTTTATGGACATATTGCACCACGCCCCAGTATGGTGGACACTGAGGCTAAGCAAGGATCCATTCCCGCAAAGCCTACACATTTAAAACGGTGACAGTATCCTACCATTTGAGTGGTGCTCTGAGTGTAAAATGGAGAAAATAATACCTGCATCATAAGGCAGATGTGAGCATCCACCCCGTAAAACTGCTCTATAAACTGTAGAGTGCCCAGGCTGTTAATTTGTATGGATTCAGTAATGCTGTGAGAATACACAGACCTTACAGCCAAGAGATTTGGGCTATCTATAATTTATAATGATTTCATTTGTGTTCTCATATTTACTTCCCAGTCCTGAGAGGTGAGTTTTTCTTTCTAACTCTAGTTTTGAAGTAACCGCTCTTCACTGAGGCATCATGTGTCCCAGACCATACTAAGTTCTTTATATAAGTAAGACATCTTTATTTTCCTTGAAATGAATCTATGAGTCATTGTTCTTGTTCTCACTTCACAGATGAGGAAACAGACTCAGAATTATAAGTTGCCCAAGGCAGTTAATCAATATGCGGTTAGGAAGAAACCCAGAACCTCAGCATCCATACTCTGCTCTGTACACTAAGTGATTCATCCACACGCACATAGATGGGACAATGTGGAGCCAGAGCTCCAAGCCTCAGGGTCTGTGTTTTTTCACAGCATATTGAAGTTCATGTAGGCTAACATTTTGAGCACTCCACGGTTGACAAGAACAGTTTCACAGTCATTGATGCATTTGATATTCACATCTGCCTCATGATGTATTATTTTCACCATTTTACACATAAGGGACCCAAGGCACGAAGAGGTAAATGACATACCTCTTATTGCACAATTGGTGAGGAGCTGACCTCAAATATAGTTTTGTTTGACTCCAAATCCCTTTATTTCTAGGATGTTAGCCTTAAGAGAAATCCATCCAGTGTGGAGGTTCTTGGCATTTGGTTTCTATAGAAATCTGTTTGACTTTCTCACCCTTAGCTGCATTTTTCTTACACCTTTTTCCTCTTCTCCAACATCTGTCCCGTTTTCCTTCCTACCTACCTTCCCCAGGCTACAGCCTCCCTAAATAAGATAGCTTTTATATTTTCAGTTCTCTACCCCACACAAGAACATCCTTCTGTAGGATTTCCGAGGAAAGCCTCAGGGTCCACAATGGAAATATGTCTTAGGGATGGACATGGGGCCAGCTGCTTTACTTCCTACTTTGCATTTCATGGAGGCTGTGCCAGACATATTTTGAAAATATTCATGAAGCTTGTTTATTTTGGCCTTAACTTTAGTTATACTCTAAAGTGCTTTTTGAAAAGATAAGTACTCTGGTGTACCTGGGTGGCTTAGTTGATTGAACATCCTGAGACTTGATTTTGGCTCAGGTAATGATCCCAGGGTTGTGGGATTGAGCCCTGCTTTGGGCTCTGTCCTGAGCGTGGAGCCTGCTTGAGATTCTCTCTCTCTTCTCTCTCTTTCTCTCTCTCTCTCTGCCCCTCTTCCCTGCTCGTGCTCTCTCTCTGAAATAAAAATTTGCACCTGGGTGGCTCAGTCAGTTAAGCATCCAACTTCGCCTCAGGTCATGATCTGGCAGTTCATGGGTTCGAGCCCCACATCAGGCTCTGTACTGCCAGCTCAGAGCCTGGAGCCTGCTTTGGATTCTGTGTCTCCCTCTCTCTGCCCCTCCCCTGTTCACGCTCTCTCTCTCAAAAATAAATAAACATTAAAAAAATTAAAAAGATAAAATAAAATTAAAATGCTTTTAATTTAAAGTATGTTTTAAAAAAAAAGACAACTACTGTGATCTGAGTTAGGTAGTAGCCAGCTGCCTGGACTGCTCTAAGTGAATGGAAATTACCGTCTAAACTTTAGCACCATCTCAAGGAGCAGGTAGACCATACAGCAGTCCTCCTCATATTAGTTTGGATTAGATTTGGCTGTGAGTTAAACAAAGTCCAAAATGATAGTGGCTCGTATAAGATAGATATTTATCTTTTCTTTAAAGTGAACAAAGTCTGGAGGTGCCCATGATCTCATGGACCAAGATGGTAGCATCCCTGTTCCAAGCAACAGGATGAAGGAATAGCCAAAGAAGAAGGGAGACAGATGGCATACACTAGTTATTTCTTGAGGTTTCTAGAAATTACCATATAACAATCTGCTTTCCTATGTAAGACCAAAACTTAGACACACTGGCCACACCTGATTATAAGAGATGCTGGCCAATGTGATTTTTACTCTGGGTGGTCCAGTGCCCAGCTAAAAAAGTTTTTAATTGAAATATATTTGACATATAACATTGTATAAATTTAAGGTGTACAACAGCTAAAAATTTTATTATCCTGGGAAAAAGGGGAACATGTGTATTGTAGGAAATAGGTACGTGTCATATTCTCCAAATCCTTTATCTTAAATCATTTACTTGTTCCTTTTAGTTGCCTTATTGGATTCACTCATTTACATGCTTTTTATTATAGAGAGACTATTTTGACAACTATTTCTAACCAGGTTTGAGTTCCCTTTGAGAACAACCTGCCTCAAACCCCTTTCCATCATCACCCAAAGTATATTCTGGGAAATCCTAGGAGGTATTAGGTGGAAGGGTCCCAAGGTTGGATTAGCTGGAGAAACATTGCATTCTATATAGTTGCTGTCTTCAGAGTTCTCCATGCACATGCACACGTGAAAAGTTCTGCTGGAAAGAAATCTGCTTGGTGTATTTTTTTTTTTAATGTTTTTTATTTATTTCTAAGAGAGAGACAGACAGCGTGAGCAGGAGAGGGTCAGAGAGAGGAGTCACAGACTCTGAAACAGGCTCCAGGCTTTGAGCTGGCAGTCAGCCCAGAGCCCGACGCGGGGCTCGAACCCACGAACCGCGAGATCATGACCTAAGCGAAAGTCGGACGCTTAACCGACTAAGCCACCCAGGCGCCCCTGCTTGGTGTATTTTGAACAGTGTGTTAAAACTTATTTCCCACCAAGCCTTTTTTCATAACATCTTATAACACATAACATCCTGCGGAACACCCTTTGGCAGATGTCGATTAAGCAGATCTGGAAGGTTTGGATGGGTATGGAAGGGAAAGCCAATCTGTCAAGTGCTCTGCCTACCCCTCCCTCACTTTCCACACTTTAATGTGAATCTGTTTTCCCCCGTTCCTTTCCTAGACTGACAGATCCCATTCCCACAACAGAGACTTCAATTGCACCCCGTCAGAGGCCTAAGGCTGGGCAGACTCAGCCAAACCCAGGAATCCTTCCCATCCAGCCAGCTCTGACACCTCGAAAGAGGGCCACAGTTCAGCCCCCACCCCAGGCCACAGGTCAGTAACTAGGTTGGTTTGAAATTTGGTTTACCTCTTTGTTACCCTGGACGTTACACAAGTCTTGGAAAGTCTACTTTTACTTCAGGAATAGAATTCAGAGGCACATAAGAAATAATGGTTTGGCTTGAGGAACAGGAGGTGAACTCCCATTGAAATTATATGGCAAGTGGCTGTCAAAAGGGTAGTCATCTCGCTGAATTTTGTGGGGGACCTCCAAGACCACTGAAGCCTGATAACCCCTTTTTTCTAGTCTTGGTCCTGATTTTTGGCTTGGCCCATTCATCCCATGCCTTCCTTTTTATTTCATATTTTTCTCTTTGCTTTTAAAGAAACAAGGCTCTCTCCTCTTGTTGACACAAAGGAATTGTTTCTTTAATGCTCTGTCTCTTAAAGTGTCTGTTACCACTCCACGTTTTGGTATTCTGGTTCTAATAAGATAACTTAGTGTAGAGGATCCAAATTATCAAGTAACTGAACTTAGTCATCACTTCCCTATTAGGAAGCTGCTTTTGATGAATTTGGTAGTTATCTACTTATAGCCAGGCATCTAGACTGGGGTTGCATAACTTATATGTAAAACACCAAAGAATGCATGACAGTAAGTGCAAAGATCACGTTTGTGTACAGTAGCATCTTACTGAACCTTGTTCTGAAAAATATGAAGCACATAGTTTAACAAGAAGCGTAAAGACAGGAGCACATGGATCTTGGGGCTGTCGGTCCACTTACCACCCCCCTCTTTATTGCTCTGACAAGAGAGAAAGCAGGCTGTTTTCATCTGGAAGAGTTTTGGGCCTTGATACGGGGTTTATTCTCATTACAGGATCCAGCAATCAGCCTGGCCTTTTAGCCAGTGTTCCCCAACCCAAAACCCAACCCCAGCCCAGCCAGCCTCTACCGCAGTCTCAGCCCAAGCAGCCACAGGCTCCACCCACCCCACAGCAGACGCCTGCCACTCCTGCCCAGGCTCTGCCCACTCCAGCCCAGGCCACCCCCCAGCACCAGCAGCAACTCTTCCTCAAGCAGCAGCAGCAGCAGCCGCAGCCACAGCAGCAGCAGCAGCCGCCACCTTCCCAGCAGCCTGCGGGCACGTTTTACCAGCAGCAGCAGCAGCAGGCCCAGCAGGCTCAGCAGGTAAGCTGTTCACAGTCTCACTTTTGCTTGCCATATCTGAGGCAGCACTGCGAAAAGGCCCAGTAGGTAACAGGCATCTTCCTTGAGAAGCCCCCGGAAGACAGAGAGCCACTAGACATGACATCATTACTTCTCCCAGAGGTAAATACTAGAAAACCCTGAGGAGTAGAGCCATCACTGGGACACTCACACCCCTTTCTCTTCACCTGGATGGAGGAACCTCAGCAAGGGAGATAGTTTCTGAGAGAGAGAGAAAGAGAGAGAGAGAGAACAAAAGAGCATGAGCAGGGAGGGGGCAGTGAGAGAGAGGGAGACAGAGGATCCAAAGCAGGCTCTGCACTGTCAGCACAGAGCCTGACGTGGGGCTCGCACTCACAAACCTGGAGACCATGAGCTGAGCCGAAGTCTGACACTTAACTGACTGAGCCACCCAGGTGCCCTAAAAGGGAGATATTTTTTTAAGGACTTTTCTCTTCTTCTTTTCTAACATAACTGCACCGTTACCGTACTAAAATGATTTCTTATTATAAAATGTCCAGTGACATTGAACTCTTCCTGATGTCTCATGATTTAAGTTGGCTTGTTAGACTCAGGATCCAAACAAGGTCCACATAGTATCTTTAGTTGTGATATATCTTTTTTTCTATCATCTTCTCATATATCTTTTCTACATTTTTTTCTATGAACTTATTCATTTTATAATGATTAACATATCTTTTAAGTCCTTTTTATTCCCAGGTGCCCTCTCCCTCTTTTTTTCCCCCTCTGCCATTTAATTTTTTGAAGAAACTGGGTCATTTGTCCTGTAGTATTTTCCATTTTCTGGATTTGGCTGATGTATCTGTATGGTCACTTAATATGTTCCTCCATCCCCTGTGTAAACTGGTAGTTTTTTGAGGCTTGCTCAATATTTGGCTCATTCTTTGTTCTTCTGGTTGTATCATATCAGGAGACATATAAAGTCTGGTTGTCTTCTCTTTATTAAGATCAGTCCGTGAGTTTGGTGTCTGCCTGATCCATTCATTTAATGCCCCTGATCAGTTTAGCTGCCACTGTTGATCATTTCCTAAGCCCATTAACTCATTAGGGACAGCAACATGGTGGTATGCTAGCATTCTCCTTCCTCACTGAGGGGCTGGAATTTTTCTGTGAACAATTTTTCTCAACACTTGATGAGCCTGTGGTACTGTTTATTCAGAAAAGGTGGAAAAAATGCTTGATTCTTTTCCGCTGTGTTTACCAGTTTTCAGAATGAGTTTGTTCCTAGCGTCATCTGATGGTGAACAAAGAGGTTTCTGTTTGTTCTGTTTTAGCATCATCATGAGCGCAGGGATTTTAACATACTTGATACATTTCCATACATTGCTGGTTGTTAAATTTGATTTTGATGCTTGAATTGCCCCAGCTTTGGCCAGTGGAAGTCTCTTCAGACCCAATCGTCTTTAATGGTTTCCTTGCTATTTAGTGTAACAAGTCCTTCCAGGTTCACTCTGCCCTTGACCTTGAACTGGATTTTTCTGCTGGGAGCTCCATTTCCTTTTAATGGAAATCGTATTTAGAGACCACAGTCTTGGTGCTAAAGATACTCATTTGCTAATGGGTTGGTTATTGTTTTTAAGCCTTTTTAGTGGATACTTGGGAAATGTATTTTGTTTGTTTTGTTTTGTTAATAGAATATACACTGTGAGTCATGGTATTAAGATTTCTTTGCCTTTTTCATTTTTAGAATGTTTAGCTCATTATTTTCTGCAGAGTCTGGCTATATAAATTTGCTACACAGGTTTATCTGTTTCATTTTGCTTTTGATTTATAGTTATTGCAGAATTTTGGATTAATTTTGTTTCATTAGAATATAAAACATTAACAGAATTTCTAAGTTAAATTGGTAGAGTTCTGTCCCCTCTATCCCATATTATAGAGGTAACTCTCATTCTTGTTTACAACTTGAGAGTATTCCTTTTTAAGGATACATAGCATGATTTATTCAGTCAGTACCCATTGATAAACATTTGGTTGTTTCCAGCATTTTGCAGTTATAAATAAGTAGCTATTTATTGACATCAGCTTCTTTGCTAACCCTTAACTTTGCCCCAGGAGGCAAACAGTGCCCTCTCAGTTAACTCTGCAACTAAGTCACAGTGTTTAGGATGTTCAAAGACAAGATCTTGATTTTTGTTAACCAGTAAGCCCTTGTTTGGCCTCTGTGCCCCTCTGTGGGGGGGACGGGGGGGCGGAGGGGGGCACATAGTCCTTGGCAGTGCAGAGTAGAGAGATGGATAAGAAGTATCCTTATCCTGAGGCACAGAGAATATAACTTGAAACAATTAGTTATCAGCATAAGATCAAATAATCAGTAAGTGTGGTAGAGCGTATTGAACGTTTTGAATGTTTAAAGGTGGAAGAGTTAGTAAGATGGAGCTCTCAGGACACAATTTTCAGAAGGGCCTGGAGGGACTCTATTAGTAGGGCTAGCATTTAGGTCATTCTTTTCAGTGTCGTCACTGCTTCATCCTGTTCCCGAAGCATTTTAATCATGGCTGCTCCCAAATCCCTTTATAAGCAGGATTACCTCTGTGGTTGGGAGATGATTTATTAGCTTCTGTTACACTCCAGCATGGCAAGTCACAAGATGCACGGGCAAATGGAAGCCCTTAGAAGCCCCCCAGAAGCCCGTGTGCAGTGCCCCAGGCAGCACAGTGCAGTGGACGCAGCCTGGCGGTGTCTGGTGCTGCCGGGTGCATTGTGATGCCCCGAGGTTCCCCTCATGAGTTGTCAGGCCAAGCTAAAAAACTTCTGCCCACCCTTGCCTTTGACTTCAGACTGGGCTCAGTTGTGACTGAAACATTTGTGTTCTGTGGAATATTGTTCAGAGACAGGCTTTCTTCACCTCCTCCTTTCTTGCCGCTCCTCCTGCTCAGTTTCAGGCAGTACACCCAGCAGCCCAGCAACCAGCGATTGCCCAGTTCCCTGTGGTGTCCCAAGGAAGCTCTCAACAGCAGCTGATACAGAACTTCTACCAGCAGCAGCAGCAGCAGCAGCAGCAGCTGGCCACGACCCTGCATCAACAGCAGCTGCTGACTCAGCAAGCTGCCTTGCAGCCGAAGAGCACCGTGGCAGCAGTACAGCAGCCCCAGGCACAGCCGGCCGCAGCCCCGCAGCCACCACCCCCAGCCCAGGAGCCCACGGTAAGGGCCAGAACCAGCCAGGGCTCACAGCCAAAGGGCACGCAGCTAGGGCCAGTGAGAGGGCCGAGACGTGGCTGTAGCTGGGGCAGGGCCTCCGTGTTCAGGCTGGGCCGCTTCCTGGTTCTTAAGGTTCAAATATTTGATTTTTTTTTTTCCTTGATATTTGCAAGGTCATGATGAAATATTTTGTGGAAGGTAGAGGTTTTAGAAAAATGATCATAGGCCACTGATGAATGAACATTCTTATTAGTCATTCTAAAATTAGACTGACAGAAAGAGCTGTTCTTGTCTCTGTCAGAGCCAGTGTTGAGCAGTCAAGGAACTGGGTAGGATTAGAGCTACCCCTTTCCCTTCAAGGGCCAGTTTGACCCTCATGGCCTTTCCAGCCTCTGGAGGTTCATGTGGGCTCCCCCCTTTACCCTGAGTCCTGAGAGTGTTTTATTTATTCTTTGTCTTGGATGACATTATTAGCCACCTTTGGTGGCCTCCTTGCTGGGACTGTTTACTGTGGCCTAACCCTCTGGGCCTGGAGGCATCCGAGTACTGTTTGAGCCACCTTGTCACGCTAGAAACTGGGCAAGAAACTGACTCACTACAGCATCAGACTCCTGTCTCCTCTCCTGATTGACCTGTACAGCTTCGGCATTCTCAGGCGCATTGTGTTTGGCCTCTACTAAGTGCTCTTAATTCTGTGCTCACGTATCTCTGAGTGATAGTAAAGAAAATATTATAGTGATAGAAAAAAGATGTTTTATGTATCTAGCCGGTAGAGTATCACAGCTACTCTCTATTCCCAGGGAAGTCCAACTACTAGACGAAGGAAAAGTAAGAAATCATCTTTCTGAGGATTGGTTTCTAATACAGTTTTGTTGCCCATCTCAAACCAGAAAACCTTCATCCCTTCAAAAGGAAGCAGTGCCGTAAATAGATTGTCTTCTTTGAGCCTCAGCTAAGTGTGTGTTCAGTGTCTTTACACCTTCATTTGTGAAACAACAGTCTTCCTGCAGGCGTGTGGCAGACAGCTATTTTTAGTAAGCTGTATTTTTAATAAGACTTAAAGTTCCTTTTGTTAATGAGAAAGGAGTTTTAAAAAATTATGTGATATAGGTAGTTGAGATCTTAATTACCTGGTGCAGTCCCCTTGTTTAATGGAATTGGAAACCAGACAGCAGCTAGAAAAGGATTATTACCCAAGACACAGAGACTGATATAGCAGAGCCAGGGAAAGAACCAAAGAATCCTGATCTGCGTTCAAGATAATAACAAAGATGCTCATCCAGGGGGGTGGAATGATCAACAGCCACTGACTACACTTCTCATGAGATTCTCCTTTGCTGTCCCTCTTTTGGAAATGAAATTATGAACTTTCTCCCTGTTCCTTTGCTGAAAACGTACTTTGAGCACTTGGCTCGAGGGGAGTCTGTTGAGGGGACGAAGAAGGAATGGGAGCAGAACGTGCTTCAGCCAGGAGCTAGAGAGCTTCCCAAATTTGACCTATCCCTTTCTCCAGTGACCCTTGGCAGGACTTCCCTAGAGAAGCAAGTAAGTGAATATAAAAGATACCACAGCCACCTTAAAGCAATAATCTGCAAAGGGAAAATGACAGCACGCTGTAGATGTTTTATTGCAGTCTTATTAGTAATAGCCAAAAGAATGAAAGTAACCTAATTGTTCAAGAACTCAAATGTGCAGCCATTAAAAATCATGGTTATAAAGTCTGTACAAGAGTATGAAAGCACTTATGAGGTAAGGTTGAAATTGTGGGAAAAGTATGTACTTGGAAAGAGACTTAAATATAAGATACCAAGAAGATAAGAACAGTTGTATTGGAATACAATACTGATTGTGGAATGGAAGTCTGGGTGGTTTTCCCCCTTTTGTGTATATTCTTGTGTTCCTGGATCTGACTATACTCCTGTTACAGTTATATATTTTGTTCTTTAAAAAAATCTTTAGCAAGACCAACATCTGAGTTGACTTTACTTCCCCTTCCACCGTGGTTCATGTGTTCCTCCTCCTACTTCCTAATCTTTGGAGGAGACATGATGGTAAAAAATCTTGATCCCTAGTCAGAAGACATGGATTCTGTCTCCAGTTGACCCTGGGACCTTAAACAAGCTCATAGCCTTAGGGGGCCTTGGTCTCAGTTCCTTTGAAGTGTGGGAGTTGGAATCTGTGCTCTCCAAGGTCCCTTTGACTCTCACATTCTTAGATTTGAAATGGCAATAAAACTTTCTGCCTGGGAGTGCTTGGGTGGCTCAGTCAGTTGCTCCTCATGGGATCAAGCCCCATGTTGGGCTCTGTGCTGAGTGTGGAGCCTGCTTAGGATTCTCTTCTCTCTCTCTCTCTCTCTCTCTCTCTCTCTCTCTCTCTCTCTCTCTCTCTCTCTCTCCCTCTCTCTCCCTCTCCCTTTCTCTCCCTTTCCCTCTCCCTCCCTCCTCCCTCTCTCCCTCTCCCTCCCCCTCCCTTCCTCCTCCTTCCCCCAAACCCCTACCACTCTCCGCTGCTCGCTTGCATGCTTTCTGTCTAAAATAAAAAACAAAACAAAAATGCTGTCTGCCTGATCCGGTTGTTGGGAGGAGTAGCAGAATGGGTTGGTGTCATTTTGTATTAATAGATTGCTATGATAGATAGACATTCAGTGTGCTGCACAGGGGGGTAGGTAAGAGGAAGGAACAGTGTTCTCCAGGGAGACTGAACTTCTCAAAATAAAGGGACTCAACAGTTAAGTATACCTTTCTCAAAGTAATGAATTATCATAACCTCCAAAAAATAAGCTAATCCAGTTCTATCCGTAAAGCCATTCTGGTCTCTATGGATACTGGCTTAAGGTTGGCTGTTGCAAGTATATCCCTGGGTCCCTGAAGGAAGTTGTGAAGCCAGAGCTCTGGTCTTTACAGTGCATTCTGCTTCTCAGAGGTGCCTCAGCTGCTTTACCCTCTGACCTTTGTTTGACTGATATTAGAGCCTTATATTCTTATCCATTCAGTTGGTGAGTGGTTGTGTACTCATATATGTACATAACCTGCCTCAGTAAAATTCAGACTCTGAATCAATATAAGGACAGAAAATCCCAGGCTGGTCAGCATCCTGGCCCAAGTAGCTGGACCCTCTGGTTTCCTTTCTCTCTCAGGACCTACCTTCAAACACACAGAATGTGAAAACTGAGCTACAGCATGGACGGGGCATCTTAATCTGAGATAAGGGACTAGAGGGAAGCAATAGTGAATACCTGGGCCTTTAATATTCTAAATAATTCTGTCTCAAGATTGACAAAATTAAAGGGTTAGGTGGCCTTCTTAATACGATTTTTTGTTCCTCTTGAAAATAGCACTTTGTAGATTGTGACTTAGGCTTAAAGTCTAACCAAGTAGCCGCAAAGATGTTCCTATTTACTTTTCTTTGGTGACAGTTTGTTCTGCCTCCTGAAAATGGCCCAAATCTCAAGACTCCTTGTGTTATTAGATCAATTGTCATCATGCACTTTTCAAATTTTTTATTTCTTATTATAGTCTCTACCCAGTTCTTCAGTGCCTTTTCCAAACTGAAGGTTGGAACAAGTTAACCCCACAGCCCTGACGCTGTACATTTTCTCAGGGGAGAACAGAAATAGAATCTTGTATACCCATCTTATCAATGAAATAAAGAGCCTTAAGAACAAAATGAACAAAGAAAGCACTACCATTTGTATATCACAGTGGAATCCTCACTTACTCCAAACCAGTAGTCTGAGTTATATCAGAGTCAAGGGTCTCTTAGCAGGAATTATTCAGCTCAAATGTGTTTTAGCTGGAGGTGTGCTGTCATTGGCTTCTGTCTGTGGCAGTTGATTGCTTAAAGCATACATGCTCTTTGGAGGCATTCTGAGTGAGTGCCTGTGTGACCTTGGGAGCTGGAAGTTGTCCTGTAGGATACATTCTCGATTTTCGGAGTTAGAAATAGCTTCTGTAGTCTTATGCTCTGGACTGTATTGTATATGATTAGTCTGGGTACCATTGCTGATGAAGGACTGAGATTTACATATAAGCATCAGATAAATAACATGTTGGCATCAGTCCCAGAATTAAAGCTCAGATTGTAAAAAACCGGGTTTCTTTCTTTCTGATTGTTATTGGTAAATTCAGCCATTTAAATTGCATGGAGCTCTCATGTGGCATTTTTTTATTATGCTTATCTGTTTATTTTTTTTCATCCCCCCCCACCTTTTTTGGGGGGTGGGACACTTGTCATTTTTCTTCCTAGCAGATTCAAGCCCCAGTAAGACAACAGCCAAAGGTTCAAACAACCCCACCTCCTGCCGTCCAGGGACAGAAACTCGGATCTCTCACTCCTCCATCATCCCCCAAGACCCAACGTGCTGGGCACAGGCGGATTCTCAGTGACGTAACCCACAGTGCAGTCTTCGGGGTCCCTGCCAGCAAATCAACCCAGCTGCTCCAGGCAGCTGCAGCTGAGGCCAGCCTCAATAAGTCCAAGTATGCGGTGCTTCCTCTTTATCTTTCTTACTGCTGTGGGCCAGAGCTGCTATGGACCAGGGCTGTGTAATTCTTTGTATCTGTGTGCAGATGGGTATAGATGCACATGTAAGGGTAGGTGTCTGTGTTTATTAAAAAACTGAATTTGCCTGTAGTACGTAGACCACACTGATCTTAAGAAATAATTTCACACTTGCTTTACTGTTTCTATTCCCTCACCCATTCCATGTTCCATGGGGTATTTTTTTATAAACTCGTAGTCTGACCAAATCTCTCCATGCTGAAAATCCCTCATTTGGCTCCCCATTGCCTGTGTGATAATATCTCAACCTCATTGGCTAACAGACCAAAAGCTGGGTATCACATTGGCGGACTTGTCATTCTCCATCATCTTTGTTCATCCTATGCCCTCTCTCCAGACTGCCACTACCCTCCCTGTCTGCCTAGGGAATGCTTATTTATTCATCAAGATCCATGTCAGAGGTTACCTTTTCTTTGATTCCTTGGTGTCATATATAAGTTTGTCTGAACCTTTTGTGAGATTGTATCATATTGTATTATCATTATTTATTTGTATATCCAGCTGATGTAGCATGCCAATTCCTCCAAGACAAAGACCATGTCTTAACCTTTGTAAATCCAGTGACTGGCTTTGTGCCTGAAATAAAGTAGACAGCAATGAGTGCTTGCTAGGTAAATTCAATTTCAGCCCTCAGCTTTCCTGGAGTCATGTACTCTAATGTGAAAAATCTTTAAGTCATTAATTAAATGCAGAGTCTCAAGGGAGACTCCAGAAGAAAATCAGGTAATGATACCACAAGATAGTGATAACTGTCTTTCTTTCTAACTGTGATGGTGATGACTCAGACTCACGGTGGCCCTTCATTCTGTGTGGACTAGATCCTGAAGATGGGAGGCAGCCTGAAAAGAGGCCAGTCCTGGCCCCTCTGGGGTCAGTTATTGTGGGTGTTACAGTGGATGTGGGTGCCACAGGAGGCAGAAGCCTAAGGACAGTTGGCTTTGGGATTCTGGACTGAAAGGATTGCAGATGTGACTAGGAATCTAAGCCAGAGATGAAAGTAGTGGGAGATAAATGATCACGAAGGAAAAGGAGCCATTTATTTCACACAGTGAGAAAAGGACCTGTGGAAACTGCAATTGCCGGGGACAGCGCTTGATAATAATGGTTTGACTTAGAAAACAATTTGATCTCAAAACAGAGGAAGTAGATTGACCCTTTTTCAACTTTTTCATTTCGTGGGGGTGGGAACCTACCTAGGTCTGCAACCACCACTCCGTCAGGCTCTCCTCGGACCTCCCAGCAAAACGTTTATAATGCTTCTGAAGGTTCTACGTGGAATCCCTTCGATGACGACAATTTCTCCAAACTCACAGCTGAAGAACTGCTGAACAAGGACTTTGCCAAGCTGGGGGAAGGTGAGCAATTGGTATCTTTCTGTGATTCTTAAACCCTAACTCCAGAGGGGCATGCCTGTGAAAATGTAAGGTTGGCTCTTTCTTTCCCTCAAAGGCTTGGTTTCAAAGCATGGGCACAGATTGGAATGTTTACCAGAGCACTAACGTCTTTGCATCCTGAGGAACTCCTGGCTCGCTGCAGGCAGTGGCAAGGAGAGTGGGTCTCTCTTAGGAAATATTTGGTAGCAGAGATCAGGATGATAGTGTCAGGCATGGTCACTCCTTAGATGAGCATGATGGTTTTCTTCTCCTGAGTGTGTTTGTTGTCTCAGAAAGTTGTTAGTGCTTACCCAGGACAGTGTGCCCTCACATGAACATTGACTCTTGGACTATGATCAGAATTCTCACTGTGAAAAGGCAATCAAATAAATAGAAGGTACCATTTCCACCCTCACAGTCTATTTTGGAAGGCAGGACACACACAGAGGCATGCACATGCACTTTGGAAAACAACAGCACACTGGGAAAATTCTTCAAAAAGAGTACCTCAGCATTAGACAAGAGCACAGGGTAAAGGAATGATCAGAGCCAAGTGAATGATACGAATTTTGACCAGACGTTTTAGCTTTAACTATTACTTTATAGATATCTTTTAAAAATTTGTATTACTTTCTTGTCCTTTTATTTTTTTTATAGCTTATTTATTTATTTTTGAGTTGAGAGAGAGCGTGCACATGAATGCACGCACAAGCAGAAGACAGGCAGAGAGGGGGGGATCTGAGATGGACTCTGCACTGACAGCAGACAGCCTGATGTGGGGCTCAAACTCAAGAACAGTGAGATCATGGCCTGAGCTGAAGAAGGATACTTAATGAACTGAGCCACCCAAGTGTCCCTTCTTGTCATTTTAAATCAAAGACAGGGTATAAGATTTAACTCTTTTTAAATTTTTTTTTAATTTATTTATTTCTGAGAGAGAGAGAGACAGCATGAGCAGGGGAGGGTCAGAGAGAGAGGGAGATACAGAATCTGAAGCAGGCTCCAGGCTCTGAGGTAGCTGTCAGCACAGAGCCTGATGTGGGGCTTGAACCCACGAACCATGAGATCATGACCTGAGCCAAAGTCGGACACTTAACCAACTGAACCACCCAGACGCCCCTATAGGATTTAACTCTAACCAACAACTAACTAACTCATTGTCAAATTATTTCATTGTTTTGTATGCCAGTTATTGTTCTAGAATACAGACACATTGTTATGTATGCCAGTATTGTTCTAGAATACCTTCGTGGGCTATTGAAAATTCTAGTATTTTTGCACTTGATTAAGAGACTCCCAAGTTTAAGGCTGCCTGGGTGGCTTAGTCAGTTAACCATCCAACTTTGGCTCAGGTCAGGATCTGGTGATTCGTTGGTTTGAGCCCGGTGTCAGGCTCTGTGCTGACAGCTCAAAGCCTGGAACCTTCAGATTCTGTGTCTCCCTCTCTCTCTGCCCCTCCCTCACTCATGCTGTCTTTCTCTCTCTCTCTCAAAAATAAATGAATGTTAAAAAAAAGAGAGACTCCTAAGTTGTAAAATTCTTATGTCTACTTTTAATAATTCCTGTCTCTCTTCTGTCACATTAAATTGCTACCATTGAGCCTGTCCCTTGTCACGTCTCAGTCCTGCCATTTCCCCTACACCCCCTTCTCCTGTGCACTCCTGAGCTGTTTCCACTGCAGAAAAGGGATTGGCAAACTCATTAGAGTTACATAAAAACAAATGAATTCTGAGTAAGGACTGGAGGCATCCTGCTCTGAGTACTGTGCTTCAGCTTTAGGGCTTTCGCTCCAGCCATCTCTTTTGTTGCTTTTTACTTATTTATTTGAAAAAAATTTTTAATTGTGATAAATATACATGACATAAACATTAGCTTCTTAACCACTGTTAAGCGTACATTTCAGTAGTGTTAGTTACATACACACAGTCATGTACCCAATCTCCAGAACTCTTTTTGCCTTGCAAAACTGATGTGCTGTCTTTGGTTCTTAAAACTTCCTTTTCTCACTGTTGTCTCAGTTATTGCAATGACTAGACAGAGACCTTTGAGTAGCCGAGGTATTGCCATAATATAGTAAAAGGAAGTCTAGAAGTCAGTTGAGAAGGTGCCCTTCATCTCCCGCATGTGTGTGCACATCATGGGATTCTGCTGGAATGAACTGAGTGGTGTTTTGTCCCTCCAGGCAAACATCCTGAGAAGCTTGGAGGCTCAGCCGAGAGTTTGATACCGGGCTTTCAACCAACTCAAGGTGATGCCTTTACCACTCCCGCATTTTCTGCTGGAACCGGTTAGTATAACAAATGCCTGAAACACAGGGTTCACTCTTGTTTCCTTCACAGAAAGCTGTGGCACACCAATGAGCCCCAAATCTTGGTGTTAACTTATAGTTCCTTTTATTCAGAAGATTTCCAATATAAACAATAGGAATAAAGAAATGACTGGAATCACTTTGAATTAAAATGACAGGATGATGTGTCAGTATTATACAGGATTTGTTCTCCCTGGCTCACATATATACTTTAAGCAAACATTTTTAAATTAAAGAACATCACTCTGTTAATCTCTTGTAATTGTTTAGGTTCTGTGGAATGACTTGAAGAATTCTAAGAATTAGATGTCCTTTCCTTTATCCAAGACTCTACTGAGGAGTGTTTTTTTGCGTGTGTGTGTTTATGGGGAGAGGAATACCTTTTTTTAAAAATTAGACCGTTTTTGGTATTAAAGAAGCAATAGCAAAAAATTAATTTTCTCCTTTCTTAACAAAAATTATACATACTGAACTATACTTGAGTTAACATTTCTTAAAATTAAAAAAGATACATATTTATTATATAAAAGTAATATTTATAGAAAAGCATAGGAAAAAAGTTAAAATGACCATAATCTCACCACTAAGAAACAGCACAGGGATACCATTTTGGTGCCTATTAGTGACATTTGACCTTTGTAGGGTCATGGATATCATAGTGAACCTAATGAAAGTTTTAGATCTTCTCCCTCACTAAAATACATGACCACAATTTTGCACACAATTTTCAGTCTCAGCTTAATACTCTAATGTACATCTTTATAGTCCTATTTTAAAACCAGATTTTCTCCCTAAATCTGGCACATTTCCCACATCATTAAAGAAGCTCCTGAAAGATAAATTTTGAAAAGCATTAATTTGCTTCATATGCATTTATCCTAATGCATCTAACCAAGTGACCTCTTTTTTAAACATTAATTTGCTTTCAGTGTTTTACTATTACTATTACTATTTACTATTACTATTACTATTTACTATTACTATTACTATTACAATTTCCTCAGCGGGTTTTAAGTATATATATATATAATATATATATATATATATATTCTTTGTACAAATGGTATTTGATATACTTCTGAAATTGTTTTAATTATACTGATTAATTTCTGATTTTAACCTTCTATATTCTTTCTTCCTGCTTTCTTTAGGTGTGTTAGTTTTTCTAACCTCGTATGTACATTTCTTATTGGAACTTTGGTTGTCATTACATAATATCCTTTACAGTTTCTTTAAGATATCTTGTGATTTTATTAAGTCAGAAGATATGTGTCTTTTAAGGCTTTGTTACCTGCTTCTAAATTGGCCTCTGAGAATGCAATATAGATTTTATTTTGATCAACAGTGAATGAAAATAATTTTCCCACTATTTCCTCACCCAGCACAGTTCAGAGGCTGTAAACAGAGGGCAGGGTCTACTGGCCATTTTTATTTCTTCTGGGATATATATTGTTCATGTCCTTTACCTTTTTTTGGGGGGGGGTCTGTTTTCATTTTGTTCTTATTAATTTGTAAAAGTTTTTCACTTGATCTTAGCCAAAAGGCCGAGAAGCGATAATTTGTAAAAGTTTTTCATATGTCTTCTATTGTAAACATCTTCCCCAGCCTGTTGTTTGTCCTGCACAAGTATCATCTCATCTGACCCTCTTAATGACCCTATTATCTCTTCTGACCCTCAACACCGTCTCCACATTAGTCACAGTTGAAGTAACTGAGCACAGTCTAGTCTCTTTTCCAGAGTTACAGAGCTAGGATGTGGCAGAGCTGGGACACCAACCCTCTGGCTCCAGAACTTCCCCTCTCAAGTTTCCTGCCGTAGAATGAGGCAAATTTAGTAATATCTTTCTTGAAAATCATCTACACATTTAAAATTTTTTAAATAAAATAGATAGTGCTTTTACACCTTTTATATTTGTATACATCAGTTTTAATTGTATGTATTTGTGCTTCTCTTTTTCTTGGTAACTTTAGCTAGAGATTTTGCTGTTTTAGTATCTTTCAGACAGCTTTTAGATTTATAAAATCTACCATTTTTCTGTCTTCTAATTCTTTTACTTTTATTTTTTTTTATTATAGATGCCTGTTTTTCTTAGATTTGCTTTCCCAGTACTAAAAGGAACACCTAGTAAAATTTTTTTTAATGTGATAAAAGTGTTTAGAGTTTTTCTCCAAATATAGCAGTGATTTTCAACCAGCGTGAGAGTGGGGAGAGAGGCTAATTATAATCTGTAGGAAGACTTCTCCACGGGTATTTTAATATTCTCTTTCTCCTCTCTTTAATTGCCTACCCTACCCTGACCTTTGAAGATTAAACTGTTTATTGAGAGTGCTTTCTAATAGGTGTGTGTTTCCCTTGTCAGAAAAAAACTGGAGTTTTAACCGTATCCTGTAAGTCTTCACATAATATTCTCATGTTATTATTTTGGAATACACATTGGACTTATTTGGGGGATGTGCTTTTTAATATTAAATAGTTAAAATTCTTTGTGTTACTTTTCATTTTCAGCTTTATTCTCTTGCCTGTGTAATTTTTATATGCACTGATATTTTGATCTGGTTTAAAGTGCTTCCAGTTTGATATACCACATAGTTAACTAAATGTACCAAATGTATAAAGCATTTTCTGTTGTCCTTGGGATAGAGCATCACAATAATGTCCAGCTATGGTACTGGGTAGGATATAGTTTCCCCGGAAAGGGGATCATGGGAGAAGTAAGCTCTAGGAAAGTCTTCTTTGCTGTTGAATCCTAACATTTAGTATAGTGTTTGGTGCTGTACAGATTGTTGAATTAATATAAACCTGCTTTTTGCCTAAGGATAGGAGCTTGGATTTACCAATGTTAATGACAGAGTTCCCTACAACTTTTCTATCTGCTCCCAGTTTAAGTGTCTATGATTCCTACTTATCATGTTTTGTTGTTTGTTTTGCTGTTTATTTGTCTGTATGAACTATTTTTTAAAAACAGTTTCTTTTTTTTGTTGTAGTGTCTTCTTCCCCTTTATGCTTACTTTGTAGGATATAAATGACCATATTTTTTTAAGGTACTTAAAGGCCCCACCTTAAACACACATTTGAATAGAGTGACGACAGTAATAGCAGTGAACGTATACTGAGCACTTGCTGCATGCTAATAAGCCCACTGGTAAGTGCTTTTTTATGCATTAGCTCAGGTGGTCCTTAAAACAGCCCATGGGAAGTTAAGTGACCTGCCCAAGGTCACTCAACTGGAGAATGACAGGTTAGAAATTTGAACCTGAACAGCCCAGCCCAGCAGCTATAGTCATAACCACATCTCAAGAATCTTTATAAATCAGTGACACTAAGCTTTTGCAAACATTATAAAATGTCTTCATTTTTTTTCATCTTCTCCAGTCTTTTAAAATGAACATTTGTTATTTTTCCTTCTTTCTTGTTTGTGGTATAAACTTTATGTATGTGTGACACTTTTATTCTTTACAAAAGAAAGAAAATTGTATCTAAACCCCAGAAATCAGTATGTCCTCACTTGTATGAAATATAGGATTGCGCCATTTTCTACAAGTTTTCTAACCAAGCTCAGCCTGTTCACTGATTTTAAACCATCTGATCAACCAAGGAAGGAAATAAGCAGGAAATTTCATAATAAGTCAGGGAGGATGGCAGAAGGGTTATTTTAAACATTTTTATGTTAAAAGCTGCAAAAATGTTGATGAACTGTGTCCATATGTTGCAACAGACATCTGGAACTTGACATTGTGCCTCTTTATTTAAAATATTTTTCTGTTAAGTTATATACATTCATTTGTGTAATTTTGGGAAAATGACTAAAAGCCCAAAGAAGTAAGATAAAAACTCACAATCCCACTTTAAGAGGAGAACATTGCTGACATTTTACAATATTTATGTCCATAGTTTTATTTCTTCATATATACTTTTTTCAAAAATGAATATATCCAGTTATATAATTTGTGTTTTTTTAATATATTTCATTGTGTCTTATTTTTTTAAAAAATTTTTAGAGATATTTAATAGTAGTAATTTTATCCCCCTCTTCTCCTGTCTACCTTTAGAAACTTAAAAACCCACTTAATAACCTCAAAATGACAAAATTATAGAGATTGAGAACAGATTCCAAGAGGTAGGGACTAGAATAAGGACTGTGTGACTGTAAAGGAGAATAAGGAGGTCCTTTTGTTTGATGGAACAGTTGTATATCGTTGTTATGGTGGTGCTTATGCTAATCTATACATAGGATCTAATTGCAAAGAACTGCACACACACACGTATGTAAAAACTTTATAAAATTAATTAACAATATTGTAACAATGTCAGCAGTATCGACCTACAGTTGTAAAAGATCTCATCATGGAAGGAAACTGGTTGAAAATGTTCCCAGGACACTATGTACAGCAATTTCCTATGATTTCATAATTATTTGAAAATAAAATGTAGTTTTAAAGATCCACTCTGTAGAAGGCAAATGAGATTTTAATTACTGAGTAAACTGAATATTAAAATGCAGTTAAAGAATGGTAAAGGAGAGACCGGCAAACCTGTGTTCTGATCCTGGGTCTGCTGGTAGATCTCTGGCTAGTCTCTTAACTTCTGGGCTTCCTTTTCTTTTCTGTAAAATGAGAAATTTGTGCTAGAAAATCCTAAGATCCCTTCAAGCCCTGATATCCCATAGGGTGTATAGATTTCTGTAAATCTGTGAGTTTGCCAAATATAGAATGAATGTCAGTAAATGTTAGATGTAGTCCAGAGGTTAGGGCTTGCAACAGGCAGGAAGTCTATTTCTGTTTCTTTCTGTCTTTCTGCCTAGCATGCCTAGACATTTGGTGATACCGTGACCTCAAGAGGGTAAAGGGCACATTGGAAGTACTTATACATATGTGCTAGATTACAAAACAAGCAGTGTTTGTTTATATGCCAAAGTGGTTTATATGCCAAAATGTGTAATATGATCAATAATCACTACAGGAATTCTGAGAGACCACCGTAAGCTTCCACACATAGAAGAAGTAGAATTTCAGGGGTATGAATATAATACCAGTTTTATCATTCATTACGTCATTGAGTGTGTTGCAAGGACCGGATTATATATCTCATATATATTTTGCCTTTCCTCTGGATTATATCTACTCATCTGTCTTTATTCTGCCTCTGAGTTTAGATTTACTCTTCAATTAGAGCTGATGGGTTAATAGATGCTACATTCATCTAGATTTACTTGATGTTTTCTGCTTTTCTCTTTTTTTCTCTCCTTGACCCTTTCTTCCCCTCCAACCCACTCCAGCCGAAAAAAGGAAGGGTGGGCAGACTGTGGATTCTAGCCTCCCACTTCTAAGTGTATCTGATCCTTTTATCCCTCTTCAAGTACCTGATGCACCAGGTAGGTAAACAACTGCTCGGAGCTTAAGCAGGTTGATTCTTGATTATTGTGTTCCAGGATTTCTTGAGAGTTATTTGAATACTCCATGAAAAGGATGTGAATTCCAAGCCCTATTAACAGTTCTGTTGTATACTTTTTGGTAATGGGAGGTGCATTGGAAAGAACATTAGTCCAATATGATTATAACATGTCAAGGGAGACCTGTAAGCATATGGTAAAAGGAAAATGCTAATAGTGATTATATGATGGTTTCCTGTTTGGGACTAGTTTTCCTACAATGGGCTTTTGTTTTCTATATAAAAATACATAATAAAAATTAAAGGGAGTGGCTTGATTCTTCATCAGTGAAGTAATTTGGACTGCATGAATTCAAATATCCCTTTAGGCCTACCATATCTGATTTTTAAGTGAGTAGTTTAAAAAAGGAAGGAATTATTAGTGTGTTCCGATTGAAATAGCTTTTGAAACAATAATTGGATGCTTGCCCTTTGGGGTTCATGAATGCTGGTGATTTCTCTCTCTACTCTCCTCCCCATCCTTTTGAGGGTGGGGGTGGGAGCATGAGGTGGGACACAGAAGCTACCCTTTCTCTTCTCTATCACTTTTTTTGCAAAAGCAAATAGATCCAACTCTTTAGAAGCGTCTGGCAGTCATTTTGTTTCTGATAGTTTTTCTTTTTTCTCTTTCTTACCTCCTCCTATTCTCTTGGTTATAAACTAGTAGGATCTGCTTAGTTCTTCTCTCTCAGAATGTAAAGGTATATGATTGACTTAAGATTGGAATGATTGTGACGTTTGTATCATCTATGTACTAAGACAGGTTGCAGCAAGGGTACCATGACCGGTTTTATTTCTTTAGGCAATTTGTTGACCCTCCTGAGGAGAAGCAAAAACTTGCCTTAATCAAGTAGTATTGAGTAACTTCATAGCTTGCTGGACCTGGATGTAGGTCAAAAATACCCAAGGTCTCTGAGAAATGATTCAGTGTAGGATAGTTAAAGGAAAGGGAAGAAGGAATCCAGCAGAGGCCCTTTTCTCTGTTGTATCATTCAGGCATGCTGGGCAGTATCTAGACAAGCCAGTTGCAAGCTGGAAAGGTATGGGCTGCAAACTCAGCCAGGGGCCCACTGACCTCTTTTTCCTCCCTGTTGTGGCAATCATGGGGTCACACAAGGAAAAGGGATTACTGAGGCATTCTCCCTTTGACACCCCTCAGGTTCTTGCCTTGCTCTTTCCAGATGGCCCATGGGCTACAGAAGCTGGAAGGGAGACTTCTTGGCACAGGCCGGAAGATGAGGGCCCAAAGGTGGGTAGCTGTCCTCTACAGCTGTCACAGGTGCCCTCTGGATCAGGGGTGAGGAGCCGGGCACAGACATGAGGTAGCTCAGGGTATCATCTCCCGGTTGTGGAGACGAGTTGTGAAGATAAGCCTGGGAGGCACCATAGGTAGCTGGCGGCCGTCCTGCCTTCCACATTGTCATCTTCCCTGTCTCCTGATCCTCCATATTTCTCTTATTCTGGTGGATTCCTGCTAATGTGATACTGGTATGCACTTTAATTCCAATTAAGCCATGACTCCTCTTGGGTTTTAGTGAGAGAACTATTAAAATGGAATATTCTAAGAGAGAATTTTAGGGATATCATATGATCTGTCAGACCAGACTCATCTGAAAACATAAATTAGACATGTTACTTCTTTGTGCTCCAGGAATTTCCATGATCACTGAGAGTAAAAGCCAGACTTTTTACCAAGACCTAAAAGGCCCTAACTAATCTGGTTAGTTCTCTGGCTACCCCTCTGACCTGAGCTCATTATATTTTCTTCAGTCTTTCCTCCAACAAGCTATGCTTGTTTCCCACCTCAGGGACTTTGCATGTGCTAGTACTCTGCCTGGAAAGCTTTTCCTCTGTATCTGTTCCTTCTTATTATCTGACATTTGAGTCTCAGCTTAAATGCTGTCTTCTCAGGCCTGTCGTGATCGCACAGCACTCTGTCACACTTCCTGGCTTTTTTCTTCATAGCACTTACCGTGACATTGTTTGTTTTCATTGGTCTGTTATCTGTCTTTCCCCACCAGGATGTCAATGTCCTGAGGGAGGAACCTTGCTGTCTGATCCATCACTGCTTTGCCAGTGCTGAGAAGACTGGCGGGGAGATTGGCACTCAATAAATGTTTGCAGATTGGATGAACGAACAAAGTAAAACCTGAGGCAGAAAGGCTTATGGCAGCCCCATTGCTCTCCATTTCTGTCCCCAACTCCCAACACCAGACTACTGGCTTCATAGCCATCCACCTGTGCCTCTGCCAACTCCCAGCCAGGCCACTCTTGGAGGGTGAATAAATGAAGGCACAGCCCACAGTGTCAGGAAGCTACCAAACCCTGGAGTGAAAGCAATAGCTAGGTTTAGCAGATTCTTCACCTCCAGCCCATTGTGGAGCCCTCCAGAATCTGGGCTGAGCATGGTGTCTTGCCGCTGTGTCTAATGTATGTACTGTAAGGTTCAATTCTGTAGCCTTTTTATCCAAGGATATAGGTGGGACATGGACAGGGTTACCCTGCATCCTTCTATAGCATCTTGAAATGTCTGAGGTGAGGCCTGAGAGTTTAGGGTCTCTGGGACCTCAGCTGCAGGCTTGTCTCCCCTCCTCCTGTCTGCCTACAGCCCCCAGTTTGTCACTACCTCCAAACCACCCTGGGCACCAGTCACACTTTCTGGTCAGTTTGTTTGTTTTGCATACATGCATA
This sequence comes from Proteles cristata cristata, assembly GCA_017311185.1. Taxonomy (NCBI): domain Eukaryota; kingdom Metazoa; phylum Chordata; class Mammalia; order Carnivora; family Hyaenidae; genus Proteles; species Proteles cristata. The sequence continues at coordinate 1,473,765 of JAESUZ010004460.1, read as the reverse complement.
CATACTCTACCTTCCTGATGATAAGAGTCATGAAGTCATAGTCTCCTGACAACTATATGCCTTGTAATAACTTAACATTTTATTTTATGCTTTTATTTATTTTTTTTATTTTTATTTTTTTAATGTTTTATTTATTTCTAGGAGAGAGAGAGAGACAGCATGAGCAGGGGAGGGTCAGAGAGAGAGGGAGTCACAGACTGAAACAGGCTCCAGGCTCTGAGCTGGCAGTCAGCACAGAGCCCGACGCGGGGCTCGAATCCCACAAACCGTGAGATCATGACCTAAGCGAAAGTCGGACGCTGAACCGACTAAGCCACCCAGGCGCCCCTTATTTTATGCTTTTAAAATGTATGCTGAGCGAAATAAGTCAGGCAGAGGATAGCTACCATATGTTTGCACGTATAGGAGGATTAGGAGGAACTTAATGGAGGACAATGGGGAATAAGAAGGAGAAAAATAGTTGGGGAGAGGGAGGGAGGCAAACCATGAGAGACTCTTGAATGCTGAGAACAAATTGAAGGCTGATGGGGGAGAGGGGAAGGGGGGTGATGGGCATGGAGGAGGGCGCTTGTTGGGATGAGCACTGGGTGTTATATGGAAACCAACTTGACAATAAGCTATTTAAGATAGATAGATAGATCGATAGATAGATAGATAGATGGAAACCAACTTGACAATAAGCTATTTAAGATAGATAGATAGATAGATAGATAGATAGATAGATAGATAGATAGATAAAATGCCCTCCCATGTAATTTGCTTTGATTCTACAAAGAATACTGACTGGGGGCACCAGGGTGCCTCAGTCAGTTGAGCGTCCGACTTCGGCTCAGGTCATGATCTCACGGTTTATGGGTTCGAGCCCCATGTCGGGCTCTGGGCTGACAGCCAGCTCAGAGCCTGGAGCTTGTTTCAGATTCTGTGTCTCCCTCTCTCTCTGACCCACCCCTGCTCAAGCTGTCTCTCTCTCTCTCAGAAATAAATAAAACATTAAAAAAAAATTAAAAAAAAAAAAAAAGCATACTGACTGGTAGGTATGTCAAGTAATGTTTCATGTTCCGGGTGAGGAGGTGAGGCCCTGGTGCTGTTGGGACTGTGCTGCTGCACACACTCCTTTTAATGGCCCCCATGTCCCAACCAGTGAAACCTACCTCCCCTGCCTGGGGGTCAAGAAAGCCTTCGACTGGAGAGCTAAATTTAAGGGTTAGGGAAATACAAAAATGGGCTTGAAGTTTTAAGACCTAGGTACTACTGCATAGTAGCTAGGTACTACTGCATAGTAGCTTGATGATTTTTATCAAATCACTTAAACTCTGTGTTCTTCTCCTCAAGGTTGGTGCTATTAAAACCTACTTCATGGAGTAGCTTGTAAGGTCCAGATGAAAGCATGTTATTTGGAATCGCTCTGTAAACTTGAAATTAGTATAAAGATAGGAAATGTTGTAGACTTTGGTTCTGAGCCTTTATTCCCCATAGGGCAGTCCTCGTTATGAAAAGTCTTAGACAATAATGTTTTTCTCTTACAGAGATTAAACTTGCTTTATAACCTTTGACCTTTGCACAACTGAGAGCCATTGAAATAGACTTCCTTGATATAATGATTATTAAACTGTAGGTAAAGGGGCACTGAGTAATTGGATTTTTAGGGTTATTTTTTTAAGAGCATTTTTATTTTCCAAAGCATAAAACAAATTTTCTTAGAAAATCTGGCATTAAAAAAAAAAAAACAGCCACAAGCATTTGTGTGCTCACAAGCTGCCAAATGAGGCCTAGCTCTGGTGAGTCTCAAAGTATTTTACTGATGCTCATATGCTGTGTGTTTATTTTGCCTTCTATTTGTGTTAGATAAGCTGTAGGTGGTACCAAATTTAAAATACAGTAGAAGAGAATGGGGACTTTTCTTTGAAAATTGGCTATAGGATTTAATCCTTTGTGTTTTTAAACTGCTAAAATACACATAACACAAAATTTCCCATTTTAAAGTGGACAGTTCAGTGGCATTAAGTACCTTCACATTGTTTTGCAGCCATCACCATCCATCCAGAGAATTTTTTTAATCTCACAAAACTGAAACTCTCTACCTGTAACTCTCCTTCCACTCTCCCTGCAGCCCTTGGTGACCACCATTCTCCTTTGTCCCTCTGTGAATTTAACTACCCTAGATACCTCATACAGGTAGAATCATATAGTATTTGTCTTTTTGTGACTGGCTTATTTCACTTAACGTAATGTCCTCCAGGTTCATTCATGCTGAAGAATATGTCACAATTTCTTTCATTTTTGAGGCTGACTAATGTTTCATTATATATGTTTACCAATTCTGTTTATCCGTCCCTCTGCTGTTAGCCACTTGGTCCCTCTTTTGGCTACTGTGAACAGCACTTCCATGAGCATGGGTATGCAAATATCTCTTCATGACCCAAGATTCTTTTGGGTATATATCCGGATACGGAATTGCCAGGTCCTATGGTAATTCTATTTTTGATTTTTTAAGGAACCACCATATTATTTCCCATAGCGACTACATCTTTTTACATCCCCACTGTCAGAGCACAAGAGTTTGAGGAAAAGTTTTTATAGCAACTCCTTAATGCTGACTTCTCAACATCAGTGTTCCACAAGACTAAGCAGGCAAGCACTAGTTGCCCCGTAAGGGCCGCTTCTTAGAATCTACAGCTTTTGAAAAATGTGCCTCCTGGTTTATAGTACTTCATCAGCTCTTAAAAAAATAGACAGGAGAAACTGTTTTCTTCGTGGTTTGTTGTCAAGATAAACATTCCTCTCAGAGCTATTTGCCTGGCATGTTCCTCACTTCCAACTGCTGTTTTGTGGTATTAAAAAGTCCAAGGTTGATCTCTATGTGTCTGCTCTGGGAAGTTTCTCTTTCTGCAGATTCAGTTCCCTAAAATGAACCTGGAATGGGGCATGGTGGCTGACTTTTGCTTCCAACTTGCAGATGTTACAGACAGTTTGGTGTCTAGTGTCTCAATTATAGGAACTATTTGGAGAGACTGGATTTTAAAAACAGCATCTCTCATCACAAGACTTCAAACAAGATATAAATTTCCAAAGCCACAAAGCTGTAGCAGCCAGATCATCTTTTCTGAGGGGGGCTCGCATCGAGCTCTTCCATGTTCATTAGATCAGCCTGCTTTACTCTTCATGGTCCTATTTCTCGTTAGGGCTGGAGCGGCCCTGGAGCAAATCCTTAACCTTTTTAGCCTCTAAATAGATAACCTCTCCTCTCCTTTGATATTTGGACTCTTTCTTTCTTAGAAAGCTTACAACTTTCACTATATCCCAGTCTCACATCAGGAAGCAGTTTTGATTATCTAACCTTTGATGCATTTATGAAGGATTTATTGCCTTCTTGCCTTGTGGTTGATACTTTAAATAAATCTTGAGAGAAACCTAAGAGAAGACTTTGGAGTGGATTGATTCCTACCTGTTCCACTCTTCCCTAGTCCCCAATGCCACTTGACTTATACTTGAGAGGAGAGAGGAAGGTGCTCAAAAGATCTGTTTCTAAGTCCCCTCTTAATTTTTCAAAGTCCTAGCAACCCTCTCCTTTAAAAGCATTCTCAGCTTCCAGTGGCCAAGCCAACTCATTCTGTGCCCACTTTGCTTCAGGGGTCCACCTTCTCGGTCCTTTCACCATGATTTCAGCCCAACTTCACGCTCTTAACCTGACTCCTTCTTATTTCGGAATCCTAGAGACTTGAAAAAGAACTGAGTATAGTAGTGGGAATGTGATAAGAAATACCACCAGTAGAAAAATATGAGTAGATAATTCATAAAAGAATATATATTCTTGTGAGAGGAGAATAATATATATATATTAAGGTTCATCATTATGGTGAATCCAAGAAGAGCCAATTATGAAACAATGAGAGGCCATAGCTTCTGCCATCAGCGTGGTAAAGAGGGAGGGCCTCACCACCTCGGGCTTGATGAACATCTAAGAAAACAGACTACACTCAGATCCTGGTAGTTTACTTTCTTTTTTCTTTTCTAAAAAATTATTCTAAGAAAACATGGGTATGCCTAAATGTTTATCAAACAATCAGAATTTATAGGAAAAGATTGGAGGGGTATTCTCTAAAAACTCTTAATAGTGGGTGTCTCTCAAAGTGAGATTATGGGTGGTTTTTACTCTTACCCTTTGTTTTCTTTGCATTTCCCAAGTTTCCACAGTAAACATGCTGTTTTGCTTTTGTAATAAGGGATCAAACAATAGATATCTATTCTTTTTTCTTTTTACTAAATGTAATTTTATTTTGTTTTAAGTTCCAGTATAGTTAACACACAGTTTCACATATACAATATCATGATTCTGCAGATTGTGCATCACCCGGTGCTTATCACGACAAGTGCGCTCCTTGATCCCCATCACCTGTTTCACCCACCTCCCCTCTGGAAACCAGCAGTTTGTTCTCCAACTTAAGAGTCTGTTTCTTGGTTTCTCTTTTTACCCCTTTGCTTTTTCTTTTTTTTTTTTTTTTAAAGACATCCGTTCTTTTTTCAAACAAGGATCTTGCTTAAATATCCCCCTACATTCTCGTCCTGTTCCCCTGGCCACGAGTGTCTGGGCTGAGTTTGTGTGTTGAACAGCATATGGAGTCAGCTGTCTATGTTTCCTACAACCTGCTGCCTTGGGGGCAGTCATCTCCCCTCCTGCCCATTCTGCCGCGGCACCCTCCAACGGTCCTTTCCTGCAGCCCCTTCTGGTTCAGATCTCCAGTTTCCTCCCTAAGCGGCTCGTCTTCTAAGTATTGGTTAGTTCCTACTCCCTGTTTTTCCCTTGGATGATTGGCTTGTAGAGGTGGATAGGACCTAAGTGTATCTTCATTTTATCATTTTATCAATAAGAAAAACTTAGATCCAGAGAACAATGGTAGTTTTCCAAAGTGTCACATCAACTTAGTGCAGAGCCCAGGTCTCTGTCTCTTTGTGCCTTTTCTTTCTCTCTGGCAGACCATGCTGCCTCCTCTCACATTTCACTTTATTCAAGGAATTCTGCTTTTTCTGATCTCCTACCAAGGCACTCGAGTAAAACCTCGAGTTTTACTCGAATCTCACCCATTCTCACTACTGTTATCTCAGGTGTCTGTGGCTTCATTAGATATCAGCAAGTTGCAAAATACCCATGGAGAGCTTGTTTGAGGTTTGGGATCTTAAAGAACATTTCCTGCACACGTTCCTAAATTTACCACTCTCTGCATTGCTCCTCCCACCCACCTCCTTTGTGACACATGGTCTCAGCATGTCTGAGTGTAAGAGTGGACAGAAGTCGTAACGCGAGTGATACCAAGGCTGGCCCTTGATGCATATGTGAGGCCTGCAGGCTGTGATTTATAAACTCTCAGCCTCCTGTAGCCTTTCTCTTGCCTCCCATTATATCCTCTTCTCAAGTTCTTCATTTACAAAGACCAAAAATGAGCTATGATAGCTTGAGGTGTGACTTCTTCTAATGGTTTTACATTTTAAAGCAACCAAAGCTTTTGTTAAACCAGAGGACTGAATCTCTAATGTGTAGAAGGTTTGGGTCATAGTCCTAGCTGGCTCTGTGGCTGACCTGCTTTAAGCTCTGAGGCATGTGGCTTTACCTTTCTAGAGCTGGTTTCTTCATCTGTAAATGAGAAGGCTAATTGAATAAGATCTGAGGCTCCTTCCAGGGGCCAACATGTCTTTGATAACTTGGCCGTTAGGCATGGGACCATATCTATGTAAAGACCTGTTCTCCTGTGTCGATGGGGACAGGCAGACCCTGTAGGCAGCATGTGGGAGAATCTGAAATCAAGTGTGGGCTCTACTATGTCCCATCTGTGACTTTGGGCAGGTCGCACACTCTCAGTGTCTATGTCCATTCTTAACTCTACCAGTAGTCCCAAACTCAGGGAATTTTGTGAACAATGAATGAAAATGTTTGACATTAAACTGTAAATGGAAGTGATGACAGTAGTCCCAGTGGCCCCTGGACCCCCACACCGAGTATGTCATTTCAGTAATGCTGGGGGTGACAGACTGGTTTTGTACGTGCCGTCCACCTTACTTAAGCCGTGGCTCTGTGCTCTCACTCCTAGCTCTCTGTCTGCTATTGCTCTGTCCCTGCTCCTCCTTCCCACAGTCCAGTATTCAAGTGTCATCACAGATTATGCATGTGAATAACCTGTTACTGTTTGGTCAGAAGATAAGTCTCCCTACATTTGGCAACTTAGCTCATCCCCACCCTGTTCTGTCTCACCATACAACGCATGCACGCTTGTATGCACACACACTTTTATCTCTTCACATCAGCTTTTTGCTAACAGCTAATAAAAATAGTTGATTCTTGCTGAAGAACCTGACCTTCCAGTTGATCCTCTATTCCTCCCACCTCTCCAGTGAGGCTAAAGGCAGACATGTGACATAGGGTATGAGAGGAAACCGAGAACTGGGGATACAGAGGTTTTTTTTCATGTTTACTTATTTATTTTGAGAGAGAGAGAGCACGCGAGCAGGGGAGAGGCAGAGAGAGAGGGAGACAGAATCCCTATGCTCTCAACACACAACCCAGTGGGGGTCTCAAACTCATGAACCGTAAGATCATGATGCGAGCTGAAGTCAAGAGTCAGATGCTTAACCGACTGAACCACCCCAGCACCTCACAGGGATACAGAGATTAATAACATACCTTCTCTGCCTTTGGTCACGTTGTAAGGGCTGCAAAAGAAGAGAGTGAAGGGAGGACAGGGAAAGGCTTGGAGGAGATGATACTTGAGTGACCAGTACAGAAGGATGGTGGGAGGTATCTCTCATTTTACAGTTGAGGTAATGACAGAAGTTTAAGGAACTGCCCCATGGTCACAGTCATTGGAGAGGCTAGAATTCAAACTCTGAATCTGGTGAGCCCAAGGTTTTGCACCTAGATACACTGCTATATTAAAGATAAGTAATTTGGGGTCATTACTTTTTATATGTTACTTCATAAGATTGCAAATATATGAGTGCTGAAATTGAAAGAAACAAATGATTACTTTTCTGGTTTTGAAAGAAGCTCTTTTTTTGGGAATAAAACAAAAGCTAGTGTTCAGAATAATGACAAATTGGACTTTTTGGGAAAACCATCTTATTTTTGCCAGTATGCTAAAAATTGTCAGATATTTTTAACATCTTGTCTGCTAATAAAATGTTATGCATGATGCAAGATTAATACTGATGTGATTACACTTGTACACTTGGTTAGTACCCTGGGGTTTTTTCCCTTGCTGTTGAAAAGTTGTTTTTTTTCCCTTCCTTCCTTTCTTCAATATAAATCAGGTGTAAATGAGAAATGTAGCATATTGTCCTTTAATTCAAAGATATTGACATGCCATGTACTCCAAAGATGGTAAATTGGTTTCACATATAAAAATGTCTTTTTCTGCAGTATGTTAATTGGACCAAAGCAAATTATCTTGCCAAGACACTAAAATCCATTATTTTGTTTTATCTGTGTAGTTATAGATCACCTTAAATTACAGATCACCTGAAATTTGGTTTTGGTCGTTCAACGAATATCAATTTCATCTTTACTTGCCTTGATTTCTGATGGCCTGGAAGAATGCAGATTCATTAAAACATTATAGACACATACTTGGACTTTAAGTCACTTCTTTTTCTCAAACATTTTAATTTTAGTTTTATCTTAATGATATGGTATTTCTGTGATTAAAAAAAAATATCAACAGGCTTTAACTGAGCAAATTATAGAATTTATGTGGCCTCAACCTCCTTGCAAGTAAAAGGAGGTTTGAGACCTTAATTCCTTTCTTTTTGTCAGATTCTATGATTCAGTATTTTGTTTCAAGTTAATGTTCTACCATTAATAAGTTGAACGTAAATAGAGATTTGTTCGTGGATCAAGGCTGGCAGAATCATGAAGGAATCTTAATATGTGCACTTATAAACATTAGGTGTGACAAGTCTGGTGGCTTCTTATATCTTTTTGTTTTCTAGCCAAAAGACAGCAAAAGTAATCCATCTTTAGGTGTCAGTGAATGAATCTCATGAGGTTTGACCATAGAATGATAAGAGTACCAGCCTGTCACAGGCTCTCCATTGTCAGACAATAAGGGATGGTGGAAGTTAATTTAGGCATGTTTTGATCCACTTGCTGAGTTATAAACCATTTCTAAATGCAAGTCCAAAAAAATTTGCACAACTAAGCCCAGGAAGGGGTATGAATGTATACTTACATGGATATATGTTTATGGCAGCTTTATTTTTAATAGCTAAAAACTAGAAACAACCAAATGTGTATCAACTGGTGGATGATTGAACAAAATGTGATGCGCTCATACAGCAGAACACTGCTACCACATAAGACAGAACAAACTACCAATATATACCACACCAGAGAGAAGTCTCAGAAGCATTATGCTAAATGAAAGACATCAGACCGAAGAGGCTACATACTGCATGGTTCCATTTATAGGAAATTCTAGAAAAGGCAAGGCTGTAGGGACAGGAAGCAGATTAGTTATGGCCAGGGCACAGGCAAGAGGCAGGCACTGACCAGAATAAAACACAAGGGTATTTAGGGGGTGTGATGGGGATGTTCTACATCATTTCAGTGGTGCTTATATGAGTGTGTACATTTGTCAAAACTCATCAAATTGTGCACCAATTTCATGATGACTTTTATTCAATGTAAATTATACCTCAAAAAATTTTTCTTTTTCAAGTTTTAAATTCCAGTTAGTTAGCATACAGTTTGTAATATTAGTTTCAGGTGTAGAATTTAGGGATTAATCGCTTATCTACAACACCCAGTGTTCATCACAAGTGCCCTCCTTAATAGCCATCACCCTTTGAACCTGTCCCCCTCCAACCTCCCATCCAGCAACCCTAAGTTTGTTCTCTATGGTTAAGAGTCTCTTTTATGGTTTGCCTTCTCTCTCTGTTTCCCCACTATCTTCATCTGTTTTGTTTCTTAAATACCACATATGAATGATATCATTGGTATTTGTCTTTCTCTGACTGACTTATTTTACTTAGCATAATACTCTCTAGTTACATCCTCATTGTTACAAATGGCAAGGTTTCATTCTTTCTATGGCTGAATAATATTTCATCATATATGTAATGTGTGTATGACATATGATATATATATACACCACACATATGTATATCCTGTCACATCTACATTATCCATTTATCAGTCGATGGACATTTGGACTCCTTCCATAATTTGGCTATTGTTGATAGTGCTGCTATAAAGGTCAGGGTGCATGTATCCCTTCGAATGTATATTTTTTTTATCTTTTGGGTAAATATTTATATCTCAAATTTTATTTATTTTTTAAACATTTATTTTTGTGAGAAAGAGAGAGAGAACACAGCAGGGAGGGACAGAGAGAAAGGGATACACAATCTGAAGCAGTTTCCAAGCTCCGAGCAGCCAGCACAGAGCCCGATACAGGGCCCGAACCCACGAACCATGAGATCATGATGTGAGCTGAAGTCAGACGATTAACGGACTGAGCCACCCAGATGCACCTATACCTCAAATTTTAAAACAGACAAACCTAGGGCAGTATCTTGAATGACTTACAAAGGGACTACCTCAGCTAGAGAAATAATCATTTTTGAACTGAATTTTGAAAGGTTATTTGTAATTAACAGTAAAAAATACTAACCGTATTTGTTTCTATGATGAATCTATACAAAATTTTGACCCCAAAATGTGTTTGCTTAGAAAATGGTAAATGTTCAGCTTGGTTTAATATCTCACTGCATTTTTGCTTTCTCTTTACCTCTCTGCCCAACCTAGAAAAACTAATTGAGGGACTCAAATCTCCTGACACTTCTCTCCTGCTCCCTGACCTCTTGCCTATGACAGACCCTTTTGGTAGCACCTCCGATGCTGTAATTGGTAAAGTCGTCATCTCTGTTTCTTTGATCCTGCATGGTCTATGTGTCTGTTTCAAGAATGATAACTAGCTGGTTGGCAGATCCCTATTGAATAGGTGTGCTGTGGAATGGAACTGTTGCAAAGCCTCCTTTAATCTCATTTGTTATCACCCCAAATAAAGTGTTTTCTCTGCCTTTCCAGGGGCACCGCACTGTTATTTTTGTTTTACTTGATAGCCTAAGACTTCTAAAGGGAATTTCTTATGAATGAGGAGGAATGGAAAAATTCACACTTAATTACTAAAGCTTCATGAAAGAAGTTCGTTTCAAGCTGGGACCTTACCTTTAGCAGATTCTTATTTAGAAGGCCTCTGTATGTGTCCCGTATCCATAACAGAAAACACTTGCCCAGTGGTGAAGCCCCACGCATAGAATCTGGGGCAGGGGCTCAGTCTGCTCAGTCTGGTATTTCCCTGTGCTCCTACAGCACAGGCAGGCATGACCTACAAAATGTGCAGGGCCCCAGCACTCCAGGGCACATAACCTGTAGAAAGGCCATGACCTTGTAGAAAGACTGGCCTTCAGCTGCAGGATGTCACACAGTGCAGAATACCTCCCAGCCACATCACGGGGTGAGATTTCAAATGGACTAGTCACCCTCGCAAGGCACAGAGGATGTCTGCCCCCAAGTTTACCCCTTAAGAAAAGCAAATTACCAGAGCACTATGGTGCCTTTCAACCTATGTCTTCTGACATGGAAGAGGTCTGCTGGGTGACTCGTGCTCTACATTTATCTATAAAAACTGAAAGTCACCAAGATTAGTTATAGTGGTTAACCTTGCACATGCCTGCTCAATCAGTGAAGCCCAGACACTCAAAGCAGCAGAAATAAAGTAGCTTATTGTGCTGTCCATCGTGCCTGAGACTAGGCATTTTAGATACCTATAGAAGGAAGCCTTCACAGAATTGTCTGAAGAACCTTTTGACTCCTTTTCCCTTACCGTCTGTTCTCCTCTCTTAATGCTCTGTCACAAAAGAAAAGGCCGATGTTGCTGTTGAGAGTCTCATACCGGGACTGGAGCCCCCAGTGCCCCAGCGCCTTCCATCCCAGACGGAATCTGTGACCTCGAACCGCACAGGTCAGTCAGGTGTCCCTGCAGCTGCAGGGACTGGTCATTGTTGTGGCCCTCGGAGCCAGCCTTTCCACCTGCAGCAGATGATCCTGGGCTTAGTTTGCAGCCTGGTTAATTCCTCCTAGAATGGATGCTCTGTATAGTTGGAGCCCCAGCTTCTAGCTGTTTAGTGATGTGTTTCCTTGCTAAGAGCAGAGTGCTTTTTGGAGCCATGTTCTTTATAGAGTGGTCCTTGGGCTTTTTCTGGTTAGAGTATTTCTTTATTCAAGATTCTTTTCACTGGTGGCAGGTTCCCTCCACCACCTTCCCTAAAGAATTCTGCTGAGCTACAAGGATGACCTTGACTCCTCTAAAGTTTCTGTTCAGTTTTTCTATCCAACCATGTCAATGATTTCATGGAGCTACTGCTCTGTGTGTTGACATTCTGTCCTGAGCACAGTGCTTTAATCCTAGATGGGTAGTTTGGTGTTAAATTATAGGCTGAGTCGAAAGTTTCCCCTGTTTTCAGCATTGCTTTCACTCTAATTTCAAAGTTCGCTCTTAATAGAATTCCTTAATTCCCCATAAATACAGAGTTGATAACGTGCATTTTTTTGAGTCCATAGTCAATAAGAGTCTGGTAAGAGTCTGATTTCCTAATTTGGAACAGAAACCATTGGAAGTCTAGGAACTATGAAAATAAACTTACATTTTAGTGGGGGACAAAATGAACACAGAAGACAATGTGGTTCCTTTCTCTTGTGCGTACTTGACTGTTTTCTTTTAGAAAACTTTCCCAGAGCACAATTTGTGTGTGAAAATGCTTGAACTCTGAATTTTGTCTTCCTTCTGTTCCTTAACTAAAAGTAAAAATCATGTGTTCAGAGGAGCAATTCAAATTTAAAGAATACTAGTAAGAAGCAAGATCATTTTATTTCGAATGGGGTTCTAGTTGAGTTCTAGAAAGTGTTGTTTAGTCATGTCATATTCTGCTAATAATAAGTCAGGGACAATCCCCTCCTCATCCACTTAGATACCTCATCCTGTAGTACCTTTTCCTATAAATGTTCAGGGAAAGTTTAAATGAAACTCTTAGTTGCAAAGTCCTTTTTCCCAAATAGCATTTGCTGAGAACTGAGTTGCTAAAGTTTATTGGCATCCAAATCACATACTTGCTTACCCAGCAACTCCTGAGCAAAGAATTATTCCATATTTATATGTTAATGTTAAGAGAAGCTAGAAATACTTGTTACTATAGATGAAAATGTAGGGGGTTTAATATGTTACTTTTGGTTTTCTTTCTCTCGCCTTGGCTTATTATGTGTATAAAATGTAAATGTAATAACTTAAAGGCTAAAATCTAATCTCATGGTATTGTGTGTGCCATTTAATGCCATCACTGACCTGGGATGCTGTTAATCTGGACTCAGATTCTCTCACCGGGGAAGATTCCCTGATTGATTGCTCCTTGCTTTCTAACCCTACTACTGACCTGCTGGAAGAGTTTGCCCCCATAGCGATCTCTGCTCCAGCCCATAAAGGTAAATGCTTTCCTGTCCTCGGGCACACATGTATTCTTAAAGGAGAACTGAATGATTCCTGAGAATCTTTTTTACCAAAAGTCTTTAGCAGTGAAGTATTTAGCCCCCTCCTCTATATGGAAAACTTAAGTTTGTACTCTTGGCCACTGTGTTAGAATCCCTCCTAGGAAGAGTACCTAATAAGGCTTAGACAACAGGTTGGCTTAGTCATTGCTTTCTGGCAGTCTCCCAGAGTGCATATAGTCCGTTTTCTCCATTAAAGGCAGAGCTACATACCTTTGGAGTCCGCGCACATAGATGGTTGCGTTGACTATCCACTGACTCAACTTTTATTATCAATACGGTACTTGTTAGCCTGAGACCTTAAAATTGTTTCATCAAATCTGGTTTAAAGTTTTTGAGTAGTGATTGCTATAGTAAAGAAGCAGGCTAACTCCTCAAAAGTCAGGCTTCAAATATTGAACTTATAGAAGTTTTGAATTTTAAGTCTTGATTGATTATTGGATTTCTCTTTCTGATTTACCATTTTCGTTTCTAACTCTTGGGTTAATACTGGTTTGAAATGCTCCTGGACAGAAGTAGCTTGAATTGGGTTCTCCTCAATGAGTTGTTTGTAGAAGTGAGAGGCACAGCACCTGGCCTACTGTATGCAGGCATTCACTAATCTTCTTTCTGTACTTGGGTAGTGAAATTGGTTTTCTGGAAGGAGCACATATGTAAAAAAGGAACAGTGAAAGTTTCTTCTGAAGGAAATTCAAGAAGAAAGCCTCCCTGAGATGACTAAAAAACAATTAGTTTGGGGCGCCTTGGTGGGTTGGTCAGTTAAGTGTCCAACTCTTGACATCAGCTCAGGTCTTGATTGCAGAGCTGTGGTTCAAGCCCCTCTTTGGGCTCCATGCTGGGCATAGAGTCTACTTAAAACAAAGAAACAAACAAAAAAAACCAAACCAAAAAAAATAAATTAGTTTATGGTTTACAGTGGTAATAGCTGAGGTTTTGTTTTTACCCTTGACAACATTAAAATGATTATGTTCTTATAGAGTATGTGTTTAACCAATTATGTCTGGCAGGAGTGTGTCAACATCAATGTGTAATTACAGAGAAGCATCACTTGCAAAATAGGTGCTCAGCTAGCACTTGTGCTGGTAGGATAGTCTTTATCAAAATGGAGAAGAATATCTAACAGACTTCTGCTTGAAATCTCAGTGCATGTTATCTTGGGCCCCAACACCCCCTGAGGCATCAGAGTTATTAGAAAGTCTCTTTTCCCAATCACAGGGCAGCAAGTCTTTTCAGAAGTATTTTGTTTGCCTTGTGTACAGCAGGTGCTACTAATGACCTCCTCCCTGCTCCTGACTTTGAGTTTCTTGAATACAGTTTGTTAGTCAAGCCTTTGCTCAATAAGGAGGATAAGTGACTAATTACTGTGCCTTTGTGAATTACTAAAGTTGAAGAGATACCTCACAATAACTACAGTTAAAGGTCTTAAAATGGTAGAGATCATAAAACCCTTCTCCCTAATCATTTATGAAAGTCTTAACATGGCCAGCTTGAAATCATTTTTTCTTCTGTTTCCCTATTTTCCAGTTTTGCTACTTTTATTTCCACTCATGAAAATAAGCATTTTCATCTTCAAAAACAACAGTGATTGTATAGGTGGGAACTTTGTGCCTCTGACATGTTCTCTCATTTGCTAATCTCTGCCTCTGTTGTTTCTGCTTGTGTACTTGCATTCTGTATTAAGCTGCAGAAGATAGTAATCTCATCTCAGGTTTTGATGTCCCTGAGGGCTCGGACAAGGTGGCAGAAGATGAGTTTGACCCTATTCCTGTATTGATAACCAAAAACCCACAAGGTAAGAAAGAGAGGATGGGGAAAAGAGAAGAGCTTGGCATCACAGCTGTTTACAAAATAGTAATGTACCTAATCTGCAAGAGGGAAGAAAGCATAGAAAGCACCAACACTTAGTGAAGGGAACAGGGGTAATGACAGGCCTTGGGGCTGGACCATATAAGATACAGATATAGATCCAGTGGAGATGTAGTAAAGCTTCACTGTAGTATTTATTCAGAGAGAAGAAAAATATTTGACTCTTTGACTAAAACCTGGTTTTTACAAAGAAGCAAGCCAAAACTAAAATGACCTTTAGTCAGTGGAAACCTGAAGTTATATATACATATATTAAAAAAAAAAAAAAGCACTGAACATTTTTTAGCATGATTTGAATAATCTGTACTCTTCCCAAAGAGATTAAGCACGGTGCTTTGATAGCAGTTGTATCTTTTGGACATTTGTGGAGCATCCTTTTTCCTCTTTGATGGATTATAACCATTTGAATGTGCCATGAGACACTGAATTATCATGGGACCATCTATATATTTCTTAAAGCATGTTTCTATTGCAGTGGTCTTAATAACAGATCTTTCCCCAAAGCAACAATTATTGATTTTTACTTTATCATGGAGATGAGTCGATATTATCAAGAAGTTAGTGTACAGCCGGCAGCTCTCAGGCAAAATGTATACCCGTTTGAAAATAGCATCCTCTCTGCAAAGTGTTCTGCCTGTGGTATGGTGTGCACACAGTGCCTAAAGTTTTGGTGGGAGGTGGTAGATACCTAACGTATATGTTTAAAAATCAACATGTAAGAGTTTCAGATGTAAAGTGTTGCTTCTCTAGGGTTTTGTTTTGTTTCTCCTTTGCTTGCTCTGCACATCTAAACCTTAACCCTCTGTGTTTTGTACTGAATTCCTATCTCTCCACTTCCAGGTGGGCACTCTAGAAACAGCAGTGGGAGCTCTGAGTCCAGTCTTCCCAACCTAGCCAGGTCTTTACTGCTGGTGGATCAGCTCATAGACCTGTAGCCGTGACCCAGTAGCAGATGCAGTTCTGTAACCTTCATACCGTAATACACATTTTCATTACGGAGTTATAAGAAAAATGATTTTTTTAAAAATCTGCTAATAAGGGGCCCTCCAGCCCTTATCTCCTACCCCTTGCCTTCTCCTGTAGAAATGATAAGGAAAGAAAATCACTTTGGCCCTCCAGATATTCCTTGGCCAGTTCCTCCCTGTTAGTTTGCTGTGTTTTCTCATTACCCTTCTTCAATAGCATTATCTTAAACCAAGCGCTAGATGCCATGAGCTTCACCTCTGCTGGAATCAACTCCACCAAAAGCTTAACTGTAACTGAAACTAGTGAACTGACACCTTTGTCTCATTCTTGCTAGGAATGGCCTCCCACACCAGTCCTCCCAACCCCTGTCTCCTTTGGCCAGATGCTGATGAATGTGTTTCTCTGTTTTTGCTTTTTACGCTGCTGCATTATCATGAGGACATGGCTTCTTCAATTGGTCTTAACTCTAGGCAGTAGCCTGGAGACGGGTGTGTGATTTAAGAGAGGGTAAAACTGACAGACGGATGGGATATGTTTGAAAAGAGAAATTGAGCCCAGCTCTAGCCAACCAGCTTTGACCTTGTTTGATCATAGACTTAGCCAAGGGATTTTACACCCCATGCAACCTGGCCAGCATTCATCCAGCATTCTGGCTTCCATTGAACCGTGATTTCTCAGATCTGGAGACGTGACTGCAAGTACTTGAGATCCTTGGATAAAATGTGTACATTATATAAAACCCAAGTATTGCCATTCCTTTCCATGTTAACTGTCCCAAGCCGGGATCTCAAAATTAGACCAAAACAAGACAATGGTGGTAATATGATACCTTTTATTAGAAGACTTTTAACTGGGGGGTGGATGGGGGAGGGGAAGGAATTGTAGCAGAAACAGATGTATTTTTCTTGTGATTTTTATTTTGAATCAAATATTGTAAATTGTGTATAAATGAAGACGCTGAATAGTTCTGTTTCCACTTGGTGTTTCAAGTCTGATATCAGGTGTCTGTACAGGGTTTTGATCTCTTTCCCTTGTATAACTACACAGCAGTCCTACAGTGTAACATATGGAATCATTTTGAGTATCAGGCTTGTGTGTTGCTTTAAGCTTTCAGCAGGTCCTCTGTCTTTGTAGAATAAGCATGTTGTTTATTTTCAGATAATCAGACATAAGTGTGCCTACAAGCTTGGCACAATTTGACTCTGGCTACTTACCTTTCTTTCTCTCTCTGATGTGGAACTGAAGGATGCAGCCAATGAAATATGTTCAGTTGGTTTTCCTTGGCTTCCTAGATTAAAAAACAAAACAAAGTGTAGTTCCTCACTAACCTTAGAGTATTGTTCATAAAATAAATAAAGGACCCTGCACTGACATGACAACATGCCTCATGGTCACCCTCTGTATATGTACTTACTCATCGAAGTGTTTTTTTTTTCCCTTATATAGAAAGCAATTTTATAAAATTGCCCTTTTGCAAAAGAGGTGGGCACAGAGCAACCCATTGTGGTTGTCTTCCTCGAGTGCCATTTTCCACGATCAGAAGGGAAAGTCTTAGTTGATCAGATTTGTACAAATAAAATTCCAAGCCCACTTGCCTGTTTCTCTATTTTTTTTCTCCTTCTTCACGTTTGCACTTTAAGGGGGGGGGGGGTAAAAAAAAAAAAAAGAAAGTTGAGCAACAACAACAGCCTGCAAAACACTGCACTTTGGAGGTCAAGCTTTGACCCCAGAAATGTGAGAGCAGCCTTTGAAAGGCAGTGGAGGAAAAGTCAGAATCTTTCAGTCTTCCTTCTGACTTTAAATACTTCCTGTGCCAGCTGAAACTAAGCTAAGTAAAGCCCTCTATTAGGATAATGGATCATTTCCAAAATTAAGGGAGGCACCACCTTCCTGCTGAAGATTAATATATATATATATTCTTGAAGAGCTCTCCATGATTGGATAGCAGTGAAAATGGGACTTGGTTTGCCCCTTTATGGACAGGAATATTACTGAAGATCAAAACTGTATTCTTTTTCCTGGACATAGGAAGAATGTATAATCTAATGAAGGAAATGTTTATTTTTTAAATAAGAACAATGTTTTATGCCTATGTTTTCCAATTTGATTTTTTTCATACATATACATTGTTAGAAATATAATGAAATATCTAGTTTCTCAATTCAATTGAAACCATGAAGAGTAGAGTTTAGAAATTAGGTATCTCTAAATTGTTCCTTTCATGTATTACCCGTAATCACATTGAGATATATTATCTAGTCATCTGGCTCAATAAAGCTTAATGGAGACTGTTAATGAAAATGAACAGACTTCTAGCCAGAGGCTGGATGGAGGAAGTCTGAGGGAGATAATGACATGAAATCGTCTTGGGTTTGTTCTTTAGGAATAGGGCCTCAAAGGGAAGAACTATTTTTCTGCTAAGGAATCCATGTGAGTGACTCGGTAAATGGAACCTCCCTTAGTTTATAGCTTCATCCATGAGTGAAAAGGGTTTATTTGATATGAGTGAGGTATGCTGATAATTGGTAGACATACAAACTGCACAAGAGGGATCGGAGACACCAGTCTCTAGTCCATCCACCTCATTTCACAGGCGTGGGACTGAGGCTAGGCCAGCTGAAGAGGCCTGGGCAGGACCGGCCAGGTCACCTGAGATCTCTCCCTGACTTTTGCCAGTCACTGGCCAAGCAGCCTTCAGTAGGCGCTTCACTTCTAAGAGCTGTTGTTCCTTTTTTTATACAGTGATGAGTTTGGACCAGGTGGTCTTTAAACTTATGGAATTGTAGAGTTCTACATACATACTATTATGCTTTGGAAGGACTATGAAGGATTTGTATAATCCTGATGTTCTTCAGTTACCTTCTGTAGCTCTTACTGTAGCAGTATTTACAGTTTAGAGAGTTATAATGGGCTTTTTACTAACTTGGGTTGCTCTTTCTTGGTTAGCTGAATAGAAGAAGCCTACATTACTGGACAGTTGGGGACATAGAGGTTGGTTGGTTTTTTTTTGTTTTTTCTTTTTAAATATTACACATCCCTACCTATTCCAACAAAACAACATTAGAAGATTTAAATTCTTTTAAAACATAAAATCAGTGATCTGGCACTTAAAAATGGGCAGATAGTGTAAGCATATGTTTCTAATTTACTTTAATCCAACTGTATAAGAGTAGTAGCTCTACCAGAACACATAACCCATTGTTGTTGTTGTTTTCTTTAGAGTATTCAAATAACTAGATCACCAAATTCAAGTCCCAGTGTTTCTAAAAACACAGACTGGGAGGAGATAAGGTTTAAATAGAAACTTCTGACTCTAATCATAATTAATGACTTCTTTAGCAGACATATCAGAATTTTGACAGCTAATTGAGTGTTATTCCCTTCAAAGGCATCTGGTTTTACTTGGGAAGCTAATACTTACTCTAATGATGCTGCCATCATTTAGGTTATTTTTGAAACTCCTCTCTTTAGAAATACCATCAAGGAAGGTAATAAGGTATAGGAAAATCAGTTGAATTATTATCTAATTAGTATTGCTTTCAGCATCTGGAAGCATCTCTTTCTTGATCTTTTTCCATGACTCCTGTTCAGGGTAACATTTAACAAAATCACCCCCCTTCCCTTAGATGAAACATGGTTACTATTAAAGACCGTAAAAGGAATAATCCACAGAAAATTCCCAGAGAGGACCTTATAATGGAAAGTGACAACAATCAGTCTTAATTTCCTTGATATTCTGAATAAGGGAACTTCCATAATTTCACCTGTCTTTAGTAGTTTAGAAAATGGAAAGATGCAGATTTTAAAATACCTCTGAAAGAGGTTGTCACTTTTTTTGGTGTCATTTGATACTGGACTTGGCTTTTTCTAAAGTAGAATTATAGAACTTGGGTTGCTAATAATTACAGGGAAACAAACTCAAGAAAAATTTTCTCAATGAAATAATTAGTTTTGTTTATAATACTCTTTTCCTGCTCTGCTGACAGGTAATTGATCATTTTGATTCAAACTAACACAGTTTTCCTCAAGTCAGGAACAGCCTGACTTCAGCAATCATATGGGAAGGGGAGAACCTTCAGGGTTGACCTCAGCCCAGAAGTATGAAGGGATCTGAGTTCAACTGAATAAATGCACACTATAGATACCTTGGGCCAAAGTAAAGTCTCCCATGATGATGTTTGTCTAAATTTCCAGGAGTCTTTAACTTTCTCTGTCAGTAAGATTACCAGGATGGGGTAGCCACGAACTTAGAGTTTGGGGACAAAAATGACAGGATTACCCAAAGTACTGAATTAAGCAAATTAGAGGCTGCCAGGCAGAACAGAGATACTAGCAGAGGGATATTTAAAATGAAATCTTGACTGAAACACTCCAGATAATATAAAACTGTCTTTTATTCCTCTCTAGAGACTATAATTTTACTAACACAAAGTTAGTCGTTTTCTACCCTAGTCATGTTCCTGAAGTTGGATGTACTTGGGTTTCTTGAGTCGAAATGAATCCCAGATGCCCTCCATTTCAAATAATCTGTAACAAGATACTACCTTGTTTATCCTGGGTTTCTTCTCACCAAGGTGGAGGAAGGAGGTTCTCTGGGTAATGCTAACTTATGCAGAGTTGTCAAATGGTGGTAGTTGCTTGGATGGAAGACACTTCCTTGGTTCCCACTTTGGTGTAGTGTCCTGACCTTACTCTTCTTCCTGTGAGTATTCTGCTCTACTCGATTTCACACCCCCTTGTCACATGGATGTATATTTACCACAGGTCTTTATCATGTCCTCCCCAAGAAGACAAAGCAAACAAAGGTACCCAAAGCTATCTGGTACAGTAAAAATATGAAATTTAAACACTGCTACGCAAGTATTGTATTTTTAAAAAAAATCTGTAAACAATTTATTATGTAAACATACAGGGGAATAAAGACTTATCTGTTCAACCAGGAGCCTGATGTTCACAGATGTAAATAACTTAAAATAGCTGCTCCTTTCCTAATCTGAAATCCCACTTTTGCACAAAGGATTTAAACCCATTGTCTAGCAGCAGTAAGTAGCTGTGCACGAGGAAAGTGCGGACACCTGCTGAGGACATTTTACATGAGCCATGGCTACCTTGGAGTCAGGGAGAATAAAACCCCTGTGAGCCTGCATTTGATATGACGAGACGCAGGTTTGAAAATGGAGCACAGATTTGCAGCTACCCTCCTCTAATTTAATCTTTAATATACCCAGGCCAGTTTAATTAAACATTTTATGTTGGCAACAGCAGTTTTATACCCAGGGAGAAATCTCATTTAATTGCTCCACTGGCTTGAGAAGCACGGCATCATTGGCCCATGCTGGCTCCCATCAAATCTCTGTTCCCCAGTCATGGGTCTTAATGCCACTGCACAACATATGGTAGAACCAAACCCTTAATTTTATTATCAAAGCTAAAAGGTCATGGAAATTATTAATTTGATATACATCTCTTGATTCCCTGATTTGGCTCCAAAAGTGTGACTTTCAATTGGTGCTGCATTTCTGACGTTCTTATGAAGGGATGTTTTGCTTTCTATTTGCTAAATGCATGAGAAGGTTTCTCAGTACTCCCCAAGTCTTCATTTTCAGTTTTTAGCAAGAATTATGTCTTTGATACTTCCTATGCCTGTTATTTCAGTTTGTAGTATGGAGGAAAGGAAAATTCCAGACTGTGAGTGATTATACTAAAGAGTATCCAGCCTGAAATTTAAGTCTTCAGATTTTTATTTTTTTTTAAAGTACTCTGATGACCCTCTCACTATGTCCATCCAATAAAATTCCGAGGGTAAACATATCCCAAATCATTCAACAGTTATGGTTGCTTTGGAAGTTAGTAAGCAGTTAGTGAAGAAAGTTGCCAAGTCATCAGATACTTTTGGGGGACTCCTTTACTACTCTGTCAAGCATATAAACTCTTAGGGAAGTCTACACAATTTGGAGCCTCAAAATAGACTAAAATGGCGTTATCCCTGCTAGAAGCTTCAAAACGTATGCTTAACCTTAACTTTGCACACAGTCCTACATGAGAGCGAGAAAAAGAAGCATGTCTTGCCTTTTTGCTTAATTTAACGGCCTAAACCACAATGGAAAGACACATAACCCAGTTTGAGGGAATTAGAACAAAATGCCCTACTTTAAGCTTTATGATATGAAAGGCCCTCGTGCAGACTGCAGAACCAGGTCCTAGATTTAAGTCCCCCACTCCTCAGGAACAACAGGCTAACTTTATTGAGCTCTGTGGTCACGGGGCATCTGCTATGCATGGTTGGTTACCAGAGGAACAGAGCCAAGACACAAGGTTAAATTAGTGCAGATCCTTCATTGCTAGTAGCCAGACCACTGCAAACATGTTTTCCTAATAGTGCAAGGCCGTCTTCATCTATAAGGAGTGTTCACCTTGAAAACACGTGCCTTCCCTACCCTACAAGAACACACTCATATTCCAGAAAGAACCTCTGACTGCCGACAAGACTCAGTGTCCATCTTCTCACAGTTATTTAGAATCTCTCATTCTCTTGACTGCTTGGTTCTCACGCTGAGGGAGTGTGGATGTCTGTGCTTCCCCAAACCTCCCGGCATTCTTTGGTGTCTAGAATGCCCAGCTTGGAGAGCTGCAAAGGGCGGTTGCTCTGTGCTGTCGTCACACCATACCTTCTCTAAAATGAATGAAGAGGTTGAGAGATTTAGCCTTCTCAGGAAAATCCTTTAGGTTTCCAACCCTAGAAAGCTAGAATAATGCTGAAAAATAGAAATGGGTCTGGCCTTGTTTTGAAGAACTGGAAATAAGTTTTCCTTGCAAACTCCCTGTTAAAGGGTTTTTGTTACTATGCTTGTGAATTTTTAAAAGTTCTTGAAATTTTAGGTATGATTTTCTTATTACCATTAAAGTCCGAAAATATGCTAGTTTGGCAGGTTTCCAGTCAACCAAGAACCCACTTCTTAAGTGATCTAGAAAGGTTAAGTATGTTCTTCCATCCTGTCCAGCTCTGGATGTGGGCACCTCTAGTTGGTATTTGGTAGTTCTCAAAATGGAATCTGAGACTTGAGGCATCCGTAGTGCCTCTGGTTCTATCAGTAGCTGCTTTCTTGGCATTCTCTGCCAGATCTACATATTGATCTGACTGAATTCAGTTTAAATTTCCCCAAGACACTAACTCCTATCACACTGTTGTTCAGTTTTCCTTATTGATGGGTATGATGCCGGAATTGGTCATTAGCTTTACTAAATATACCACTTCTTTTCCCTAAGAGATAGTTTCCCCTTCTACAGAACTGGCTTGATAACATCAACTCTCAGGGTAGTTTTGGAAGATGAGAAATTGTGCCTTAGTCTGGGCAACTGAAAACATCATCTACCTGATGCTATGTTAGGAAGTGGTTCAAGGAGTTTGGGGATGGCTTTCATACCCCTTTGTTTGGTAAACCTTATTTTGGAAAGCTTCTTTGCCCCCTTTCATTTGAATTTCCTCCCAGAAATCATAATCACTTAGGAATCAGTGACAGAACTGATAATCAATATACTTGCCTGAGAGGTTAGGATTATGTCTCTCTGCATATATTGCAAGAGAAAAGGTGTTCCGTTTACTTCCTGCCAGCTGACTGCTTTCATATCACCCTGTAGGTACACGTACTAATACTGTATCTCAAGAAAGTTATCCTCTTCAAAATTGTATTATTTAAACACTACTCAGTAAGCCATTTGGCACCAGTACAGAATTTTACTTTAAGACTCTAATTAGGAATTCACGAAATGCATTTGAACTCTTAGAAAATGAGGGGGAAACCCACCTTTTTTTTCTTTCTGAAAATGATATTTAAGGTCAGAGCTGTTTAAAAAGAAGCACTGCTAATAAATTATAGAATTCCAAGAAACATAGTATTTTTGTATAGTATCTTCTAAAATGTTCCAATCTCTCTCTACATCTCTTTTCATACAATGTAATGTTTCTAAGTGACTGGTTTCCCAATAAACTGATTTTGATGCTGCTTCTGCTGTGTTCTGTGTGCTTAATTCAAGCGAAAACGTTAGCAGGGGATAATTGTTAGCAGAAGTTTCTACTAGCTAATGACTTGCTGGAAGGGAAGAGGGTAATGTGGGGAGGGGATGATGGAATTACCTCTGTACAGAGGTTCCAAGTCATCTACAGAATCCAAACCATTGTACCAAATGCCTGGTGGGTTGGGAAACCCATGACAAAATGATATCTTCACCCCCAACCACCCTTTCTCTGGATTCTTCTTGCTTAGTTACATATGCCTTTTTCCTGCCCTTTTGCTAACATGTGCCCAATGACATACTTCTAACCTGCTAATATTTCTTGGAAGGTAAGCTCTCTTGCATTCTGATAATTGTCTATTTGATTTTAAAAGCCAGAGCACCTTGAGGCACCTCTATCTAGATAGAAGTAGACTAGTATATTAGAGTTTGCAAATATTTCTGTAATTATCCTTGTATTTTACTCCTTCTGCTTAAAGGACTTTATGATACATTCATTTAAGCAGAGGAGATCTTTGCTAACTTAGAAGACTGAAAACAAAATTCCAAAGCAATTCCAGCTGAAGGTGATTTATTTAGTATGATTTTGACCATGTCTCCTCCCCTTAGAAGTGCCTTCAGTGTTGGTATTTGGGGCACTCTTGTGCTCTTTGAGTAGTGCTTCCGATGTAAAGCTTGCATTTATCAAGCAGCTGTGTTCTGCTGCTCTTCCAGGGTGGCGGGGGGTGGGGAGGTTGTTGTTTGTGAGGAATCTCTTCTCAGATACAGGCAGTATGGAGCAGATGACCACATGTGAGATACTGAATTGCATTTGTCCCCAGACAGTATTTCTACATAATCCAGAACTTCCATGGTGTATGTGGACATGAGTGACTGGGCTTGTTTTCATTCCATCGTGAGCCAGTGCCAGGTAGAGCAGGTGTCCGTGTCTGGCCCCATGAGTAGGAGCGGCGCGTAGTTTTGCTGAATGTCTGTGTGCCTAACATCTTCATCTCCTTTCCTGTACATTATGCCTATCATGTTCCAAAATGTGAGACAGTGATTGCTTGTGTTCCAGTTTGTGTGCCGTTGCCTTGCCTGATTTTATTTTTCCGTTTTTCCTTTTCCATTTTCAACCTTTATTATTTGGTCCCACAATGTTTCTGCCGCGGGTTGACCATTAAATGTTCCGTGGAGAGTTGGACTGATCTGTGCGTTAATTCTTCATTTTGTGCTTTTCTAGGTCTCCAGAGAGATCCCAATCCCTGTCCCGTAATAACTGTAGAGCACTTTAAAGACTCAACGGGTGTTAAAGGCCTTCCCTTGTATCCAGACCCCTCGAGAGTACCTGGCATGAAAACTCAGAACAATTTAGAATCTGACTACTTGGCCCGAGATGGCCCTTCAAGCAACAGTTCATTCCACAGCAGCGAAGAGGAAGGGACTGATCTCGAGGGGGACATGCTAGACTGCAGTGGGTCCCGACCTCTACTCATGGAGTCTGAAGAAGAGGATGAGAACTGCAAGCCTCTGCAGGGGAAGCTGGGAGGAGCCATCCCGTTCACTCAGCTGGAAGTCTCTACTGAGCAAGCAAAAGCAGGCCAAGGTGGAAGAACAAACCAGTTCCAAGCCCTCACACAACTGACCACTGATGGTCTGGGGGAGCCAGACGTTTTTGCCACGGCCCCCTTCAGGAGCTCAAGGGTTCCAAGTGATGACATGGATATTTTCTCCAAAGCCCCATTTGTCTCCAAGGGCAGTGTGGCTCCTTCCCAGCCAGAGGAGGCAGACGTGTTCTTGAGAGCTCCTTTTACCAAGAAGAAGAGCATGGAGGAGTTAGCAGTTGCTCAGAGTGCCTCCCAGGAGTTGTCTGTGCAGGCCAGTCTCCTCAGCCAGACTGATGATGCCCCTTTGCTCCCAGGCCTGGAGAGAGCGGTGTATGCTCCCGTCCGAGCTCAGTATTCGATGGCTGCTTTTGTCCAACAGTCTAACCACCCCTCCCATCCTGTACAAGCAGCAGACCATCTTGACAGCATTTCTCCCAGGGGACCGTCCCTGGAACCTGGGGGCCATCCTAATGACAGAAACAAAGGACCTCAGCCCCAGAAGGAAGCTATCTCAGGCCCCGTGGCTGGCAAACCATTCCGCCCCCAGTCTTTATCCAAATACTCCCGTCACTATAGCCCAGAAGATGAGCCAAGTCCAGAAGCCCAGCCCATTGCTGCCTACAAAATTGTTTCACAGACCAACAAACAGTCGATAGCTGGCTCTGTTTCCATCACATCCGTTTCCTCCAGGACTACGGAGCTGCCAGCTGCTGATCCTTTTGCTTTAGCACCCTTTCCTTCAAAGTCAGGCAAGCAGAAACCTTAGGAGTGATCCCCGAGCCTTAGGCCTCTGTCTTTACCCCACCCTCAGTACCTACCACGTCACTCCCAGCTGAGCCTATCTCAGAAGAAATACACCGATTATTATCTTTCAGTTTCACATATCAGAGCAGAACTTCTGCACTCAACAAACTCAGTTGCAGTGATGCTTAGCTGAAACCCCTTTAAGTTATGCTCATTTCTTTTGATTATATTGATTTCTGGACTTCCAGACATTTCTATCTCCACCTCCACCCAGAACTCTGCTTTCTTTGTTTGGATCCAGAAATACTTCACCCCAAGCTCCAAAGGGGCTGTGTTACTGCAAGGTTTATTCCTGCAGTTTCTGTTCCAAGTCATGTCCATTGAAGGACACAGGATTAGTCCCTTCAGGACTTGACTTAATGCTCTTGCAAAGGGGATATTTCTGGAAGGAAATGCAAGATGAAAATCCTGCAAATCAAGAGGAAGTGTAATTCTGCAGATTCTAATCATTCCTGTAAAACCAGCAGCTCTACAAGGATTCTCCAGATCGGTTTCTGAGTCTGTGCGAGCCAGGCTGGTCTCTCACACATATGAGTGTCTGTGGGTGTGTAACGTGTGTCAGCTCCTTTCCTACATAGAAATGCAAACAGATGAGATGTCTGTGCTCCTGTCTAACAGTGTTGAGCCTTCCCGTGCCCACGCCTTTTAAATCACTAGGAGTGCACAGGTATGTGTGCCATGTGTGTGTGTGCACAGGGAGTATTTTCCCTTTAGGTAAATCCTGTCTTACTATGCCTACCTCCACAATCACTCATTTACTGGCATTTGTCTCCTGACCTAACTGACATGAGTCCTGTTTTTATTTCTTTTCTCGTGGCAAAATTGAATTCATTGGAAGGTGTAGGAAAATCCTGCTGCAACTGAGGTTTCAGAGTTGATTTTTCTTTCTCCAAAATGTGCTATTTGCTATTATCAAATTCCCTTTACGTGGTCTTGAAAAATTAATTATTTTTATAATTTTCACCCCAGAACAACAGAAAAGAGCACCTTGTTACAGCTCTAACCATTGGGTGTGTGGTGTTAGTAATACTTTATTAAAGTACTTAAACCTTTGAGCACTCCATGCTGTCACTATGGAATTCATCATGAGACTAGGCGACAAACTAGATTTGCTTGCTTATTTGTTTTTTCCAATTCTTTGGTATCTTTCTGCACTGCCTCTTGAGGAAATATAAATCTGAGACATATTAATCGGTTTGGGAGAAGAGAAAAGAGCTGAATCAGCTAGCCATGAAAACCTTCCAGTTCTCTGTCTTCTGTAGATGTTGAAGTAGGCCAGGTAGGTGACTGACTTGTGGTTTTGAAATGTCTTCTATTTCTGGAAAGATCTGACTCATTCCCAGCTGTTTTCGTACCTTTTAGTATAGTGCCTAAGGTGAAACTCGTGTCTCCATAGGAAGATTTCTGCTGAAGAAGTTCAATTTAATGGAAAGAGCTGTTGTGCCATGTATCAACCCGAAAGCTTCCGGTGACTTGTAATAATTGATGTTAGTGATGTCTCTGTAGCTGGAGAAGTTGGGAGAGTTACTTACCAAACCCAATTATTGATGTGAGAGTTGGAAATTCATCCAAGATTCAACCCAGAATGCCACAGTCTTATTGCAGCTGATTAGGTATCACACTCTTTAAATTTGAAGCTTAGGGGTCTTGGTGGTGGGATATGAACAGCAACTTCTCAAGACTTTTTCTAGTTTAGTCTCCACCTATTTGAAATGTCCAGGATAAAAGATAAACTTTGATCACTGGCACTGGATCCAGGCTGTCAGCAGTGGTTTTCCACACCTGAGTTTTCAACCACACCAGTCTTTCGCTTTAGGGAATGTGAAATGTTGCCTCTAAGAGTTTGCTTTTCTCCCAGTGATTATTTCTGATTTTTCTGGGTAATAATTGATGCAAAATCATCTTTTCAGTTGAATACATAGTTTGGGCTAATGCATATGGAACTTCGCACCCCAGACTCTTCCCTTGGCGATTAATCAATTAAAGCCTTCAAAGCCAGGAGCTAAGAGGTAGGAATAGGCAGGGAGGTTCTCACCCCCTGTCAGAAACTCTTAAAGTAGAGGGTCATTCTCACTCACTCTTCCAAATATTCAGGATTACCCCTGTAATAGCCCTGCAAAATGTTTTTCCTTTGGTTATTTGATCACTTCTTAATTAAGTAGCCATGTTAGCTCTCAAGGTAAACTTGATAAAATTATGGTGATTTTTTACGTAGTTGAATCATTTGTCAAGCATGGGCTTGTAATCCTTCTTTATTCTCACTGGAGACCTATGATGGGTGGAGACTCGAAATACATGCTTTGAATAGGAAATGAATGTAAACACATGCAAATTACTTTTGTGTTCTTATTGAGTGACACATGAACATTTTTGACTAGATTATATTAATTATTAGCTAATAACTAGTAAATTCTGCACTGATCTTTGGATCATATAGGGTAAATGCATCATTTGAAGATAGAATATTCTTGCTGGGGCACCTGGGTGGCTCAGTCAGTTAAATGTCAGACTCTCGATTTCTGCTCAGGTCATGACCTCATGGTTTGTGGGATTGAGCCCCACATCGGGCTCCGCACTAACAGCGCAGAGCCTACGTGGAATTCTCTCTTCTCTCTTGCCCCTCCCCTGCTCATTCTCTTTTTCTCTCTCTCTCTCTCAAAATAAATAAACATTTAAAGAAATAAAGGTAAAATATTCTTGCCAGAGGCCATTCTGAATCTGGAATTCTAGAAATTTTAGTGTTAAAGGAATTAGGAGTGCTCAGGGTGCTTTGAATTAGTACCAAATGCATGTTTCCAAAACCTGTAGTGCAGCAGGTTAACATTAAAGAGAAAAAGAAGTATATAATCAACAGAATACTGTACCTTCTACATTTATGTGTTATTTGCTTTTACACATCTGTTAGGAAATGCAGGAACTTGTGATCTTTCATTTCAATGGAGCGTGATGAGCCAGAATATATTTAGATGTAAAGCATTGAACCACAACATGCACTGATGAACTTTTAAAAAATGTATGTCAATTGACTAACAGTCACTATTAAATTAATGAAGTTTTACTATGTGTGGTGGGAAATATTTAACATAGCTATTTCTTGAGCTACATGTGACCCTCTAGGCTCCCAGTCCTTGTTAGATTAGGAAGTGGAATGAACAAAATTTGATGTGGAAGCAGAAGTTGGGCAGGACCTATGGGAACCTGGATCATAAACTCAATTTCATTTTGGGCTCACTCATTATTAATGAATTGAAAATGTCCTATTTGTAGACTGGTGTGTACATGTTCACGTGGCCACATTAGGTCTGAATTTAATCTGGTGACCAATGTTTCTTTCTAAACTTTCAGTAAGAATATCAGCATCTTATTGTTCCGTTGTTGATGTAGTAAGTTTTAGAGTACATGTATATCAGTGTTTCCAGTTATTCAGTGGACATTTCACTGACTTATAAAGTAGCAGATCTCAGTTTTATTTAAAATAAATATAATCACCAGAGTTATCTGACAATAGAAATTAAATCACGCTGTATTTGATACCATAAGGAAACATCATCAAAACATAGGTCATATAATATATATTTTATCAATAGGAAATTGTATAGGAAACTGGAGAAGGGTGAGATCCAACTCATTCTCCAGCATGAGAATGAAGTCATTGGGTGCCTTTAATAAGAAAGATGTCATTCTCTGCTACATCTTTGAAACTGAAATTGGAAAACACGAGCCAGTCAACTGTGGAATGGCTGCTGGTCACACAGGTGCAGTTTTACCTGAGAGATTTGGAACCTGGATTATTTTGATAAAAGAAACATAGGAAAGCCATTGGAAAGACTGCAGCTTTTAAGGAGGTAGAGGTGCTTTGTGAATGCCCACAGTCACAGTCACTCCTGGGTTCCAGTCCTCCCATCCTGCCTGATGGAGTAAACACGAAGATTTTAAATGGAATCATGTAATTTTTCAATCCCTTTGTGAACTACTGCTTGCAGTTCTGGGGGCTTTTCCGTTTTTGCTTTGTTTTGTTTTGTTTTGTTTTGTTAAACCATCAGAATATTTGCAAACTTGTGAAGTTCCCTTAAGGGTTTCAAGATGCTTGAAAATAAAAAAAAATAAGTAGTATCTGGTTGGGAATTGTTTTTGTGTTCTTCTGCTACAAAATAAATTTTCTAGGTTGCTGAAAACAACTAGCTGCCTCAGCTTAGATGTGAAAATAGACACTGGCGGTGTCTCGATCCCCCAGATGCCACCTTGCTCTCTGACTTAGTGTTCCTACTGATTCCTTGGTACCTTGACTTTTATTAGGAAACGGGCATCCCACGTGTGGTATGCAAGATCCCATCACTAAGACACTGCCAGACACAGCTCTTTCCTGCTTCTTTATTCCCACAGGCCTTCCTGGCTCACCTTCCTTGTACCTGTTTCCACCCCTTCATTTCCTCACTTAACATTCCCCTGTTATGACCATACCAATAAGTGAAGGGAGACACGTGGGACTGAAGGATCATGTTAATTTTCATGTGTCTTTGTTACTGTAAACAGTTCCTTCTTAAATTTCAGCCTAACCTATGATAATCTCACCACACTGGAATAATTCCAAATAAGACTGAAATGTCTCACCTTTCCCCTTTCTTATGCACTAGGAGAACAGGTGAAGGAAGGTTGGCAGAAGCCCAGCCTTACTCTGGAGAAAACCCAAAGGCATCTCTCCAGCATGATCTAACACAGTCCAAGTGTGCTCCAGGACTCAGGGGCAAGTCTAGGTGTGAAAGGACTCTGGAATTGCTTGTCAAAATGGCTAAGTGCTAAGCAGCACACTTGTGGCTTGGTCCAAGATTCCTATAATTTATAATTTTGTAAGAAATGTAGTCTCAGCTACTTCCCAGCGGTCTCAATATGGGTGGCACTGTTTTGAGTGTATAGTAACAACGTCTGTTCTTGAAATCAAGTCAATGATACCGGCATTGCGTTGTAATAGAAGCGCATGTCTGTGTTAAAGGGATCTGTCTGATTCCTTTCGGCAAGGAATTGAACCAGTGGTTTTTAACAATATCAATTAAAGTGAAACTTTGGGAGTGAGAGAAAACAACGTAGCCTTTTCACTCTGAAATGGCAAATCCAGTTGTATTCTCTGAGTCTGCCAAAGACTCCTGTTTGAGGATTGCGAATGGAGAAGGGTGTGTGTGTGTGTGTGTGTGTATCCTCATGCTTTCTGCCATGGTGTGAAGGACCATGGGACGCCTCCTTCATAAGGACGCCTCCTTATGAAGGCGTCCAAAGAATACCAAGTGGTGGCAATAGGTAGTTGGCTTGAGTAAATTTAGTCCCATTTGCCAACAACTCTTGAGTTAGGACTGGAGTTGTTGTAGATACAGGTGGGAAAGTCAGCCATTGCCTCAGCTGTTTCCACAGTAAGCATGCTCGTCTCATCCACAGGCTAAAACTCAGTAGGGTTTGACCTAAACCCTTGGCTCATGTGTGGTGTTGGACTGGCAACAGTGACCAGACAGCACAAGGCCTGCAAGACGTTCCATTGAAAGAGAAAGTGTCTGATGCCATTTGTTAGGGGATAGAAACCAAATAAAGGCCAAGTACTGTGCTCGTTCCATGGAGAAGAGGCGAACCCCTCTGTTGACAAAACATTCTGAGTTGACTGAATGAGGAAGTCCACTCAGCTATAAGGAATACTGAAGTCCTCAGACCTCAGAAAACAATGTGTGCATGCAATCTCAAGGGCTGTAAACATGGGAAAGGAAGGGAAAAAGACATTTATAAAGTCAATCTTAACAGTTTTTGCAATACCTCTTATTTGCAGACTATTAGATTTATGTTATTGCACTCTTCGTGTGATCTATCTTATGTATCTGGTAGTTTTTATGAATAATTGTTTGAGTTGTAAACTCTTATACACTTTATTAAAACGGACCTAATAAAAATAAATGATTTCTATTTTGTATTATTTCCTAAGCCAGATCTTCCTAGGATTGAAGGGCTCCATAAGCACCTTTTACAGTAGCGAGCCTTGTTCTCTGTTTTTAAGTTCCAGAGGACAACTTTTGGTTGGCTGCTTGCTTGGTTTCCAGTGCCAGCATTGTTATTTTCTGAGAACTTGTTTCCCATTCTAGATGTTCCATGGAGACGTAAATGAAATAATACAAGACAACAGGGCCATACAGACTGAGCTAGGAAAACCACTTAGCACCCTGCTATTGGAAACTTTACTAAAATATGTTATTTGAATATGACCTGCATTCAGTATTCTTTAAAAACACACACATACACAAATCTCTTAAGAGAGACCAGCATTAACATAACAGAAAGAAGTCTTGGAAACAACAAACAAAAAGACAGAGTCTTAACTATGGAAAACTAGTGGTTACTGGAGGGGAGGTGGCGGGGGTCAGTGAAATAGGTGAAGAGGATTAAGAGTACACTTACTGTGGTGAACACTGTGTAATGCATAGAATTGTAAAATTGCTATACTGTACACCTGCAACTAATACTGTACATTAATTATACTGGAATTGTAGATACACACACACACACACACAGAAGGCTTGGGGGAAATGAGTTATTCCTAAGAACTTTTAAATCTATACTGTGGGAGAGAAACTGCCTGCTTATTTCCTCTCCAAATTTGAGAAAATAATATTAACATTTGAGCTTTAACGAGTTTGACATCCATCATTCAGGGGGAATTGGCAAAAGGCTGAGTTCAGTTCTGAGTTCAAATTGGTAATGGTTGTTCAAAGAGTATCCAGAGAGTCATGATATAATATATACAAGTCAAGCCAAAGTGTCCTACTTTTTCTGAAGATTCGTTTAAGATATGATTTCAACTGTCTTTAAATATATGCCCTACCTAGTTCTACAATGTGAAGTTCCTATGCTTTTTTTATTTCAAGTTATCATTAACCAGGAGTACAATCTTCCTTGTCTGTGACTTGGACTGCTCTGGGGGAAGCCCTTTCAGATAGAAGAGATGCATCACTCCCACTAATATAGATGCCAGAATCAGAGCCTTCTACACATGTGGACGGACTCACCTGCAGTGACTTACTTCTGCCTTCCTTGTAGGGAGAGCCAGAGTTCGAAGCCCTAGCTCCCACAAGATGCTATCATTTGCATTCACCCTTTTGTGGTTCACTTTTGCCAGCCCTGAGACTGGTTAGTAAAAGACCGACCAGGGGGTTATTACCCCCTAATTGAGAACCAACTAGGAAGAACTAGAGTGAGACCCAGAGAAAAGCCATGAGCAGATGATTTAGACCCGTCCCTCTGGATGTGGAGACAAATATCTCTTTCCTAACCTTCATAAGAATTTTTCCTTGAGTGTATCTTTCCTTATTTTGGGGTAGTAAGATCTAGAGGGCCTCAGAAAGCATCTCAGTTCACATAGAAGAGTACAAGTGTTGTGCCCGAATCGTGAGTCCCCTGACGCCTCCAGGGAGCCGACACCGATGCAAGTACATAAGGGTCTTTATTACAAGCTCAAGCAGGGGCTCACCCGTCTACCAGCGCAGCGGCAGCAAGGAGAAGCCCTGAACAATAGCGAGCAGGGTTTTTTATGGGGCAAGGGATGGGGATGTTACAGTGCACACGTAAGTATTGCATCATCACATAAGCACCAATCATAATTGTACAACACCCATGGTAACAGTTTTGACCATTCAGTATCCGTGAGGCATCCGTTACTTTCAGCGGGACCCAATCATGACCTTTGAGAATCCTTTGAAAATGACCAATTATAAGGTGAGCTCAAAGGGCCTATGTGGGGTTTAGGCAAGCGGTGAGTGATTGGCTAGTTTGTACAGAGTAACTACCTGCAGTTCCCAGCCCTGACTCAGACCACAGGAATGTTTCTTTTGATTGGCTGATCCGAGGGTGGTTTCAGCTGAAGCTTTTCCTGGAATTAGGGCTACGTGCAGCCCGAGGTTGCTCTTAATGGAGGACTTAATTTCAGGCTCTTCACAAGTAATTCTTCAGCCTGCTTTTATATAAGTTTAGCCCAGAGCCCCCCAAGAATCCAAGTATTCTCTTCAGAAGGCAGTTCAGTTCTCTAGCACTGAGAGAATCCCCCAAGTCACATATGGTGAAATTAGTATTTCTACCAGATCTCCCCAACCTCATCCTGTTTCTAAGCAGGATGTCCTTTAGCCCAAGGACAGACTCTGTTTTTACTCTTTAGAGAAACTCTAGTTATCAGAGGTGAATTGATCTCAGTTTTCTCATGAAGTAACCAAAAATTAAATATAAACTGTTAGCCTTTGTTCAGTTTCTAATGAATATTACTGGTAGAAATATTCAGTTCAGGTAGACTTCAAATCCGTTAAAACCACACATCATTAAAAATTGATGGAAGAATGAAATTTTGACAAAGTCTGAATCAAAATTTTGACTCAGGAAATTTGAATTTAGTAGGTATAATAGCCACAAGAGAACTCAGTAGCAGAAGATACATTGGTAAAATTTGAAATGAACCAAAAATTGACTAATAAGTCTCCATTATAAAAACATATATAGAAAAGACTGGATCCTGGGGCTCGTGGGTGGCTCAGTTGGTTAAGCGTCTAACTTTGGCTCAGATCATGATCTTGTGGTTTGTGGGTTTGAGCCCTGCATTGGGCTCTGTGCTGAGAGCCTGGAGCTTGCTACAGATTCAGTGTCTCCCTCTCTTTCTGCCCCGCCCCGGGCTCATGCTCTATCTCTGTCTCTCAAAAATAAATAAACATTAAAAATAAAAAGAAAGAAAAGACTGGATCCCTGGAAATACATTGCATAGGAAATTGATTGAAAATTAAATTGACCTAATAGAGTTAGTAGAATTTTTTTTTTTTTTTATTTCTAGGAGAGAGAGAGAGAGACAGCATGAACAGGGGAGGGTCAGAGACAGAGGGAGATACAGACTCTGAAATTGGCTCCAGGCTCTGAGCTGGCAGTCAGCACAGAGCCCGATGCGGGGCTCGAACCCACGAACCGCGAGATCATGACCTAAGCGAAAGTCGGACGCTTAACCGACTAAGCCACCCAGGCGCCCCGAGTTAGTAGAATTTCTTGATGAAAATTCATCCATGTTAAAATATGTCTTCAAAAACACTGGGTGAAATAGCCACAGTAGTTCAAAATGTCTTTTTTGTGCCTGCACATGGGCTATTGAAGTGAAGTTGTCCAGATGACCATTAGCAGTATGAATAAGGAGAGAAGTCTTGAGTCTTGGTAGAGGGAAGTCATCAGTGAGTCCTGGATACAGATGAGGTCAATGAAGGAGAATGTAAAAAGAACACTTACAACACACTTTGGGAATGATAACACTTAAAGGATGGGTGGAGAAAGCAAGCCATGAAGGAAACTGAGTCACAAATGTAGACAGACAAAAGGGGGGTACCAAAGCTAAGAGAGGAAAACTTTTTCAGACTGAGAAGTGGTCAGTAGATTAAATGCCGCAGAGAGATCAAAAGAGATAGAAAAATGTTAATTGGATTTGTCCTTTGGAAGCCAGAGGTGAGCTCAAACAAGAGCAATTTCAGCAAAATAGTCGGGGCAGACTGCAGTGCATTGAGGACTGACTGGGGTGTAAAGAAGGAAGGATATATTTTAAAGAACAAGGTGGTTCCGTTTTATACAAGGACCTTGTGTGAATACTAATCCACAACTTAGGGGCACACCATGGCTGTACTGTTATTTTCCCCAGAATAGTAACCTGGTCCCCAATTTTTTTCTTACATTTGATAGTGGATTTTTTTCTTTAAAGATTCAACCTTCTTAAGTTAACAGAATTCCCCATATCTTATTGTATCTAACTTGCATTCCAATATCATTGATTTGGACTTTTTTCCCCTCCAGTTCTCATATTAGTAACATCATTGGATAAATGCTTAGATGACATTTGTAGGATAGAAAAGGAAAATTATACTATAATATCAGTGAATTTTTTAAAAATGCGGGTACCCGATGGCTCAGTTGGTTGAGTGTCCAATTCTTAATTTTGGCTCAGGTCATGCTTTCACAGTTCACAGGATCAAGCCACATGTTGGGCTCTGTGCTGATGGCACACAGCCTGCTTGGGATTCTTTCTCTTCCCTGTCTGGCCCTTCCCTGTACAAGCATGCACGTTCACTCACAAAATAAATAAACATTAAAAACAAAACAAAACACTGTATTCACTGTGGTAGGCTGAATAAAGCCTCCTACATTATTTATGTCATACATCCATGTCCTGACCTCCAGAACCTGTGAAGGACACCTTATAAACCAAAAGGGATTTAGCACATGTGATTAAAGATCTTAACATGGGAAGACTATTCTGGATTATGCTGGTGGGCCCAACATAATCACAGCTTCCTTTAAGAGAGATGCAGGAAATGGGAATGCAAACTGGTGCAGCCATTCTGGAAAAGCGTATGGAGGATCCTCAAAAGTTAAAAATAGGACTATCCTATGACCCAGCAACTGCACTACTAGCTATTTATCCAAGGGATACAGGTATGCTGTTTCGAAGGGGCACATGCACCCCCAATGTTTATAGCAGTGCTATCAACAATATGGATATCAACAAAGATGTGGGATATATATATATGTGTATATATACACACACACACACACACACACACACACACACATATACACACACAATGGAGTATTACTTGGCAATCAAAAAGAATGAAATCTTGCTTTTTGCAACTACGTGGATGGAACTAGAGGGTATTATGCTAAGTGAAATAAGTCAGAGAAAGACAAATATCCTATGACTTCACTCATATGAGGAATTTAAGACACAAAACAGATGAACATAAGGGAAGGGAAGCAAAAATAATATAGAAACAGGGAGGAGGACAAAACATAAGAGACTCTTAAATATAGAGAACAAACAGAGGGTTGCTGGAGCGGTTGTGGGAGGGGAGATGGGCTAAATGCATAAGGGCATTAAAAAAAAAGAGAGAGAAAGATGCAAGAAAAGAGAAGATGGCAACATGAAACAAAGTCTGGAGTGATACTTTGAAGATGCAGGAAGGCAAAGAATACAGATAGCCACCAGAAGGTGACAAAGCCAAGGAACCAGATTCTCCCCTCAGAGCCTCTAGACAGAAACAGCCTTGCTAACAACTTGACTTTAGTCCGGTGAAAATGGGCTCCAGGCTGTACCTGTACCTGTATCAGACTGTATCTTACCTCCAGACTGTAAGCGAATAAATTTGCTGTTTTAAGCCAGTCCGTTTGTGATAATTTGCTATAGCAGCAATAGGAAACTAGTCACTAAAGCTACTCCCCGAAGTTCTAAGACAAGTTAACAAGAGCACCGTTCTTACTGACAAAGGGCAACAGATACCCTGTGTTGAGGAGTGGAGGTGAACACAAGTTCCAACTGCTTAGGGTTATAGTACTCGTCCATCACTAACTAGCTGTGTAAACTTGAACCAATCACTGAACTTCCGAATCTGTTTCTTCATTGTGAAACAGGGATAATGTTTAATACCCACGTCACAGAATGTTATGCATAGTACTTAGAAGAGTGGCCATTTTAAGTGCTCAGTCAATGTTAGTGATTTCTTTTCGACGCACCAACTTTGGTGGCACCACCACATGGTAATGGCACAATTCCCTTCAGCCTGCCAGCTCTGACGTTGTGCTTTATCGGACAATTTTTAATATTTGCATTTATTTTTGCATATGAGGTAAGACTTTATTACTCTTTTATGTAGCCCTTTCAAATTCATATAAAATGTGACCATGCTATGAACTTGAATGGAAATGAAAAGAGAGCTAGGGAGCTCGCC
This sequence comes from Proteles cristata cristata, assembly GCA_017311185.1. Classification (NCBI taxonomy): domain Eukaryota; kingdom Metazoa; phylum Chordata; class Mammalia; order Carnivora; family Hyaenidae; genus Proteles; species Proteles cristata. Next base: position 1,436,176 of record JAESUZ010004460.1, on the reverse strand, counting down.
AGTGGGGGACATGGCGGGAGAAGGATTAATGGGGGAAGCGCTTGAATACGGTTGTACCTTATCAGCTAAGGAGAAACAAGCAGTAGAGAGGGAACAGATGAAAATGAAGGAATAAGAGAATGAAAAGTAAATGGACAAGCGCGCTCAGCACCGCACCCAGATCTTGGCTTCTAAATGAAAGGAACCAGGACTCCACGGAGAATGGCTGATTCTAGGGCTGGAGGCAGGAAATACACGAGGTGAACTAGGAGCACCTTGTGCTGCCAGAAAGTAAAGACGTGCTAAAAAAAAAAAATCACAGAGACACAGGCACCAACCTGATATCAGCCCATACTGATATAAAAGTCATTGAAGAAATAAATTGGGGAAGAAAAGACATATCTCACATAGAAGAATTTCAACTAATTTGTGTAGACCCTCCTACCTCCAAAGGAGAGCTTAATTCCACACACTTTGAATGTTGTCTATACTTCCAAAAAATAGTTTATGGGAAGACAGAAAGAGTACCTTTGCAGTGGAAAAACCTGACAAACATCACCTCAGCCAGAGGATCAAGGTTAACATCAGCAGTGATATGTCAGTAATATGTACTCTTCACATGATGTGATGAGAAGTGTATTTCACTTCTGCGCTCCTTCTCTCCAAGACCCATAACCCCAGTCTAACCAAGAGAACAACATCATACAAATTCCCATTGAGGGACAGTCTACAAAATATTTGACCAGCACTCTTCAAAACTGTTAAAAGTCACCAGAACAGGAAAAGTCTGAGAAGCTGTAGGCCAGAAGATGTCAGGAGACATGACATGTAATATATCCAGACAGGATCCTGAAGCAGAAAAAGAGCATTACAGAAAAAGTAGTGAAATCCAAATAAACTGTGGAGGAGTTTGGTTAATGTTGGTTCCTTAGCTATAATAATTAGTAATACTGGTTCCTTACTTTTGACAAATGTATAATTGTAATGTAAAATGCTATCAACAGGGAAAGCTGGTTAAGGGATATATAGGAACCATCTGTACTGTCTTTGCAACTTTTCTGTAAATCTAATAGTGCTTTGGAATAAAAAGTTTACTGCTTTCTCTCTGGTGGCAGCCATCAGCTCAAAGGTAAGCCAAGATGGGCGCCTCACTACTCCATCCAGGAGCTATGGAGGAAGAAGCAGTTACATGCGATGCGCTTTCTTCTCAGAGTGTGCTCCTGGCAGTACTGCCGGCTCGCTGTGCTCCACAGTGGTCCCCGCCCAACCTGGCCCATAAAGCACACAGAGTGGGGTACAAAGCCAAACAAGGTTATGTCATCTATTGGATTCGTGTGTGACATGGTGGCTGCAGCCGCCCAGTTCCTAAGGGTGCTACCCATGGCAAGCCTGTCCATCATGGTGTTAACAAGCTAAAGTTTGCCTGAAGCCTTCAGAGCGTCACAGAGGAGCGAGCTGGACACCACCGTGGGGCTCTGAGAGTCTCGAATTCTTACTAGGTTGGTGTCGGTTCCAACCAGTCATCCTCATCGATCCATTCCATAAAGCTATCAGAAGCGAATCTGGACGCCCAGGGTATCACCAAACCAGTCCCCAAGCACAGGGAGCTTCGAGGGCTGCCATGTGCAGGATGTAAGAATATGGCCTTGAAAAGGGTCACAAGTTCCCACCAGATGTTTAGTGGTTCTCACCGTGCGGCACAGAGAAGACACCACAATTTCCAGGTCCACCGTTACCACTGATATAAGTAATGTTTGTAAAGTTCTTACCTAATAAACAATTTAGGTCGGGGAGGGGGGAAGAATAAGAGGTTTACTTAAAAAATAATAAATTGGGTGGGGTGCCTGGGTGACTCAGCTAGTTAGGCGTCCAACTTCGGTTCAGGTCATGATATGGTTCCTAGGTTCAAGCCCCACGTCAGTCTCTGTCTGACAGCTTGGAGCCTGGAGCCTGCTTTGGTGTCTGTGTCTCCCTCTCTCTGCCCCTCCTCCGCTTGCGCTCTGTCTGTTTCTCTTAAACATTAAAAAAATATTTTTAAAATAATAAATTGGGCAAAGTCCCTAAGAAATGGCAGGGTCAGTGAGGAGTGGGGTGGATCTAGAACACAGATGAAGTTACTGGCTTTGGGTGAGGGAGACGCCTCTTCTCCCACTATGGGAGAAAGCAGATAAGAGTAATGCAGTGCCAAGGAGGAAAAACGTTTTCCCCCTACCCTCTCCTGTGATTTTCATGGGGGCCTGTGAATTAAACTGCCAAAAAGACAGATTAGCAAAAGATATTTTGATTCACATACTTACACAGGAGTTCATAGAAAAATATGACTCAAGGAGGCAGTTAGAACTTGGGTTTATATACCGTCTTAATAAGGGAAATGGGGGGCACCTGGGGAGCTCAGTCGGTTAAGCATCCGACTTCATCTCAGGTCATGATCTCATGGTTTGTGGGTTCGAGCCCCGCGTCGGGCTCTGTGCTGACAGCTAGCTCAGAGCCTGGAGCCTGTCTTCAGATTCTGTGTCTCCCTCTCTCTATGACCCTCCCCTGCTCACGCTGTCTCTCTCTCTCTCTCAAAATAAATAAATAAATAAATAAATAAATAAATAAAACATTTTAAAAAAATTTTTAAATAAGGGAAATGGGAGGGGAGAAGGGCACCTTAGGAAAACAAGTGACTTCTAGGAAAAGATAAATGGGGAATAGAGATATGACAGTTTTGTCAAAATACCTGTTTGGGTGATTGCTTCTTCCTGAGCCAAATTCTCTCTAATGATAGCCATCCTTCCTAGCGGATGAATTCCTGGAGAGGGGATTGGTTTATAACCAATGAATTCTTTGGGAGGCTCTGCTTTTAGGTAGAGAAGGGCAGTTCAAAAGAAAAGGAACCAAAACAGAGCTCTTCAGCAGAATATTGTGGATGCCTCTGGCAGAGAGAGGAGTGTGTGAGTCTGGGCAGGGCTCTGACATGTAGAAAGCCCTCTGTCACCACTGCTACCATCAAGTATTCTAACTTTTTCTCTGCAAAGTAAAATCTGCTAGGAACTCAAAGGGTTAAGATTGGAGTAGTTAAAAAGGGAACTGTTAAAATATTTGCAACCATTGTTTTGAATAGACTGAGTTCAGTAAGATAAGTAAGAGTTTGGGAAAGGGTTTAACTATGGTCCTTGTGATCTTCCCACTTCTTTGATAAAATTCCTGCAGGTCCCATCACTTCTGGTCTTGTTCAGCTTTAAAAATGATCATATTTCCCACAGTCCTCTCAAGTGGTAATAAATCTAGCCAAGTCTTTATGACTTCCATCTTCCGTTTGCCGGAGAGCTTCCCCCCTTTCCCTAGGTTGAGCTCAGGAGCCAGCCTCCTCCTTCTACACCTGCTTCCTGCGGCTGGGGCAGGAGAAGGGGCATTGGGGTCAGGGTGCAGCATCCTTGTCCTTGTCTGGGGCTGCCCGTGGCTCTCTGCCCTGTTCCTGTTCAGGGTGACACACCCTCTAGCTCGGGCGGTTGGTGAACAACAGCCTGTGGGACAAATCCGAGCAGCAGAGAAGCATGGTTTTTCCATTTTTTGATGTCTGGAAAAAAATCAGAATATTTCATGACCTGAAATTATCTGAAATGAAAATGGCAGTGTCCATAAACAAAGCTGTATTGGGACACAGCTATACCCATATATTTATATTCTGTATTGCTCATGGCTGCTTTTGCTCTATAATGGCAGGGTTGCGTGGTTGTGGTAGACACCATATGGTTAGGAAGACTAAAATATTTCCTCTCTGGCCCTTTACAGATGAGTTTTCTGAGCTCTGCTCTCACTCACTCTTGCAATCCACTCCCCTCACCTTCTGCCACTGGTGGTATACTCCACACAGCCAGCTGGAACCCCTTGCCCACCGGGGGACCCTCGTGGGCGAGAGCCCTCCGGAACACTTCAACCTGGCTCACTTCTGTAGCAACCCCATGTTCAATGGAAAGTCTTGCATCCTTGTCCCTCCAAGTGTCAGGAGTGCAAGCTGGTCCCCTGTCCCTCCCCACTTTGCTGTGTCATTGTGGGGTGCTCCAGAGTGCCTCCTATCTTTAGGCTTCACCCCCCAAACTCCTGGGGATATGTTTTATCTGAGTAACTAGGGAGGCAGACCCAGAGTTTCTATAGTTAAGGAAGCCTGCGACCAGGAGATGAGACACCACACTCCTTGTGGGCACCCGGGGCCTAAACGTATGATTGTCAGGGGCGCCTGGGTGGCTCAGTTGGTTAAGCGTCTGACTTTGGCTCAGGTCATGCTATCACAGTTTGTGAGTTTGAGACCCATGTCAGGCTCTGTGCTGACAGCTCAGAGCCTGGAGCCTGCTTCAGATTCTGTGTGTCCGGCTCTCTCTGGCCCCCCGCCCCCACACTCTCTCTCTCTCAAAGATAAGTAAAACATTACAAAAATATGTGCTTTTATTTTTAAAATTTTTAATGTTTTATTTTTGAGGCAGAGATAGAGACACCATGAGCAGGGGAGGGTCAGAGAGAGAGGGAGACACAGAATCTGAAGACAAGCTCCAGGCTCTGAGCTAGCTGTCAGCACAGAGCCCGACGTGGGGCTCAAACCCACGAAATGTGAGATCATGACCTAAGCCGAAGTCGGACGCTTAACCGACTAAGCCACCCAGGTCCCCCAAAATATGTTTAGAATAAATAAATAAAATATGATTTTCAGTTGGTCTGTCTTATGTAGCCAGGATGGGTTGAGGGGGTGGTCACCATTTTTCTACATCTTTTAGGAAACCCACAGTGTTGCCTCTAATCACTTTCAGAGTCCTAATCACTCAATGTCCTTGACTTTGAGGCTTTAGCCAAAACTCTAAAACAACAGGAAAAGTCCCAGACCATACCCTGTGACACAGAGCTATGACGGTGCAACTTCAGGGGATATGATTCACACTGTGCCTGTGTTACTGTGGCTCCTAGGGTTATGATACAGGGCACACCCTGCATGGCCAGAAGCCAAACTCCTCTGGCTACATACACACAGTAATAAACCCAAATGACCACATGTCTTCTCTTCCTCATAGATCTCAATCTGAGGACACTTTCCTGGCTTTGGAGGTGAAAGCAGACAGTGAAGTATGATGAAGGAAGCCAAGGTTTTGGTGGTTGTTGGTAGAAGCCTGGGAGCATAAAATAGCAGAGGAATTCCAAGACTTGTATAGTGATGTGTGGAAATTTGAAAGTAGTAGGACTTTTACTTTAAAATGTTTATCCCAGGGGCGCCTGGGTGGCTCAGTCAGGTAAGCATCCAACTCTCAATTTTGGCTCAGGTCATGATCTCATGGTTCGAGAGACATGCCTGCTGGTGAGTCTCTCTTTCTCTCTGTGCTCCTCCCCCACCTTCTCAAAATAAGTAAACATTAAAAAATAAAATGTTTATTCTAGAATATTTAAGAAATAGGAACAGAATTTTTTCCCTTAACCAACAAACCAAAGAGTGTAGAGAGAACTACATGTAATTAGAGTGATAATTAGAAGGTATTGTCTCTAAAAAGAAGGAAGGGAGGGGAGGTGGCATTATCTCTTTTGTTACCTCTTTAATATTTCTTGAGACTTCAATCGATCTCTGGGTAAAAATAGTCGCATTACAATATTTCTCTGTCCCCACCATCTCTGTAGAAACTCTAATGATCTGCATCTCTTTCCAGCTATTCCTGGGATCACCTGTGCTTGGAACAGATACTATTCTTCTATCATTTACATATTTACTTCAACTGCTCTGCAACTTGCTGCCAAATCAGCCCCAGAAGGTCAAGGCATCCACCATGTAAAATCCTCCGCCTTCTCCTGTCCAGACCGGCTGCTGTGGCCTTCTAATAAAGTGGGATGACCCAGGGCTCAGGGCTCACACGGTCTTAGATAGTGTTGGATGTTTTAACAAAGCAGCTCTCTTATTTTGCGTGTCACCCTGGTTTCAAGTCCCCTTCCCAGGCCTCAGGCAGCGTCCATGGGTGTTGGGCCAAAGACAGTCTGAGCAGCAAGGGTCATTGATCTTGAATCAAACTTTTTTTTTTTAAACATTTATTTATTTATTTTGAGAGAGAGAGAGAGAGACAGATACAGAAAGAGAGAGCACTAGTGGAGAGAGGCAGAGAGAGAGGCAGAGAGAGAACGTGGGGCTTGATCCCACGAACTGTGAGATCATGACTTGAGCCGAAATTAAGAGTCAGATGCTTAACCAACTGAGCCACCCAAGCGCCCCATGAATTAGACTTTTGAATACTGACTCCTTCCCAGAGAGGAATTCTTTCCTGGCAGGCTTTTCAATGCCTCAGGCAAACATTTATCTGCTGGAACTTGCCCCATTGACCCCTAGAAATTCTCAAACCTGTCTCAGTTCTAGGAAGAACAGACTAGGCTGCTGACCTCAGGTGTTGCCGCTTGTAGACATGTCAGGAATGGGTCCCAGAGTTTTACAGGAGAAGACAACAGCATCGTTATAGCTTACCCATGTGACAAGCTCAGTGCAAGGCACCTAAAATGCAATTTTCTCTCATCCACTCAACAACCATTTTTGATATTGTTATTCACATTTCACAGGTCATGAAAGTTAGGGCTCATTCACTCAACAAGTATTGATTGAGTACTTCCTGTGTGCCAGGCATTGTTCTCAGCAGGTGAGATACCTTAGTTACAAGGTAGGCACCCTTGTGTGGTATACTTTCTAGGGGGAGTAGATGACTCTAAATAATTAGCGTACTAATGAATAAAATATGGTAGAAGATGACTATGGGACTTCAGAGAGGTTTCAATTCAGCAAGTTTATTTTGAGCCTCTCTTAAATGCCAGACACTGGGAACAAAATCAAGAAGATAAACTTGGCGTGGCTGTGTGCAGTTCATGGTCTAGTGAGACCAGAGTGAGCAACGGAACCAGGACTTGGTGCCTGTGGTCTAGGTCTGTACCGGCACTGCGGTCCATGGCAGGAACATCTTAACGCTTATTTTTCTTTAAACAGTCAACACAAGCAGTACCTCTTATGTGAAGCCTTCTTCCCGCTCTCCTGTCACCCAGAAAAATCATCATGCACTTCTCTTACCTGCCACCAGTGGGCCCTCAACATAGCCCTTGGGTAGCACTTTGTTCCCCAGGGCTGCCTTCCCGGATTTACATGTCTCTCCTCTAGGAGTTCCGAGACCAGGAATTGTTCTGTGCATCTTTCTATCCTCATACCAAGGATTTTGATCATTTGCAAGTAACAGGAGACCTGATTAACCAGTGGCATCAGCAAAATTGTGGCCAATTATCTTCTCATGGAAGAAGATGGTTACTGGTAGTTGTCGGCTCATTTCCTCAGGGACGTCATGGCTGAAGCATGGCTGCCTTGACTCCAGTATTCCCACCCCATGGAAGCAGGACGAAGGGCCAGCACCTACGGCAGGAAAGCAAAACCTTTTCAGACATTTCTGGCGTCTTCCACACCTGTCTCATTGGGTGGAACTGCGCCACATGACAAGACAGGTTAGAATTATTATTATTATTACTATCATCATCATCATCATCATTAGATTGGACACATTGCCACCTAAGCAAAGTCAGTGTTGGCTAGCGAAGAAGGGGAAAGTGAATATTGGAAGGTATCTAGCATTGTCTGCCTCAATCCCTAGTACAAAGCATAGTGCCTGGCATCGTTATCGAGAAAGCATTCAGTAGTTATTGAAAGAAAACAAGTGAACAGGGGAAAAAGAGACAAACAAAAAATAGGCTCTTGAATATAGAGAACAAACTGCTGGTTGCCAGAGGGGAGGTGGGTGGGGGCTGGGTGAAATAGGTGAAGGGGATTAAGAGTATGTCTATCACAGCAACATGCAGAAGAATGAAACTAGATCATTTACTCACACCATGCACAAAAATAAACTCAAAATGGATAAAGAACCTGAACGTGAGACAGGAAACTAGCAACACCCTAGAGGAGAAAGCAGGAAACAACCTCCTTGACCTCCACCGCAGCAACTTCTTACTTGACACATCCCCAAAAGCAGGGGAATCAAGAGCAAAAATAAACTGTTGGGACCTCATCAAGATTAAAAGCTTCTGCACAGCCAAGGAAACAACCCAGAAAATTAATAGGTAACCAACGGAATGGGAAAAGATAGTTGCAAATGACATATCAGATAAAGGGTTGATATCCAGAATCTACAAGGAACTCACCAAACTAGACGCCCGAAAAACAAACAACCCAGTGAAGAAATGGGCAGAAGATATGAACAGACACTTCTCCAAAGAGGACATCCAGATGGCCAACAGACACATGAAACGATGCTCAGCATCCCTCCTCATCAGGGAAATACAAATCAAAACCACACTGAGATACCACCTCACGCCAGTCAGAGTGGCTAAAATGAGCAAATCAGAGAACTCTAGATGCTGGCGAGGATGTGGAGAAACGGGCACCCTCCTACACTGTTGGTGGGAATGTAAACTGGTACAGCCCCTCTGGAAAACAGTGTGGAGGTTCCTCAGGAAACTAACAGTAGAACTCCCCTATGACCCAGCAATAGCACTGCTAGGAATTTACCCAAGGGATACAGAAATGCTGATGCATAGGAGCACATGTACCCCAATGTTCATAGCAGCACTCTCCACAATAGCTAAAACATGGAAAGAGCCTAAGTGTCCATCAACAGATGAATGGATCAAGAAGATGTGGTTTATCTATACCATGGAATACTACATGGCAATGAGAAACAATGAAATCTGGCCGTGTGTAGCAACATGGATGGACCTTGAGGGTGTTATGCTGAGCGAAATAAGTCAGGCAGAGAAGGACAAATATCATATGTGTGCATGTATAGGAGGATTAGGAGGAACTTAACAGAGGACCAAGGGGGAGAAGAAGGGCGGAAATGGTGGGGGAAAGGGAGAGAGGCAAACCATGAGAGACTCTTGAATGCTGACAAAAACTGAGGACTGATGGATGTGGGGGGGAGGAGAGATGGGCATGGAGGAGGACACTTGTGGGGATGAGCACTGGGTGTTATGTGGAAACTAATTTGACAATAAACTATTTGTAAAAAAAAAAAAAGAGTATGTCTATCATAATGAACACTGAATGATATATAAAACTGCTGAATCACTACACTGTACACTTGAAACCAATATAATGCATGTTAAATGTACTTGAGTTTTAAAAATAAATTAATTATTTACAAAAATAGTTACTTCAGGGGCACCTGGGTGGCTCAGTTGGTTAAGCATCCAACTTCAGCTCAGGTCATGATCTTGCAATTCGAGTTGAGTTTGGTTTCAGTTCAGGTCCTGCATCAGGCTCTGTGTTGACAGCTCAGAGCCTAGAGCCTGTTTCTGATTCTGTGTCTCCGTCTCTCTCTGCTCCTCCCCTGCCCATGCTCTGTCTCTCTGTCTCTCTCAAAAAATAAACATTTTTAAAAGTTATTTTTTAATCATTTTCAAAAGTTTCAGTCAGTTTCAAAAGTGGGGAATAATATGGCATAATTTTAATTCCAGTTAACATACAGCGTTATATTAGTTTCAGGTGTACAATATAGTGATTCAACACTTCCATACATAACCATGTGCTCATCATGACAAGTGCACTCCTCAATCCCCATCGCTTATTTAAGCCATCCCCCCCACTTCTGGTAACCATCAGTTCTCTATAAGTAACAGTCTGTCTCATTTTCCTCACTCTTATTTTTTTTTCCTTTGTTTTGTTTCTTAAATTCCACATATAAGTGAAATCATATGGTATCTGTCTTTCTCTGACTGACTTACTTCACTTAGCATTATACTCCTTAGCTCCATCCATGTCATTGAAATGGAAAGTTTCATTCTTAAAAAATAGTTACTGAATAAATGGTGAACAAGTAAATATACCTCCCTCTAGTATATTTGAGGAAAAAATAAAGACTGTTTTACATCTGCTCCCAAATTGTCCACCTGGCTGCTGTCCCCAGTTTCACGTGCCAGTGGTCACAATCCTCTCCATAGATGCTACCCCCTGCCTTTGGTATGGCACCAGGTAAGGGGTGAATGAGGCTAGGCCCCTTCTTTCTGCTGTCTGCACAGTCATCACCCAGACTGAACGAGTGTATTGGATTTGACAAAGCATTCAGGTGACTACATTCATTCACCTAACTAATTCTTTTTTGACCACCTACGATGTGCCAGGTATTATACTAGGTGCTGGGGTACAAGAGTAAAGAGACAGGCATGTTACTCATAAAGCTTAGGACATAGCAAGGAGAAGTATCATTGGAAAAATCAATACCCAAATCCATAATTTTAAGTTGTGACAATGCACTATGAAGGAAAAGGAGAGGGTATGTTGAGAGAGAATAGAGACTATTTCAATGGGGATGAAAGGAAGTGTGAGGAAAGGCCACCTAAGGTAGGATATTTAAGGAGAATATCCCTACCTTATATTCAGACATGGGGGAAGTAATACAAGGGATTCAAGAAAAAAGGAGGGGAAAAGGAAAAGGAAAGGTGGGGGGGGAGGTATTCCCCACAGAGGGAATAATTTGTGCAAAGGCCCTGCGGTGGGGAATAATCTGGCATAGTAAGGAACTGAAAACAGCCAGGGAAAGGGAAAAAGAGAGGAAGCTAGCACCTCTATGCAAATATGTATACAATTTTACATAGATGGGATCATACTGTATGCAATGTTTCTAACCTGTTTTATTTTTCACCAAGTCATTAATGTAAATAACCAATACTGGGTGAGGTTGTCTTTTTTTTAATCCAGTTTTTGTAAGGAAAGAAACACATATTCTGATGGCTGATGGAAATGCTACCTGGTATAAACTCCCTGAAGTTTTCCATCACAAAAGAACAGGGAAAGAAAAGTGCCTGGAAGGAGGTCCCAAAAAGCACTAACATTTAAGAGGTTGGCAGCTGAAACCTTGCGACAGGAGACCGAGGAGGAACCATTAAAGTTGTGTACCAAGGAAGATTATTAAAAGGAGGGTGAAATCTTCAGCATTGGATGTTTCAGGGGTCAAGAAAGGAAATAACAGAGAAGGGTTATTAAAGGTAATAACAGAGAAGGTATAGCAACACGGATGGTGTGAGCAGTCTTGACTAGGGCAGCCAGGGTGGGGGCGGGGGGAGGGGGAGAAGGGAACAGTGGGACACAAAAACGTGGTTTCAGTGGTTTGAGTAGTAAGAGGTGAAAAACTAGAGATTAAAAGTGTAGACAACTTTTTTACAAAGTGTTTTACAAAGAAAAGAGAGAGTGGTGGCTGGAGGGAGTTTTGGGGCAAGGCAGGAGTATTCTTTTGGGAAGGAACCGATAAGAGAGGAAATTAAAAACAGAGAAGAAAAATTGTTCCCTACCCAGATCCTGTTCCTGAGTGGAAAAGTCACATTTCATCTAGGATCTAAAAGAGAGTAAGGGGCAAGCCTTGGGCTGCACTGAGGTCTAGAATGGTCCGCGAGGAAACAGTCGTTGGAAGACAACGTGTGGCCTCCAGAAGGTAAACTGTGGAAAGGAGGCACAGCCCGCTGGGTGCCCAAACCCACAAGGGCCGCAGGCCTGCAGTTCCATCCACCGTCTCGGACACTTGTCTGGACCATAGAAACCAAGGTTATCGCGGGTGTGGCTTTAATCTGTCCAACAACAGGTGTGTTGTTTCTATCCAGAAACCAGTACTGTGCTTACCTTCTAGACCAGTGGCTCTCAAATTTTAGAAGAAGGTCCTGTTAAAACAGATTACTGGACCCCACCTCCAGAGACTGTGATTCAGTAGGTTTGCTGTGGGGCCTGTTAATTTGGATTTCCCATGTATTCCCATCTGTTGTTGCCCCCAGTTACATCTTGAGAACTGTTGTCCTAGAGAAAGCGAAAATACTCATGGAAAATTCTGGAAGAGTAGTTAATAGGCTTTTGCAATTGGCTCTGGGAGCTAGTCACATACTCATGTCTATAAAGAAAAGGGCAGCACCGCAGTAGGTGAGCTCTCTGTGAGAATTGGTCCAAGATGACGGGTCTATAAGCCCAGCCTAACAGAAGGATAAAAGAACCAACCGCACCCTAGGGGAGAAGAGCAGGCATCTCGCTGAAGGCTAGGACTCTTTCGAGGGGAGTCTTTTGACGCAGTCATTGATCTGCACCTGGAGGGTGGGCAGGATCCTACAAATGGCAATAGGGCAGGTTTAGGAGTGGAGAACAACACGGTAACGTAGGCATTACACCCATCCAGAAGGAAAAGCGAAGCACTGCTCCGCGCATGTGCGCTGAGTCCTGGACGCCTTACCTAGGGCTCCTGCGCAAGCGTCTCGGGGGCTTCACCCGGCCCTGGTCCGGGCTTATCTGTGGGTGGGCAATGGTTCCCGGGATCCGGGCTTAGGGTTCCCCGGCTCATCCGCAGCAGCACCGCCCGCGGCCGGCAGGGTACGCTCTCCACGGAGCGTGGCCGGCTCCTGGCCTGCCTGCGCCTGCGCCTGCGCGGGGCTTCCGCCCCTCGGCGCATGGGGAGAGCGGCTCCACTGGCTGCGCACTCGGACTAAGATGGCAGCGGCGGCCCGGCCGGGTTGGGGAGCCGCGGCTGCGGCCGCAGCGCTGTGTAGGCGGTAGGTGAGGATCCAGGAGCTCCGCACAGGCGTGCCGCTGGGTTTAGTTAACCAGCGGAGCGGTCGCTGCCCGCGCAGCGGGGTGGGGAGAAGTGCCCCTGACCGAGCCTTCGGGTGCGCCCACGTCGCCGCAGTTGGGGGTTTCGCCCCGACGTGGGCGCCTGTAGGTGAGGCGGCTCTGTGTCCCCAATTCGGGCGGGATCTGCAGCGCCGGGTCCCAGCCTCCGTAACCCGGCGCCTGAATCCCTGCGGTGGGGAGACCCGCAAAGACTGGCAGCAGAGACCCCCACGAACGAGCTCTTTTAAACATCAGTGTGGCCCCCTCCAGGCCTTCCATCATTTGCATTCCCTCTGCCTTTTAAACACAAATCAAAATATCTACAGAATTGGAGAGAACACTTCATTTTCTCAGTAGGCCCAGAAAAGGGGACGTGACCTGTATAAGGTCATACAGCTTCCATGGGATGAACTCTGATGACACTCCAGACCCTTAGATTTCCTCCCTATCACCTGGACGCACTCTCTCCCTTCTTCTTCTTCTTCTTCTTCTTTCTTTTTTTTTTTTTTTTTTTTTTTTACCATTTTGTGCAACGTGCCTTTGAGTTTGGCCTTCCAGTGACATCTGTCAACGTTGGTTAGATGAAAAGGATTGATGACTCAAGTAGGTGTTGGACCCTGATTTTGCTACTGGAACAAAAGGGCCTACAAGATTTCACCTGGTGAACCTAGGGATTTTAGTGCTAATGATGCTCTTGAAATTTAAATGTATTAAGTTTGCTGAAAGATTTGTTGGTCACCTCCTGTCCCCTGTGCTGTCTGGGTAGATGTCTTACTGGAATAATTGAACTTACCTTTATTATTTTTTGTAAGTTTATTTCTTTTGAGAGAGAGAGAGAGATCTCTAGTGTATATGAGCTGGGGGGAGGGACAGAGAGAGGGAGAGAATCCCAAGGCTTCATGCTGCCAGTACAGAGACAGGCACTGGGTGGGCACTGGGCTCCATCTCAGGAACCTGGAGATCATGAACTAAGTCCAAATCAAGGGTAGCTGGTGGCTCAACCTACTGAGCCAGCCAGGCGCCCCCTCACTTTTACTATTTTGTCACTTTAAATCCCCCTGCATCACAGTATCTGTCCATCCTGTTGCCTTTTCCCTGCGCCTAAGGGACAAGAATATTCGTCATCAGTGTATTCCCATATTTCAGGTAGTCAAGATTTAGGCAGTAAGCTATGGATAATAATGTTTTCACCTCTTAAACCTCATTCAGTAATTAACTGGGCACCTATCACATAATAATAGTGGTAGCTAACATTTATTGAACTCTTAACTACAAGGCGTGGCACTGATTTCCGCACTTTACATCGTTTATCTGGATCCTTTTTTGGCTCAATCCTTGAGGTAACTGTGAATATTAATTTTAGAACCGAGGCCATCCATCGTGCTAGCTGCTGAGGGGCACAGAAATGAAGACACCCCTTCCCTTAGTGAGTTTGCAGATAAAAATAATCAGAGAAAATATTTTTAAGTGATTATATATTTTAAATTCTTTAGCAACTGCTGTGAAGTGAAAATTGTGAAGATAGTAATTGTATTCTGAAGTAAACTGGATTTTCAAGTAACGCATCAGATACTAAAAATTTTTACTAAAGTTTTTTTCCTTTTCTGTTTTTTTGTTGTTGTTTTTTCCCTTCTCCCTTCATTTTTAATTTGTTAAAACCATGAAAAAATAGCCAATATTTTTTGTGTAATATATTACACAAAATAACCTGGTATACTTCTCTATCACAGAGAAATAGCCAAAGTTACAAACACTGGCTTAAGAGGTTTCCAATCTGAAAGCATATATAGTGGTACCTGGGTGGCTCCATGCGTTAAACGTCCAACTCTTGATTTTGGCTCATGTCATGATCTCACAGTTTGTGGGATCGAGTCCCCCACATTAGGCTCTGCAATGAAAGCTGGAGACTGTTGGTATTCTGTCTCTCTCTCAAAATAAATAGGTAAACTTAAAAGAAAGCATTTATAGATTATTGGCTGCTTTTGCAGTTTGGAAGAGAATAGTACATTTTCTGTTAGACTTTTTGAAGTATTGAAATCCTATCTGTTTCAGAACAGGTAGTATTGATTCTCTCTTTCCAGGAAAGCATGATGTTAGAGAAAGAAAAGGGAGGGAGATTTCATAGTATTTACTTTAGTTCTCTTTGAATTTTGAACCCTGTGACTCTTATCACCTAGTTTTTTAAAATTTGAAAAGAAAGAAAAAAACAGTTGGTAGTTCTTTGCATCCTTCATGCATAGCTAAGCGTCTGGGAATCCAGGTTATAAATCACAAATGTAGTTGCATTTCTGTTTCTTACACTGGATATCACACAATTCTGTGTACACTAAATTATCAAGGCTATAAATTCCCATTTGAGCTCATGTTTTTAAATTGTTTGCAGATATTGCTTGCCTAAAAAAGGGGAAATAATGTAAATGAAGAATGAAAATTCAGCTTTGTTGTTATTTTCATTTTTTTTGTATATAAGAAATAGAAACTGAGCTTAAAAGATTATCTCTTGAAATGTTATTTTTGTTTGTTTTTAAATGTAGATTCTGTCCTATGATGAATCCATACACCATGAAAAAACAGCCTCTGCATCAGTTTGTACAAAGACCACTTTTCCCACTGCCTGCAACCTTACGTAACACAGGTAAAATTTCACCTCTTTTACAACAAATTACATTTCAGAAACTAATGAAACTATACTCAGAATTTTGTGGATCATAAAGGATGAGAGTTTGTAAATTTTCTGTTCAGATGCATAAAAGAACATAGCATTTTTTTGTATCATAATTTCACACTTGACTGTTACACATATCCTTGGCATTAGATTTCAAGAATCCTGAGCACAGTGTCCAATAGATCTATGAAATCTCAGTATCTTGTATAACACATCTTCTGGAACATTGTTCAGGAAATTATTTATTTTTTTATTTTTTAAAATGTGTTATTTATTTTTGAGAGAGAGATAGATACAGTGTGAGCAGGGGAGGGTCACAGAGAGAGGGAGTCACAGAATCCGAAGATAGGCTCCAGGCTCTGAGTTAGCTGTCAGCACAGAACCCGACGTGGGGCTCGAACCCACGAACCGTGAGATCATGATCTGAGCCGAAGTCGGATGCTTAACTGACTGAGCCCCCCAGGTACCCCCAGGAAATGGTTTCTGAAATGAAAATATTATAGAAAGAAGTTATAAATGGGTTTGTTTCAAAAAATCATATGTATTTTAAGCTACTGTCCTTATTTTGACAAGAACGCATCTAAATTTAGTAAATTTCTAGCTTTCATCAAGGCTTTAGGAAGTAGTACTTTCAATGTAATTTTTCTTTTTTTGCATCCAAATTAATTAATTATGTCTTTCTTGATCATTTTGTTGATGTTACTTGCTTTTTTTTTTTTTT
Organism: Proteles cristata cristata; assembly: GCA_017311185.1. Lineage (NCBI taxonomy): Eukaryota > Metazoa > Chordata > Mammalia > Carnivora > Hyaenidae > Proteles > Proteles cristata. Next base: position 1,420,201 of record JAESUZ010004460.1, on the reverse strand, counting down.
TTATCTTTTTATTAGTATTGGAAATAGCAAATGAAGACAGGGTTTGAAAATTATTGAAATGTGACCAAGTGTCATGTGGCTGGGGAACCTTGGGAGCTGTCTCTGTGTGTCTGTGTGGAAATGTGTGCCTTTGTGTGTGTAAGCCTTTGGGGAGCTGTAAGAGTTTGGATTCAGCCCTTGGGCCTTCTCCCATTCTGTCACTACCTTGAACACCATGTGACCATACTCTGGCAGGTAGCTGACTCTGGCTAACCACGTGAGCTGGATCTGGGTAGATTGAGACCTTACCTCTCCTATATATTGGGGCAAGAGGAGGAGAACTTGGATGTCTTCTTGATTCACAAATTGAAAATTTAGACATAAATAGTGAGTTACTCAGCATGTTAAGCTACTTTAATTGGACTTTTAAATTTTGTAGGGTGGAATTCAGTGGTCCTCAGGCTTTTCAAATAGGAAACCCACTGATCTTAGTCTTTGATACTGACTTTAAGCATCATACATCTGTAGTTTTGGAGTTTGGGAAGAGCTTCTGCCTATTACCTATTAGTACCAAGCATAATAGGAAAGTTATTTTACATCAGTCCATTTTGTTGTAACCCTTATGACACATTCACGGGGGTCTTTCTGGATGATGGACCTGGGGATCATTTCTGAAATACTGATAAATCCAGTTTAGACTATAATTGAAATGATTTTGTTAATGCCTAGTCAAATTACTATTTTGAAATAGCTTTGTTCAGTGTCAAAAGAGAAAGTTTATGTCGCGATGTCATATATTTTCTACTTCAAAAAGTATATATAGATTATGCTCTCTTAAATTTCTTTTACATTTATAGTTTTCTTTAAGTTTTTATTTATTTTTTTTAGTAATGTCTACTCCCAACATGGGGGTTGAATGACCGTGAAATTGAGAGTTGCATGCTCTTCTGACTGAGCCAGTCAGGCACCCCATATTTACAGTTTTTACCTTCAAGTATTTCTAAAAATTTTTCATTCTGCATGTATAGTTGTACACAAATGGATTGAGTAGAAAACTGCAAAGGGGTGCCTGGTGGCTCAGTTGGTTGAGAGTTCAACTCTTGATTTTGGCTTGGCTCATGATCCCAGGGTGATGGGATCGAGCCCCGTGTTGGACTCTGAACTGAGCATGGAGCCTGCTTGAGATTCTCTATCCCTCTCTTTTCCTCTACCCCTCTCTCCCACTCACATACTCTCCATTTCTCTCTCTAAAATAAAAACTTTAAAAAAAGAAAGAGAGAGAAAAGAAAGAAAAATGCCACAGTTAGTTCTTCAAATGTTATGGTAGAATGCTTAGTGTGTGCAGAGGTTTTGGTTACCAATAAATTATTAAGAAAGGTCTTAAGAAATGTTTGGTCATAACCAAAGTTAAAAGAAGCTTGTTGTCTTATATTTATAGAAATTGGTGACAGTCCTTCCTCCCTCCCCCTCTTCCTTCCTTCCTTAATGTTTATTTATTTTTGAGAGAGAGACAGAGTGTGAGCAGGGGAGAGGCAGAGAGAGAGAGGGAGACACAGAATCTGAAGCAGGCTCTAGGCTATCAGCACAGACCTGATGCAGGGCTTGAACTCACAAACTTCTAGGTCATGACCTGAGCCTAAGTTGGACACTTAACCAACTGAGCCACCCAAGCGCCCTGGCAGTCCATTCTTTAATGTTCCATCTGAAAAATTGTTCCCATGTCACATAGATTTTCAGAGGAATTTATTGGTTTGAAGTATTTGATATCAAGTATTTAGACTTTGGGGTGCCTTGAGTGGTTCAGTTAGTTGAGTTTCTGACTCTTGATTTCAGCTTGGTCATGATCCCAGGGTCATGGGATTGAGCCCCGAGTCAGTCTCCTTGCTGAGTGTGGAGCCTGCCTGAGAGTCTCTCAACTTTTCTCTCTCTCTCTCTCTCCTCCTCTTCCCCTTTCCGTCTGCCCTTCTCACCTGCACTTACTCATTCTCTCTTTTTCTAAAATTAAAAAAAAAAAAGAAGAAAGTATTAGGACCTTGAGGTTATCATATTATTTTATTTTTGCTGTTGTTTTTAATTTTAAAATTTATTTTTTAATTTTTATTATTTTTAAAATTTATTTTTGCTTCTTTTTTATTTGAGAGAGAGAAAGCATGAGCAAAGGGGCAGGAGTGGGGGAGGGAGAGAGAAGAAAGAGAGAGAGAATGAGAGAGACATTCAGTGCTCCACAAAGAGCCAGGGAGCCCAATGTCGGGCTCAATCCCACAACCCTGGGATTATGACCTGAGCCGAAATCAAGAGTTAGATGCTCAACCAACTGAGCCACCCAGGTGCTCCTGAGATTATCATTTAAAATTTTTCTCTTTTTTTTAGGATTTTCCTGGTTACCAAGTCATCAACTGATATCTTTATAGGACAGTGACTTAAAATGTATGGGAGTTTTAGTTTCAGTCTCCTTCACCAGGGAATTCATGCAATGTCAGTTAGATGGCTACTTGGCAAGGTACAAAAACCACTCTCAACTGTCAAATTAGAATCTTCTCTTATAATGAGTAAAAACAACATTTCCATACCAATCATTTATTTTGCCAAATTTCATTTCTTTTTCTTTCTTTCTTTTTTTTTTTATTTCTGAGAGAGAGAGGAAACAGCTATTTCATTACACTGCTCTAAGATGAGAATTGTTTTGTTGTGGTTGAAAGGTTTATTTTCATAATAAATAATCAGGGCTTATTTAGTAGTTTTACCCCAGTACTATCTTTTGTCCTAAAAGCTATTATGATAGCAAGGTAGGAAAGCAAAGATTCTGTTCATTTTTTTATTCCTTTAATGGATTCATTCTTAATCTATTCATGGCCATAGAAGAAACAAAAAAGAACCTGTAAGATAAGTTAAAAATATTCCAGGAAGTAATTCACATAGATTTTCACTTACATGATAATTTATAATGTCACCAACTGTACCATTGGGCAAATTACTTAACTATAAGCTTCAGTTTCTTCATTTGTAAAATGGGAATACGGTAAAACCTTGGATTGCGAGTAAGTTGTTCTGTGAGTATTCTGCAAGAAGAGCAAACATTTCTAATACATTTTAACTTGATAAACAAGCGATGTCTTGCAATATGAGTAGTACATGACGCCAGACGTCACATGATCACAACTGAGCCAATGGTTCTTTTCTCTCTCTCTCTCTTTCTCTCTCTCTCTCTTTCTGCGAGATTGTGAGTTATCTCCGATGCAAGGATGCTCAGTCTCAGGCCGTGGTGTTTGGCAGAAATCAGTGATTTTTCAGAATGTTGGGAGGTGCCCATAACTGGAGCTCGTGTATTTTCTGTCACTTCAGAGAACCTAGGGACAGTCCTTTGTGTTTCCATACAAGAGTAAGCTTCGGAATCCTTTGCTTCATTCTAGGTCAGGCTGCCTGCAGATACAGACCCTTTCCTCTGCTGCCTTAATGCCAGTTACATTAAATACAATATATGACAAGAGTGTATTAGTACTGTACTATAGTCAACATCCATGCGAGCATATACAGTGGCCTCCATGCAGGAAAAGATCTGTTGAGCCAATAGCTAGCAGTGATTTCGTTAGTGAGAGTGAAAGTTGTCCTACACAATAACCCTCCTCTCTCTTATCGCCTTCACACCAGCCATGAACGTTTTAAAGGTAAGTGCAGGTTAATTTGGTTTTTGTATTTTCTTTATTATTTTGTATTATGTTAAAGTATTATAATCATTTTATATGAATATTTTTGGGTTGTGGAATGAATCATCTGAGTTTCCATTATTTCTATGGGGAAATTCACCGTGATATACAAGTGCTTTGGATTATAAGCCTGTTTCCAGAATGAATTATACTTGCAAACCAAGGTTTTGCTGTAATAGGGTTTCTTCATAGTATTGTTAAAGGCTTAAATATATATAAAGCACTCAGCCCTGTCTCTTGTGTGTAGTAAGTACACACACAATAAATATTAGTTACTATTACAAATTTGTCTTTAAAAAGATGTTAACCAGACTTCTGGGTGTCTCACTCAGAATCTTGATTTCAGCTCAGGTCATGATCTCAGGGTTTCTTGGATTGAACTCTACATCTGGCTCCACAGTCCAGCTAGGGATTCCTTTCCCTCCTGCTCTGCCCCTCCCCTGCATGTGTGCATACATACGCATGCGTGTACTCTCTCTCAAGTAAATTGGGGTTCCTGGGTAGCTCAGTTGGTTGAGCATGACTTTGGCTCAGGTCATGATCTCACAGTTCATGGGTTAGAGGCCCACGGTGGGGATCTGTGCAGACAGCTCAGAGCCTGGAGCCTGCTTTGGACTCTGTGTCTCCCTCTTTCTTTGCCCTTCTCCCTCTCCCACTCTGTCTCTTTCCCTTTCTCTCTCAAAAATAAGTAAATATGAAAATATTTAAAAAATAAATAAACATTTTTTTAAAATAAAAGAATGGAAGCACTTTGAAAAGAAGAAAATGTAACATTTTACTGTTTTTAATGTCACGGTGATGATGATTTATGATTGTGATAGCCATTAGTACTAAGTCAACAAATAAAATACATTTAAGACTCTTGAATGATGATATGCCTTCCTAGTTAAAAGTAGGATATTGCTGGGGTGCCTAGGTGGCTCGGTTGGTTAAGTGGCCAACTGTGGCTCAGGTCATGAATTCACGGTTCATGGGTTCAAGCCCTGTGTCGGGCTCTGTGCTGACAGTTCAGAGGCTGGAGCCTGTTTCAGATTCTGTGTCTCCTGCTCTCTGCCCCTTCCTCTGTTCATGCTCTATCTCTCTCTGCCTTGTTAAAAAAAAAAAACAAAAAAAAAACAAAACTTTTTAAAAATAGGATATTGGTAGAATCTGTTGAGTGGCAAAACTAATCAGTATTAATATAAAATTCAGTGCAATTATTCTGTATTGATAAAGTTCAGTGTTGTCTTTAAAAATTATTTTGTCAGCCTGGGCAAATTTCTTTTCTTTTTTCTTCTTTTGATTCTTTGAAAATGAGCACTTCTTAGTCCATAAACTTATCTATTGTTTTTTTCTGGAATAACATTCTTTTTTCTTTTTTCTCTTTTAGTGAGGTACATGTTTATTCAAACACAAGATACCCCAAATCCCAACAGTTTAAAGTTTATTCCAGGAAAACCAGTTCTTGAGACAAGGACCATGGATTTTCCAACACCAGCTGCAGCATTTCGCTCACCTCTGGCTAGGTATATTACGATTTCTTATTGGCTTTACCAAGAAACATAATTGACTTTGGGGGTGAGGCAGCCTCTTTTGGTGATTGCTTTTTTATGTGTACTACACTGTTTTCAACATGAAGAATGCTTTAGTTTCTTTTCAGTTAAGAGATTAAGGAAAACAATAGTGATATTAGGAAATCCTTCTCCTGAAAAGTGTTGGATTTGAGAGATCTATATCATGATTAAATAAGAATTTATATTTTTACTTAAAAATTTTTATCAAAGACCATGTGTAGCAACATGGATGGACCTTGAGAGTGTTATGCTGAGTGAAATAAGTCAAGCAGAGAAGGACAAATATCAAATGTTTGCACGTATAGGAGGATTAGGAGGAACTTAACAGAGGACCAAGGGGGAGAAGAAGGGGGAAATGGTGGGGGAAAGGGAGAGAGGCAAACCATGAGACACTGTTGAATGCTGACAAAAACTGAGAACTGATGGATGTAGGGGGTGGGGGAATGGGCATGGAGGAGGGCACTTGTGGGGATGAGCACTGGGTGTTATGTGGAAACTAATTTGACAAACTATTTGTAAAAAAAAAAAAATTAGTCACACGCACAGATCTTTAAAAAAAAATTTTATCAAAATGATTATATGATAAATTTCCATTCTAAATCTTTAAAACTGTTTATAGGGGCGCCTGGGTGGCTCAGTTGAGGATTTGACTTCAGTTTAGGGCATGATCTCCCAGTTTGTGAGTTTGAGCCCTGCATCAGGTTCTGTGCTGATAGCTCAGCGCCTGGATCCTGCTTTGGATGCTATGTCTCCGGTTCTCTCTGCCCCTCCCCTGCTCGTACTCTGTCTCTCTTTCTCAAAAATAAACATTAAAAAAAATTTTTTTTTAACTTTATAAAAATCATTGAAACTTATTCATTTTTCCTAAGGATAGCTGAATTTTTAGATGTTTCAAAATGGAGTAGTTTCTAAAATATTCCACTCAGAAAGAACTATAACAAATAATAGTTCTCAGATTTGGCATGATTTTTTAAAGACCAGTCAGTGGGAGACCATTTTAAAATTTGCTAGAGGGGCACTTGGGTGGCTCATTTGGTTAAGTGGCTGACTTCAGCTCAGATCATGATTTCATGGTTTTTGAGTTTGAGCCCTGCATTGAACTGTCTGCTGTCAGCACAGAACCCGCTTTAGGTCCTCTGTCCCTTTCTCTCTCTGCCCCTCCTCCACGATCTCTCTCTCTCTCTCAAAATAAATAAATGAGCATTTAAAAATAAAATTCACTAGTTAAAGACATGTTAAATGTATGTCAGATGATGAAGGACAAACAATGAAATTATTGGAATGAACAACTTTTTAGTGATAGCTAGAGAAGTTACAATAAATACTGTAGTCCTGAGGTGCCTGAGTGGCTTAATCAGTTAAGTGTCTGATTGATTTAGGCTCAGGTCATGATTTCATGGTTCCTTGGATCAACCCCATGTCAGGCTCTGCACTGATAGTGTGGAGCCTGCTTGAGATTCTCTCTCTTCCTCTCTCTGTCTGCTCCTCTCTTTCTTTCTCTCAAAATAAATAAACATTAAAAAATATTAGAGCCCACATCAATTGAAATTTTTGGTAACGTAAGTCTGGTACTGATTGCCGGGGGTATTTGGAAAGTAAATCTTAGATAACTACTTCTGTACACACAGTTGTTTTATATGTCTCATTTATGGGAGCCAGAAATATGCTTATCTCAGGTCTGTTTTTTTAAATTTCTCATTAATAAAAATGTACATTTCCTTTGACCTACACATGCCACTTCTTTTTATTTTTTTTTTTATTTTTTAATGTTTTATTTATTTCTGAGAGAGAGAGAGGCAGTGTGTGCAGGGGAGGGTCAGAGAGAGAGGGAGATATAGAATCCGAAACAGGCTCCAGGCTCTGAGCTAGCTGTCAGGACAGAACCGGATGTGGGGCTCGAACCCACGAACTGTGAGATCATGACCTGAGCCGAAGTCAGAGCTCAACCGACTGAGCCACCCAAGTGCCCCTACACATGCCACTTCTTATAGTTTACCTTAGAGTATTTGTTTTTCATACTTTTTGATGCAGGCCACAGTAAGAAACATTTTATATTACAACCTAGTACATACGTACACACACGTATATAGATAGATTACACACAAGTATTCGATGGGACAGTTTTCATCCTGACAGTGTGTAATACATTCTTATTTCCTTTCTTGTTCTCTTTATTCTATTCTATTCTCTTTTATTATGGTAGATAAAGTCCCATTCAGTACCTAATTGATTTCCCAAGAAACTAGTGGACTTGAAAAACACTGCTTTAGAGAACATCCACATATGTATACAAGGTGGTGTTCCTTGTAGCCTTGTTGGTAATGGTAACAAGTTGGAAACAACCTAAATGTTCATCAATAGGAAGCGTTCAATAAACTGCGCATCCATAGTCTGCAGATAATTAAAAAAGATGAGAAGAACCCTCATTTACTATCACAGACTGGCTTCTAAGACACACAGTTAAGTGAAGAAAGTGTGTTGCAGAACAGTGAGTACAGGAGCACCTGGCTGGCTCAGTTGATTAAGCATCCCACTTTGGCTCAGGTCATGATCTCAAAGTTCATGAGTTCAAGCCCCGCGTTGGGCTCTGTGCTAATGCTCAGAGCCTGGAGCCTGATTTGGATTCTGTGTCTTCCTCTCTCTCTCTCCTCTGCTCAGCTCTCTCTCTCTCTCAAAAATAAATAAACATTAAGAAATTAAAAAAAAAAACAAAAACAAAAACAACAGTGAGGGGCTCCTGGGTGACTCAGTCAGTTAAGCGTCTGACTTTGGCTCAGGTCATGGTCTTGCGGTTTGTGAGTACGAGCCCCATGTCGGGCTCTGTGCTGACAGCTTGGAGCCTGGAACCTGCTTCAGAATCTGTGTCTCCCTCTCTCTCTGCCCTTCCCGTGCTCATGCTCTGTCTCTCTCTGTTTCTCAATAAACATTAAAAAATTTTTTTTAAATAAAAAGAACAGTGAGTACAATATGATTATTATGTATATAAAAATAAAAACCACAAAACAAAAACACAGTAACATAAAGTTCTAGAAGAATGTACACCCAACTGGTAACAATGGATTTGGGGGAGGGGTGGTCCAGAGTCATGGTCACTTTAGATAGATAGTTTGAAATGTTTACATCAAGAATGAATTCATGTATTTTGTGTTTAGAAAGAATATGAAAGTAAGAAGACTCTGTTCACTTACAGATTAGTTATTTCTGTCAGATGTTCAGTTGGCAAAAGCCCTTTTCAAATTAGTCTTTTGAAAGTAGCTCATTTCCGGGATTCTCAGAATTTATTATCTTCAGTCAAGCAAAACCAATCTCGTTTTTGTTGTTTTAACAGGGAATATTTTTGCTGTAGCAGTGTTTACATTGCTAGAATGTAAGCTTCCAGAAAGCAGAGAGCAGTTTGTCTTGTCATCGTTGTATCTCCAGTGCTTAGTACAGTGTCAGACATTTAGCAAGTTTTCAAATACTTGTTGAATTAGTAACTGAATAAATGAATGAATGATAGTGTATCTTCAGAGAGGCATTTGTTTTTTTTGTTTTTTTTTTTTTACAAATAGTTTATTGTCAATTGGTTTCCATATAACACCCAGTGCTCATCCCCACAAGTGCCCTCCTCTGTGCCCATCTCCCCCCTCCCCACACACACACCTATGAGTCCTCAGTTTGTTCTCAGCATTCAAGAGTCTCTCATGGTTTGCCTCTCTCCCTTCCCCCCACCATTTCTCCCCTTCTTCTCCCCCATGGTCCTCCATTAAGTTCTTCCTAATTCTCCTATACGTGCAAACATATGATATTTGTCCTTTTCTGCCTGACTTATTTCGCTCAGCATAACACCCTCTAGTTCCAGAATAGCCAAAGTAATATTGAAGAAGAAAACCAAAACGGGAGGTATCACCATCCCAGACTTTAGCCTCTACTACAAAGCTGTCATCATCAAGACAGTTTGCTATTGGCGCAAAAATAGACACATAGACTAATGGAATAGAATTGAAAACTCAGAGCTGGACCCAAAGGTATACAGCTAACTAATCTTTGACAAAGCAGGAAAGAATATCCAATGGAAAAAAGACAGCCTCTTTAACAATTGGTGTTGGGAGACTGGACAGCAACATGCAGAAGAATGAAATTAGGTCATTTTCTCACACCATGCACAAAAATAAACTCAAAATGGATAAAGGACCTGAACGTGAGACAGGAAACTATCAAAACCCTAGAGGAGAAAGCAGGAAACAACCTCCTTGACCTCCACCGCAGCAACTTCTTACTTGACACATCCCCAAAAGCAAGGGAATCAAGAGCAAAAATAAACTGTTGGGACCTCATCAAGATTAAAAGCTTCTGCACAGCCAAGGAAACAACCCAGAAAATTAATAGGCAACCAACGGAATGGGAACAGATAGTTGCAAATGACATATCAGATAAAGGGTTAATATCCAGAATCTATAAGGAACTCACCAAACTCCACACCCGAAAAACAAACAACCCAGTAAAGAAATGGGCAGAAGATATGAACAGACACTTCTCCAAAGAGGACATCCAGATGGCCCACAAATTCAGAGAGGCATTTGAATTGTTTCTCACTATCCTAACGGATGGGATAACGAAATTTAAGTTGAGTGTAAATCTGTCTAGAGACAAGTAAGAGGGCCTGTAGTATCTGTAGTATCTCTGTAGTTGCCATGTTTAGTCAATATTTCTTTCTGTCAGCAACGTTAATAATGATAAAACTATCAGTTTCCAGATGGGAAGACTTGTTTCTATGTTATGTGGCAATATTCAGAGGAATTTTTAAGAAGTTTCATTAGACTAAAATGATAGGTTAAAGCAAGTAAGGTAAAATCTAACAGGAACAAATATTAAGCCTTGTTACTTAAATTTTTTAAGTGAATCGCACAATTACGGGATAGAAGAATCTAACTTTCAGTAATTTCTGTTGATATGATGCAGTACTCAAAAAAGTCAGTCAGTCACAGGTCCTCGTGTCCAGCTCAAGAGAGGTTACAGTCTTTGAACTCTAAGTAAATCAGACTACATTTGGGATATGTGCTCAGTTTTGGGTGTCATAATCTGGACATTGTAGAAGTTGGAATTGTCCTAAAGAAAGTAACCTAAATGGCAAAGCATGTATAATAATGTTTGAAACTCCTTTTCAGCTTTTTCTTTCTTTGGGGACAGAACCTATGAACTCTTGCCTGAAGCAGTTCCCCTAACATGGCCCAAAGATTGGGTTGATTTTTTGCACAGTCCTTTCATTTGAAGAAAAAAGCATTGCTAACAGTGCAGATGTACAGAGCCAATCAAAGGACATACTTATAGGTCTGTGCTTGGGTTTATTGGATCAAACTATGCAACCAAGTATCTTGTAAGTTTTTATAAATGTAATGTTGAATGGTTGTATAGATGACGTCATCCAGGTGACCTCATTTCAGACAAGTTCTTAAATAATTTAAAAGCACTAATTCCAAGGGATGGCTCAGTCAGTTAAATGTCCAACTCTTGATTTTGGCTCAGGTCATAATCTCGTGAGTTCTAGCCCCTGCATCGGGTTCTGTGCTGACAGCAGGGAGCCTACTTGCAATTCTGTCTCTGCCCCTCCCTCCCCTGCGCACATGTGCCCGCTCATTCTCTCTCTCTTGAAAATAAACATTAAAAAAATAGTAATTCCAGTAACACTTTTTCAATGATAGACAAAGAAAAGGTAAACTATAACCTTTTTTGGAGTATGTCCACTTTTATTCCTTAAAAGGGATACAAGAAAAAGGAAATTGCTCTAGAGTGTATACTGGGTATGTATGGTACATGTATCAGTGATTGGGGAAAGAAGGTGCATTTCACAATCCCTTGTAGGAGCTTTTCAAATTATAATCCTCCCTTCCTCCTATCTTAGAGGATTTTAAAAATTAGTTTTATGAGGTATAATTTATATGAAATGAAATTCACCAATTTTAAGTGAACAGTCCAGAGTTTTCTTAAATATATATAATTGTGTAACTACCACTAAAAGATACAGGATATTTTCATCACTGCAGAAATCCCTCATTTCTGTTTGCATTCATTCTTGTTTCACTTCCATACCCTAGTAACTATTTTGTTTCATGGCAGTGAATTCCAGCTTTGTTAAGATATAATTGATATAAAACATTGTATAAATTTAGCTATACAGTGTGCTGATTTGATATACGTGTGTATTGCAGAATGCTTACTGTAATAAAGTTAGTTCACACATCTATCATCCTGGTGACTATTGATCTTTCTGTCACCACAGTTTCACCTTTTCTAGAGTTTCATATATATGGCACTATATAGTCTTTTGTGTTTGACTTCCTTCTGTCTTCTTTTTTTCCCATTTATTTTATTTATAGATTGTTTTTGAAGTTTATTTATTTTGAGAGAGAGTGCAGGTGGGGACAGAGCAGAGTGGGGGTGGGGAGGGAGAGAGCGAATCCCAGGCAGACTCTGTACCATCAGCATGGAGCCCAACATTGGGCTCAAACTCATGAACCATGAGACTGTGAGCTGAGCCGATGTCAGATGCTTAACCAACTGAGCCACCCAGGCTGTCTTCTTTCGTTTAGCTTAATGCCTTTGAGAGTCCTCTTTGTTTTGGTATGTACCAGTAGTCTGTTCTTTTGTATTGCCGAGAAGTACTCCATTGTACAGGTACACACAGTCTGTTTGGTTATTCACTAAGTGATAGATGTCTCCAGATATTTTTTTTTTTTGGCTTTTGTAAATAAAGCTGCTATAAAGATACATGTACACATCTTTGTGGAGCATATTTGCATTTCTCTTAGGTAAATACCTAAGAATGGGATTGCTAGATCAGAGGGTAAGAGAATGAAACAAGATTGACCATGAATTGATAATTGTTGGCTGTGAATTGTTGATGCTAGTGATGGGTATGAAAATGTTCTTTTACTTTTCTCTCTACCTTTGTATATGTTTAAACTTTTCTGTAATAAAGCATTTTATTATCTCTTATGTTTTATTTATTCATAGGCAACTATTTAGGATTGAAGGAGTAAAAAGTGTCTTTTTTGGACCAGATTTCATCACTGTTACAAAGGTAAACATAGGATTATGTAAAATAAGGTGTGACGTTCTTTTAGTTTTTTCTGAGTCCAGCATCCCTTTCTGAATTTCCTTTCTTAATGTATTTTATACATATTGTTATTAAAAACGTCAAGTTAAATTTACCTCTCACATTTCTCAAGTTAATTATTAAATAGAATTTTCAATTTGAAATTATCCAAATCTGTTTTTTTTAGAAGAGAAAAATTTTAGCTTCAGATGGTTAAATGCTGTGTCCAGGATTATATATCTATCCTACAGCAGGGCCAGGGCTCAACCTGGGCAGAACTAGAATTTAGGCTCCAAGTATTATTTTTTACTAATCTTTTTTTCTTTCATAGTTGAAATTTTATTGATGGATTTGATATTTTTACTAGTTCTTAATTTAAAATGATAGAGTAGAAAAGAAAAATAATCAAAGCACATGTTTATATATTTGACCAACAGAATGAATATGTGTCTCCATTCGAAATGGGCTCTTTTATCATGGCATCTGCCACATTGTACGTCCTGTTATAACATGAGCATTGCGCTGTGTAGTTCTGTAGCACTTGGTTCACCGCTAAATGTCAAAAGAAAAAAAAATGAGTTTAATATGCTGCCTGTTTCAACAGCTGAAGTGGTATGTGCTAGAAAAGGCAGTTTCATTTTTAAATATACTAGATTAATGAGAAATGAATTGTTTAAATTTGAACTATGTATTCTTTTAGATCTGTTCATTGATATGTATGCACTGAACTTAATCACTGTTCAGTATCTTGTCAACATCAAAAGTTTTAACTCTTCATAAGCAATTTGAAACGATTGCTCTGAGTTCTTGAAGTATTGATAGGACTGATAACAGTGGACCGGGTTAGTGACTTGGTACAAATAAATAGTCCAGCATTCTTTTGTAGCTGTTCATGTGTGGAGGAGAATTAGGGTTTTCCTCTGTGGTGTCCATCCCAGTGGTCATATTTGTTCTTGCAGATATCCTGATTGTAAAATGTTTTTTCCTGTCATTCAAAGTGTTTGAACAAGTGTTAGTAGCTCTACATTCTCAGAAAGCCCCTTCTTGACCTTATTAGTTGAAGTAATCATCCATCCAGGAACTCATTACCCTGTTCATCGTCTTCACTGCACTTATTACTTAGTCATTTTCTTTTTCGGTTTATTTTATTACCTGCCTTTCCTATACTGGAATGTAAACTCCTTAAAGATACAGATTGTCTATCTTGTTAAATTCACCTAGAACAATGCCTGGCACAAAATACGCACTTTGAGAAATTTTTGTAGAATGAAACAATGATATATGATTTCATAGACTAAATTTTCAGGCTTTAAGTGGTTTCTGTCAAAAGGATTGTGGTGAGTAAATCTGTGTTGACTGATCCCATGTCTTTACTGGTTTAGAGACATCTGGCCTATCTTTATTATTCTTTAATTTGCTTTCTTTGATATTTTTTAAGGGTTACGGGAGGACCAGCTTTTGTTCAATATTTCCAATGTGTCTGATATGGCATTTACATAGCAGAAGTGCTTTATATATATTATCTAGCTTAATTCTTAGAACTAGATATTCTTGTCTTCATTTTATAAATGGCATAGTAAATATTTATTTTAACAAGTTTTTTTTAAGTCCTTTTATGTGCAGCCAATGGCATATAAACATTTTTTAGATGAAAACTGTGATTATGTGAGTTTTTTTTTCTTTGATTTGATTTTGTTAAGTCATCTTTTATTTCCTTTTTTGTTCATAATTTAGTTACTCGTTTTGGAATTTCTCTAGCTCTACTATTTTTCCGTAAGTGAAATGACATAACTAATAATTAATCTAAGATAGGACATATATTGATATTTAGTAGGTAGAGTAGTAGATTTGTTTTCTTTCAGTCACCTTTCTCATTATGGACTATCTCATCTACCTGATAACTTTGGCTATTGCCTATTTCCCTTTATTTAAAGTGAATCATTCATTTCTTTTCTTTTCTTTTAAACATTTATTTTTGAGCGACAGAGAGAGACAGACCTCAAGCCGAGGAGGGGCAGAGAGAGAGAGAGAGGGAGACCAGAATCTGAAGCAGGCCCCAGGCTCTGAACTGTCAGCACAGAGCCCAACATGGGGCTCGATCCCATGAACCATGAAATCATGATCTGAGCTAAAGTTGGATGCTTAACTGACTGAGCCACCAAGGCACCCCTGAATCATACATTTCTTTAGCAGAGTAATAGTTTTCTATTGTTCTGTCCTTTGAAATAACTCTGATAATTTCAAGGTTTTTTTTTTGTTTTTTGTTTTTAAAGTAAACTCTGTGCCCAACATGGGGCTTTAATTCGCAGCCCCAAGATCAAGAATCATATTCTCTACTGATGGAGCCAGCCAGGTGCCTGTTATTTTTTATTTATTTATTTATTTATTTATTTTCTTAAATAGTTTATTGTCAGGTTGGTTTACATTTAACACCCAGTGCTCATCCCAACAAGTGCCCTCCTCCATGCCCGTCACCCCCTCCCCCCCCCACTCCCATCAGCTCTCAGTTTGTTCTCAGCATTCAAGAGTCTCTCAAGGTTTGCCTCCCTCCCTCTCCCCAACTATTTTTCCCCTTCTTCTCCTGCATCGTCCTCCATTAACTTCCTCCTAATCTACCTGTATGTGCAAACATGGTGTTTGTCCTTCTCTGCCTGACTTATTTCGCTCAGCATAACACCCTCTAGTTCCATCCACGTTGCTACACATGGCCAGATTTTATTCTTTCTCATTGCCATTGTATAAATATACCACGTTTTCTTGATCCATTCATCAATTGATGGACGCTTAGGTTTTTTCCATGTTTTGTCTGTTGTTGAGAGTGCTGCTATGAACATTGGGGTCCATGTGCCCCTATGCGTCCCTTGGGTAAATTCCTAGCAGTGCTATTGCTGGGTCATAGGGGAATTCTGTTGTTAATTTTTTGAGGAACCTCCATACTGTTTTCCAGAGGGGTTGCACCATCTTACATCCCACCAACAGTGTAGGAGGGTGCCTGTTATTTTTTTCTAAATAAATAAATTTATTTGAAGCTTATGTACTGCATTTTTTTCTCACATAGACAACTTCAGAATATTTTTTTTATTGCGGTGCCTGGGAGGCTCCGTTGGTTGAACTTCTGACTTCAGCTCAGGTCATGATCTCCCACTCTGTGAGTTCAAGTCCTGTGTTGGGTTTTGTGCTAACAACTCAGAGCCTGCAGCCTGTTTCGGATTCTGTGTCTCCCTTTCTCTCTGCCCCTCTCCCACTCTGTCTCTCTTCTCTCTCTCAAAAATAAATAAGCATTTAAAAAAAATTTTTTTAAGAATATTTTTTTATTATCAATTTTTCCCTAATCAGTAGAGCCCACTATTTGTCTTTATTTAAAAAAAAATTTTTAATGTTTATTTTGGGGAGAGAGGGAGAGAGTGTGCATAAGCAGAGGAGAGGCAGAGAGAAAGGGGGACAGAGGATCTGAAGCAGGCTCTGCGCTGACAGAAGACAGTCTGATGTGGGGCTTGAACTCACAAACTGCGAGATTGTGTCCTGAGCTGAAGGTGGTTGTTTATCTAACTGAGCCACATAGGTGCCCCTAGAGGTCACTATTTAATGACGATCTTAGGTAGCCCTCTGATCCATCTTCCAAATAATTTATTAAAATGTTACCTGGAACTAGTTCCCATTCCCAATCACCAAGGCAACTCACTAGTTCTTGTATCCACAGGGGTGCCCATTTATCTTGTCTTCTGTATAGTGTCTCAAAGTTGGTTCTTAGTCCATGACAAAAATAGCCCCTTTTATGCATGTAGACTCATTTTTAATAGTATTTAAGGATAGGCACTAGCTAACAACCTCCTAAGAATCTAAATGGAATGCATCTTATAGTTTTTCCTCCTAAAGAGCTCCTCTTTAAAAAACTAAAAACATGCTCCCTTTCTCTTTTCAGATATTAGTGCTATTTAGGTATTTAATAGTCCTGTCCCTTTTTTTTTTTTTTTAACTTTATTTGTTTTTGAGATAGGAGAAAGAAAGAATGCCGGTACAAGTAGAGGAGGGACAGAAAGAGAAGATAGAAGAGAATACCAACTCAGGGCTCAGGGCTTGAT
Organism: Proteles cristata cristata; assembly: GCA_017311185.1. NCBI lineage: Eukaryota > Metazoa > Chordata > Mammalia > Carnivora > Hyaenidae > Proteles > Proteles cristata. Next base: position 1,403,808 of record JAESUZ010004460.1, on the reverse strand, counting down.
CGCACAAACTGTGAGATCATGACCTGAGCCAAAATCAAGAGTTGAACACTTCACTGAGTCACCCAGGTGCCCCATACTCCTGTCTTTTCTTAATGGAACCAAGTAGTTGGTCAGGCACAGAGGTGACATAGTTATGGATTCTTCCGTAAGGATGCCAGGCTTGTTGGAGGTTCACAAGTCGTCTAGCATGACAGCCATAGATAAGACACTTTGTATGTTTTGCTTCTATAGTTGTATCATTGGGTTTCTTCAGTACTCTTGAGTAAGATGTAAGTTGAATTCTTTGAATACTTGTGGGGATATCTTGTATATTTAGTCAAGTAACTATATTGTATTTTCTTTAAAAGAATGGGAAATCTCTTTATCATTCTCTTTAAACACAGAATTCATGCAGTATTTTAACTCTCTTCACCACATGAAAAAATATATTTTAATCATTGTGGTATCCCGTATACAAGACATCCAGCACACTTGACACAAGCTTGATGAATGAATGAATAAATGCATGAGGAATGTTCTAAGATTGTATCTTCCAAAAGTCGTTAAAAGCCGGATCTATTAAGAACTGGAATTAACATGTGTTCCTCCAGAAATGAGTGCTATTATAGAATGTGGAAAAGATTCTTAAGAGATTCAGAGTACAGTATAGGATATACACAGGCAAAGTTCTTAAGAGATTCAGAGTATTGTTTTGTATTAGTCTTTACTCTTGATTAGAAATATAACATTTTCCTTTAAATATTTACAGGAAAGTGAAGAGTTAGACTGGAATTTACTGAAACCAGATATTTATGCAACAATCATGGATTTCTTTGCTTCTGGCTTACCCTTAGTAACTGAGGAGACATCTTCAGGAGAAGCAGGTAATTTGTTGTATAATTAATATTTATTTTAATTTTTTAAAAAACTGTTTTACTTTCTTCATGTTTGTCATGATTTCAGAAGTCATGAGAATACTGGGACAGCTGGGTGGCTCAGTTGGTTAAACATCCGACTTCGGCTCAGTTCATGATCTCATGGTTCATGAGTTTGATCCCCACATCAGGCTCTGTGCTGACAGCTAAGAGCCTGGAACCTGCTCCGGATTCTGTGCCTCTCTCTCTCTCTCTCTGCCTCTCACTTGCTCACACTCTGTCTCTCTCTCTCTCAAAAATACATAAACATTAAAAAAAAAAAAAAAGGAAATCATGAGAATACAGATTTTTATCATTTAGCTCTGGAACCAGTTCCTGAGGGAACAAAACTTCACATATACTAGTTTTATCCATTACTTTTGAAAACTGGTGTACAAATTGATATATTATCCAAAACATAATTTTTCAATTATAAAAATTTCAAACATACAGAAAATAATATAACGTATACCAATTTGCTCTCCTTTCAGATTTAATAGATGTTAATTTTTTGTCATAATTGCTTTACACACACATTTAAATAAAACATTAAAGACACAACCAAAATCCCACAACCCCCATCCTTTTCCCCTTTCTACTTCCAGAGATTTGTGTAAACTGGGTTTGTTTTTAAACTTTTATACACATACAAGTCTCTGCAGGTAATATATAGTATTGGGTTTTGTTCGTAAATGTAAATAATGTATATTATTATATGCAATTAGCCTTTTTTTTCACTGAGCATAATATTTTAAAATACATCCATTTTGAAAAAATATAGTTCTGGTTTATTTAAGTGCTAGATAGTAGTCTATTATATGAAGAAACTACACTTAATTAATTTGTTCCTTCTGGTCAAGTGAATTGTTTCTGCTAATTTCTATTACAAACATTGCTGCAGTGGGCAACCTTGTACAAGTCTGTGCATAGGTGGCGAGTTTCTTTATGATATATTCATCAAACCAGAATTGCTGTATTGTAATTATTTTAATTTATATACTAATTAGTAGTATATGAGAATTTGAGCTTCCTTCTATCTTTATCACCACTTAGTGTCTTTTACTTTTTTTTTTTTTAAATTAGTATGTTAAGTGTAAATGGTATCTTGTTTTAATTGCAGTTCCTTAATGAGAACTGAGCCTGAAGGTTTTCATATGTTTACCGGCCATTATTTTTGTCAGTAGATTTCCTGTTCATAATCTTTTCCCATTGTTCAAAAAATAGTTGTCTTTTTTGTGTTGATTTTTGCAGGTTTTTGAAAAATATTCAGGGCATTTATCGTTTGTTAGGTATATTTATTGGAAATAACCTCCCTAACCATTCCTAACCTTCTCCTGTGTTTAGGATTCTTATCATTTAGAAATTTGTCTTTTTCCTTTTTTTGAAAGAACATTTCATAAATTTGCTTGTAATCTTCGCTCAGAGTCCACGTTCATCTCCTCTGTTTCATTCGGGTATTAGTATTTGTGCTGTTGAAGCAAGTACAGAAGTTTTTCTTTTTATGTAGTCACATATATTCACCTTTTCCTTTATGGTTTGTGCTTTTTGTACCTTTTGAATAAGTTAACTTTGTGTAAAGCACTTGGAAGAGTAAGTGCACATGGAGCTTAGTAAATATTAGCTGTGGTTATTACAATTTGTTGATGAAGTTTTTCCTTTCTCTAGTATCAAGATATTGTCATGTGTTTACATACATATATATGTACACACAGAAACATTTGTATAGTCACCTTTAGATGAACACTTCCACTTCTAGATATATACCTGAAATGAATCTTGTAAATGTATACAGAACAGTATATGAAGCATGTTCATTGAAATATTTAAAATATATATAAACAATTAAAAAGAATGAACTAAATTGGGAGATAAAATGTGAAAAGATATAAAAGAAAATACTAATTGAAAAAGGAAAATCAAAGGGTGTGGTTACTTACAGACTCTTAACATATATACCATTTATGCAAACTATAAATAATACATGAAATAGCTATAGGTGTTTATGGTGGATATATATGTAAAATTGATAGAGTGTTTGTAGAGCCATTTGATTACACCTCCCCAAATTGAAAAATACACAAGCCTCTTGACCCAAATATCCCACCACTGAGAATTAATCTCATAGATACATTTGCAAAAGTATAGTGGTCATACTTGACATAGGCTTGTATGCTGTAGATTGTTAGAAATAGCAGCTAACTGGAAACAACTGAAATAACCAAGAAATTAGCTAAATGAAAAGAAATCTATACAATTACTGTGTACCTATTTTAAAATTTTTGAGGGGCACTTGGGTGGCTTAGTCGGTTAAGCTTCCGACTTCGGCTCAGGTCATGATCTCCCAGTTCTTGGGTTAGAGCCCTGCATCGGGCTCTGTGCTGACTGCCAGCTCAGAGCCTGGAGCCTGTTTCAGATTCTGTATCTCCCTCTCTCTCTGACCCTCCCCTGCTCATGCTGTCCCTCTGTCTCTCTCTCCCTCCCTGTCTCTCTCAGAAATAAAGAAAATATTTTTTAAAATAAAAAAAAAATAAAAATTTTGGTATATCAGGGCGCTTGGGTGGTTCAGCTGGTTAAGTATCTGACTTCAGCCCAGGTCATGATCTCCCAGTCTGGGAGTTCAAGTCCCATGCCAGGCTCTGTGCCAACAGCTCAGAGCCTGTAATTTGCTTCAGATCCTATGTCTCTGGCTCTTTGTGCCCCTTCTCCACTTATACTCTCTCTCTCAAAAATAAAAACATCAAAAAAATTTTAAATTTGAGGTGTATCTATATATGTTGATATGGACCTGTAGGCTATATTAGATAGAAAAAAGGTATAGAATGGTATGTGTAGTATGATCTCATCTGTGTAAATTTGCACATTAAATTTAATGTAAATGCACTAGAAAGATATATACTAAACAATAGTGGTAGTTGTTTATGGAAGTGATGGTGGGGAATAGAACTTAGGTTTTGACAAAAGAGAATTTTAGCTTTATTATATTTTGTTTATTTTATTAAAAAGAGAAAAAAGATTTAAGGGGGACCGGGGTGGTCTAGTCAGTTAAGTATGCGACTCTTGATTTTGGCTCAGGTCATGATTTCATGGTTCGTAAGTTTGAGCCCTCACAGGGCTCTGCACTGACAGCAGATCCTGCTTGGGATTCTCTCTTTTCCTCTCTCTCTCTCCCTTCACCACTTGTTCTCTCTCTTTCTCTCTCAAAAATAAATAAATAAACTTAAAAAACAAAGAACATTAAGAAAATAGAGAGAGACTCAAAGTTGGGGCTCATTTGCTTAAGGCTCCGACTTTTGATCTCTGCTCAAGTCATGATCTCATGGTTCATGAGATCAAGCCCCGAGTTAGGCTGTATGCTGACAGTTTGGAGCCTGCTTGGGATTCTTTCTTTCCCCCTCTCTGCCTGTTTCCCATGTGTGCAGGCGTATGCATCACTCTGTCTCTCAAAGTAAGTAAATAAACTTTAAAAAAAGATACAAAGTTAACGTATTTTAATGTTGAAAATTGTTATTTACATTGTTGTCAGAACTCCGGTGTATATTATAGTGTAATTTGAATTATCTGTAGTTTTAGTTTTCCTAAAGGTAAATTTCTAAAAACATTTTTTAAATTTTATTTATTTTTTTCAAAAAAAATTTTAAACCCTTAAAAAGGCATTGGGGAAGATCAGTATATAACCTTACAAAGTAAAAGAAAAAGAAAAGTGACCCAAAATGAAAAACTGATTTTTTAATTCAAATTTGTAGAAATTTTGGAAATTTCCACAAAGGTTATATCTATATTTATAGTGTCATTGTCATTTTGAAAACCACTAAATTGAAAAATTAAAAATGTAACTTTAACTTATGAAGTAAGTATGCTTTTGTGTCTCTAAGTTTCCATCAGAATCCAGGCAGTCTTTTTTCTCTGCCATTTTTCTATCCTTAGAGATGATGAAAGTTTACAAATTTATTGACTAAAAAAATTTAAACCCTAAACATCACTAGTAGGTCAAGTTAAATCAGTTACTCACCTTTATTGCCACCTGTTGAGTTGACCAGTGCTCCTTAATTTTCTTCAGAGAATCAAATGAATGATCTTTTCGTCTCTCCAACCATCATTTCCATTTTTCTTATATTACCATACCAAGTTACATGTTCTGTGCTTTAATTTTTTTAATGAGACATTAAGTTAAAATCATCCCGTTTTAATACTTGTGTTTGTGTGGATATAAAATTTCTACTGTTAATATATTTTATTTGTAATTGTGTCTAGGATCTGAAGAAGATGATGAAGTTGTGGCAATGATTAAGGAATTGTTAGATACCAGAATACGGTACATGCTCATCTTTCTGCCTGAAATCAAATATACTGCAGAGGCAATGTTCATTATAGCAGTCCACTTTAACTGTCCATGAGGGAACAAAAAACAAAATTCCAATAAATAAGTACAAGTAAATGTAACCCACAATTGGTAACTTTACATGGCAGTTGAATTTAAAGCCTGTACATTGTGTCTATTTGCTCAAAATATTAAAACAGTCTGTCTCAACATAGTGAAGGACTTTATTGTTCACAGTCATCATCTAGGTTTGATTTGTGGGAATACCAAATTTCTTAAAGTGAAAAAATGAGTCAAACAGTGTTCAGGAAGATTGTGAAAAGGGAAGTACTTTTTTTCAGGCCCATAAAGAGTAAATTTCGATGAGTGCAGAACCACAGGCTTCCCCTTTTGCTTATAGCAGACCAGTCCCCCAGGTGAGAACTCCCAGAAAAAGTAGATAAAATACAATCAGTTTTTTTTCATTTGAAAACAGTAGAGGGCTGCCAAAGCACACAAGATCCTAGAGAGAAGGGAAGCTCATTAAGGTTTCCTGTGGACATTTTGCGGTTTCTTGGTGTGAGGCTAGAGCATGAGAAGCTGGGCAGAGGGCATCTAAGATTGTGGCCATGGCTACTACATTTGAATGTGTGTGCATTCTTGACCCAGCAATTCCATGCTCGGGTATGTGCCCAGTGATCATATATATATGTATAGCAAAACACATCTGCAGGGATCTTCATAGCTGTTCTGTTTGTAAAAGCCAAAAACTGATTTTAGCCCAAAAGTCCATCAGTAATAGCAGGGATGAATTCTGACATTTCACATCCTATGTGATGATGTGGAAGAATCTCATAAAGAGTAAAATAAGCCAAATACAAAAAGTAAATACTGTATGTGTTTAAAATGGAATTTATATTTATAAATTATAAAGTTAAAAAACAAACAATGGTAATAGCAATTAGAATATGGTTACCTTTGGTTGCAAGGAAGTACAAAGGGAACTTCTGGGGTGCTAAAATTGTGTCTTGGCCTGGGTCAAATGTGTGTTCACTCTGTGAAAATTCATTTAATTGGTCATATATGATTTATACATTTTCTGTATAAATGTTATATTTTGTTACTTAGTTTACCTAGGGGAAAAAAAAGCCAGCATGTGTCATGTCAGTTGGCCTCTGTTCACTCAGAAGAAGTGAATGACTATATCTTATGTAATCCCTGTAATTATTGGGAAATTTGAGATCTTAAATGCCTGAAAAGATTATTAGTAAGCAAGATTAAAGTATAATAAGTGGAGAATATTTGATGCATGAATTTTGGCATTTTATCCAAAAATAAAAAGAGAGTTACAGATGAGAATAATTATAGTTCTCCTTTTCTATTGTAATAGGTAGCTCTAACTTTGTGAATTTTACTGGTATAACATCTAAGCCCTGAGTTGTTTTAAATTTTTTTGATTGATACTTAAGTTCTTTTACATACATCACAAATATTCCATGACCACAGGCCAACTGTGCAGGAAGATGGAGGAGACGTTATCTATAAAGGCTTTGAAGATGGCATTGTACAGCTCAAACTCCAAGGTTCTTGTACCAGCTGTCCCAGCTCAATGATTACTCTGAAAAATGGAATTCAGAACATGCTGCAGTTTTATATTCCAGAAGTAGAGGGTGTAGAACAGGTATGCCAATATTATATGACAGTTCAGATTCAATGCCTGCCATTTCCTCTTTGAAGGCCTTATCAGTCCTCTGCTTGGACTTAAGCTCTGCTTTGCTTCAAAGCCTCTTTCAGTGTGTGTGTGTGTTTTAGACTTAACGTTTATGGGTTAAGTTCCTTGAGAGACTTGTAATCGTATCCAGGTCTTTGTGTTCTCTGCGACACTTAGCCCTAGGCGTTATACATGTTGTGTACATTGTTTGTATTAAATAAGTATTTGGAAATATTTTTCCAAATTTAGGAATGTTCTGCCGAAAATAGGAAGTGATTGACAAAATTCTTCGAATTTTGAGTGTTGCTGAGATTGATTATAAAATACTAGTTCCTTGAAGTAAATATTGTAAATTTCACTCAGCTCAAAAGAGAAACTATAAGAGAATTATTTTTCCATGATAGTGTCAGGTCAGAACCAGATTCTTTTAGATGTAAAGAAACAAAAGTGGGTTAAGGTCCGACTTCAGCTCATCATGATCTCACAGTTCGTGAGTTCGAGCCCCACGTTGGGCTCTCTGCTATCAGCACAGAGCCCACTTCAGATCCTGTCTCCCCTGCCCCCTCCGCCCCTCCTGTGTGCATGCGCTTTTTCTGTCTCTCTCAAAAATAAACATTGAAAAGAAGGAGAGAGAAAAACTTACTTTGTTCCATTATCTTCTCTATGCCCTTTATGCCTTTTTAAAAAAAAATTTTTTTTTAAATGTTTTATTTATTTCCAGGAGAGAGAGAGAGACAGCGTGAGCAGGGGAGGATCAGAGAGAGAGGGAATCACAGACTCTGAAACAGGCTCCAGGCTCTGAGCTGGCAGTCAGCACAGAGCCTGACGCGGGGCTCGAACCCACGAACCGCGAGATCATGACCCAAGCGAAAATCGGACGCTTAGCCAACTAAGCCACCCAGGCGCCCCCTTTTATGCCTTTGTAAAGAATTGCATTATTTGACACTTTGGTGGATTGATAAAGGAACATTTTTGTTCACTTGTCTAGGATGGAGTAAGGAATTGGTAGTTAGATTATAAACTTGAATTGATATTTAATTGTAGGTGTGTTGAAGACAAAAACAAATATTTCTTAGGCTTATAGAATTCTTTTCCTCTTCAAAGAAGTTGCTCTTTATTTTCTGAGTAATACGTTAACCCATGAAAAGATGTTAATCTTTTCATTTTTTTAAACCAGGCATTCATTAGTATTTTTCTAATATTTTAACTTGATAGAAATAAATGTCCTCATATTTTTCTGAAGTTTAAAATGAATTTTTATCTGAGTAAGACCAAAATATTTAGTTGCTAGTATGATATTTTGTTTCTTTACTTTTTTTAGGGATTCATTTTTCTAATATATATTTTGGTAATAACAATTTGGTGTGGCTCCCCAGAAGATATTTAAGTAAACAGAATACTTTTGGGAAAAACAAACAGTCAATTACATTAGTCTTGTGGCTAGGAAATACCATTTAGTTAGTGGCAATAGTTAGTGTCCAGCTCAAACTCTGCTACTGGAAGATTTTTTGTGGGGACAAACAACAGAGAGCAGTACTTGATTAATTTGTTAATATTAAATTTGCTTTTGTGTTGTTGCAATACCAGTTATAAGACAAACCTTGTACTTTGGGGACTATTGATAGAATTGTTCTTAATGGATTGACATGCATTACTATAGAATTATAGAATAGAATATTTCAGGTAAACAAGTAAGGATAAAAATCAGGAAAATAGCAATTTTGAATCCTTTTCTTAATTCTTATTTTCTCTCTCTCTCTCTTTTTTTTTTTTTTTTTTTTTGGTTTTAGGTTATGGATGATGAATCTGATGAAAAAGAAGCAAACTCACCTTGAAATAATTAGAGTTTTCTTTGGGCCCAGAGTTGGACTTCTTGATAATATATACCAAGCTTTTCTTAATAATCTGCTAAGGAACTTGAGGATTAATAAAATATGTCCTTTTTTCAGAGACTGATGTATAAATATTGCATGTTTGCTTTACCTCATATGAGTTATTTATAACATCCTGAGTCATCTTCTGTACACGTGGATTTTATCCAGGGATATTTTAATGTTTGTTCTTCATTTCTCGTGGTTCCTGCTTTGCATAATATGTGAAGCAGTTCATTTCCCCCCATATAATTTATTTACTTTTTTTATACAGAGAAGTAAATAAGGAGAATGCTTTAAAAAATACTCTAAAATGGGTTAGCTTTTTGTGAAATGTTTGAAACTATCTTTACTGAATTAAAAAAAAAATAGTATTTGGCTGGTAGCCCCCAATGTATATATATATATAGCACATGACTTCTCACTAAAAGACCAAAACAAACAAATAAACAAACAGAATGCTGAAAACTGATAACCCAGTTCCAGAATGTAGACAGAATTTCCACTGATATAAGACACAGTAGGCTGAATTGTGGAAAAACTGTCTTAGTAGGTTCAGGCTTTATTTTATGAATCACAGTCTCTGGAAAAAAAGATGAGAAACTGCTTTGGTCCTTCTTCCACTGGCTTCTCCTGACTCCTGACTGTGCCATGCAAGAAATGTGGACAGTTATCTTTCTACCATAGAGGTAGCCAAAATAGTAAATTACCCTTCTCTCTCATTTTTTATAATAATTCAGAGACAATAGTTCACAGACAGTATCAGGATAGGAAAGAGGGAAATAACAGTGGTACATTGTATTTCTGGAATTCTGTTCTCGAAAAGTATGGATAGGAAACTAGGGATGGAAACAGGAAGAACTCCAGTATTTGTGAATGCTGGAAATTTAAGGTGTATATTTTTGTCCTTTGGTTCATAGAACCAGATAGTGGGTTTGGAGAATTTGATCCCTGAGCTAGTAGAAGCTACAGGAAATGGAGACTCTGAAGGAGATCAGCTAATGACGAGTCTTGGGTATGGCCATGAAATAAGGGGCGAAGGTGGGGGGTGAGTTTGATTACTGGAGGAGTGGAAATCATGGAACTGAGAGGCCAAGGTATTGGGAAGATCTTCTGCAAAAGGCAGAAAGGAAAAGTGGGAGGAAGAACATTCTAGGCATACAGAGCAGTGGAAACAGAACCTGGCAGCTGTGAAATGTATTTGGAAACTGCAAGAAGCTAAGTATGGCCTGAGTGTAAGGTCAAAGTGCTTACCTGGAAATGATACAGAAGCGGGCAGTGGAAGGAGCAGAGTGCTGCAGCAACTCTTTATTGCCTACCCAGCATGTACCCCTGCATTTACCGAGAGAGGCCCTCCCAATTATCGTTTGGTTGTGGTGTAACCAGGGAAGGTACGTCCCACCTTGGGATAAATTATAAGTAATCTAAACCAGTCATTTTACTTTTATCTTTGCCAGTCATTAGTCTAGGTGTGGACACATGACCCAGCTCTGGCCAAGGAGGGTCTAATGGCCTGTTTTTAAGATTTTCTTCCCCAACTAAGAGAGAGAGAGTTAATTGATGCAAAGAAGGCTCTTTTCCCACCAATTCCTTCCTTTCCTGTTTGGTATGCTGTAGAATGAAGATGATGTCTAAGGCTTTTCAGTCAACTTGAAATCATGATGAAAAGCCAGCCCACTGAGAAAGGCAAAGAGGAAGGAAAAGAGGCTTGGATCCTTGAGGACATTATCGACCTTTGAGCTAGCCTGGGAACCACCCATTTTCAGAGTCATGTGAGATAAGTTTTCTTGTTATTAACAACTTCTGTTAGGTTTTCTGTCATTTGAGGCTGACTGCCTTCTAACAAAGAACATTGGTAAATCATGGAGGACTTGGTACATAATTTTACTGCTTATTTGTGGCAGTTAGTGCCAAATATCAATCTTAAAATGAAAACAAATTGGGGCACCTGGGTGGCTCAGCTGGGTATGCATCTGACTTTGGCTCAGGTCATGATCTTGTGGTTCATGAGTTTGAGCCCCACGTTGGGCTGTGTGCTGACTGCTCAGAGCCTGGAGCCTGCTTCAGGTTCTGTGCTTCCCTCTCTCTCTGCCCCTTCCCCACCTGTTCTCTCTCCCTCTCAAAAATAAACATTAAAAAATCAATTTATTTTTAAATTTATTCAGCCACTTTTTCAATCAAAGATTAAGGTAGAAGGTATGGTTTAATCAGGTAAAAGTTTTTATTTTTGAATTTTTAACTTACACTTAATATTCTCCTAAATAGTCCCAAAGAAAGGAAGCAGTCATTCACCATTAGTTGTGTTTGGTGAACACAAAAATTAATCCCCTAAAATATAGAAAATCTTGCAGTCATTATCGAAAACACTTTATAAATATGGAACATTTCAATAGGTATTTGAAACTAAGATCATTGGCTAAGAGTCAGCCAAGAACTTGGAGGATATTTTGTTGATGAAAATTAGGATGAGGCTCTATCCAGAATGACAAGGAACAAAATATTTAAAAATAGCAAACTTCCATTGGCATTCACTATGTGACAAACACTATTCTAAGCATCTTACATTTATGAAGTCATTTAATCCTATGAGATCGGTAACTATTATTTTCCCCACGAGGCACAGGGAGAAGTATATTTTCCATTGCCATACAGCTTCAGTGGAAAAAGCCAGGAACGTGAACCCTGGCATTGTGGCTCCAGAGCCTATGCACATTGCTGCTACACTACTGCCTTAAAGGGATTGGACCCACATACCCCTCCTGAGTATTCCTACCTGAGGTAGGAGAGAGAACATTCCTTGTCTTCATAGCCACTGCTTTTTAGTGGGTCAAGTCTTTTCCATCTTCTATTTGCTCCTGACCCTAATGGGCCAAAGCAGTGGTATGTGCGTATGTGTCCTTCCCACCCCCCCACCCCCCCGCCGTCCCTTTTTCCAGCAATATGGGGCCAGCTGCTCTTCCAGTGGGTATTTACACCCCTTTGGGAAAAACCAGGTTTATACTTCCATTCCGCCTTGCAGCAGAGTTATCTATGGAATCTCCACAGGGTGCTTGCAGGCTCTGCAGAAGTGCCTTTGTGTCCCCTGAAAGGAACAAGAAAATAGTTTTGTTTTTCTCCTGTCACCTTACATTTCTAGTGCTCTTTCAGCTCTAGGCAGCTCCCTGAATGGGTCTGCTTCCATTCAAGCTCTGATCACTTCCTACAGAACAGAAATAGTACATAGGACTAGTTAATCTCATGGCTTCCCATTTGTGGACAATTTCTTGGCAGTAGAATGAATTTCCTTCTTCAGAGCTAGAAAGCTGTGCCCCAGGTTCTGCCTACCAAGAAGTTTGGAGGCACCCCAGAGAGGAATATAGGGGAGTATATTAAATCTAGTTGGAGTCCGCATCTTTTATTCCTAAATCTGAAGTTTCCTAGTGGAGCAGTCAAGACTGTGTTCATCTTTTTTTTTTTTTTTTAATTTTGCATATTCCACTTGACATTATACCAGAAGAATATTTTCATAACATTCAAGACTTTTTATGCATAATAGTATGTCTTAGAATGCATCATATTTTATTTTTTTTAAATAGTTTATTGTCAAGTTGGTTTCCATATAACACCCAGTGCTCATCCCCACAGGTATCCCCCTCCATGCCCATCACCCCTTCCCCTCCCCCCCATACCCATCAGTCCTCAATTTGTTCTCAACATTCAAGAGTCTCTCATGGTTTGCCTCCCTCCCTCTCCCCCACTATTTCCCCCCTTCTTCTCCCCCACGGTTCTCCATTAAGTTCCTTCTAATCCTCCTATACGTGCAAACATATGGTAGCTGTCCTTCTCTGCCTGACTTATTTCGCTCAGCATAACACCCTCAAGGTCCATCCATGTTGCTACACATGGCCAGATTTCATTGTTTCTCATTGCCATGTAGTATTCCATCGTATAGATAAACCACATCTTCTTGATCCATTCATCCGTTGATGGACACTTAGGCTCTTTCCATGTTTTGGCTATTGTTGAGAGTGCTGCTATGAACATTGGGGGACATGTGCCCCTGTGCATCAGCACTCCTGTATCCCTTGGGTTAATTCCTAGCAGTGCTATTACTGGGTCATATGGGAGTTCTATTGTTAATTTTTTGAGGAATCTCCACACTGTTTTCCAGAGGGGCTGCACCAGGGGCTGCACCAGTTTACATTCCCACCAACAGTGTAGGAGGGTGGCCGTTTCTCCACATCCTCTAATAGTGGACATCTTTTGTTTGTGTCTTCCAGATGTCCCTTCTTTTTTTTAAGCAACACCTTCCCTTTAAAGGTAAGGAGTCTATGCGGTGCTGGTAGGACTGTCTAATCACAGTGTCCTACCCTCTGCCACAGGAGTGAGGAGTGAGTGGGGTGCAGGAGTCTGTATTGGACTGATTAGAATACTTGCCTAGAATATGAAAAGTGAGGATGGAGGCATAGCCTCTCTCCCCTTGGGCTACAAGCAGTAAAGATGTGATTCTAGAGTTGTTTGGGGGTCATTTAGCTGTGCATAAGGTCAGGGAGAGAATCAAAGAGAGTTCTGACAGCACTGTTTTTGTCTCTGAATATAGGTGTGCCTGAAGCTGTATCCCTGTCCTTTGCAATGACATTAGCCAATAAATCCCTTCTTTAGCTACTTTGAGGGGATTTCTGTTATTAATTATTGAGAGCTCTCTATGCTTTAGAAATTTAAAATACAAATATTCAGCCTTGAAGAAATCAGTAAGATCAACTTTAAATCGATATATTAGGGTTTTCCAGAAAAACTAAACAAATTGTATGCATGTCTGTCTGTCTGTCTGTCTGTCTCTATCTATCTATCTGTCTGTCTGTCTATCTATCTATCTATCTTTATTTCAAGGAATTGGTTCGTGTAATTATGGAGGCTGTCAAGTCCAAAATTTTCAAGGTGGGTTGTCAAGCTGGAGACCAGGGAAGAGCTAGTGTTGTCATTCAAGTCCAAAGGCTGTCTGCTGGCTAATTCCTTCTTATTCCATGGAGGTCAGTCTTTTGTTCTATTCAACTGATTGGATGAGGCCCACCTACATTATAGAGAGCAATTTGCTTTACTCAAAGTCTACTGATTTAAAGCTTTTTTTTTTAGTTTATTTATTTTGAGAGAGAGCATGAGAATGTGTACAAGTAGGGGAGAGGCAGAGAGGGAGAGAGAGAGAATCCAAGCAGGCTCTGCACTGTTGGCATGGAGACTCATGGAGGGCTAGAACCTTCAAATTGCAAGATCATGACCTGAGCCTAAATCAAGACTCGGACACCCAACTGACTGAGCCACCCAGGTGCCCCCAAAGTCCACTGATGTAAATATTAATCTCATCCAAAAGCATCTTCACATAAACATCCAGAATAGTGTCTGACCTAATATCTGGACATTGTGGCTCAGCCAAGTTGATACATAAAATTAACCATTACAGTGGATAGTTTGCTTTCATTACCAACTTATTTCTGATTGCTTCTTCCATACCTCAGCTCCCTCTCTCTTTACTATCATGCTCAATTCCACATGCCCTTATGTTGTCCCTTTCTTGCCCAGTGTCATCAACCAAGGTGATATGTTCACATCTGCCTTCTTAGTGATTTCAGAATCAAGTTCATCCTCATCAAAACTCTCATTTCCTCAGTGACCTTGTCATACCTGATACCCGAATGAAAACTAATCCTATAGGTAGTGTTACTATAAAGTGTTACTAGATGATAATGACATAATGTATATCTCCTGGAGAAAAGGGAGGTGGTCTGCATTAAATATAGAAGTACAAATAGTTTAGGCAAAGTGATAGGTAAGGAGTGGAGGTAATTCTGGACGAGGGAACTTTTTGGTGCCCTTAAGACCCCATTTTGTGACTATCTAGTTCTCTACAGTCTGCCCTAACTATTTAACATCTGGTTTCCTTTTTTCTTCTTTTGTAGTATTATGGTTTTATTAACACAAATACGACATGCACATAAGCTGTCCGTCTGTTTCTTTTCTTTGCTGCACAGCCTGGCATTGGGATTGGTGATCCTCAAGGCCCTCTGGGCTGCTCTTTCCACAAAGGCTTTGCGGTTCTTGGAGGAGACATTATGAAATCCCTGCACAGTGAGATTTGTTGCACATCAGCAGCACTTCAGTCTCCTTGACGTTGTGGACCCAGAACTTCCGGAAGCCACTGGGCAGCATGTGCTCTGTTTTCTTGTTGCTCCTGTAACCAATGCTGGGCCTCAAGATCTGGCCCTTGAATCTTCTGCGCACACTATTGTCAGTGCCTCTGGGTTTCTGCCAGTCCTGCTTAATTTTGATATATCAGTCTGACTGGTGCCAGATGAACTTCTTGGTCCTCATTTTAACGATCTTGGGCTTCACCAGAGGTCTGAGGGCAGTCTTGGTGCCGGGTAGGAGATGGCTGCGCCCTCTGTAGGAAGTGCCAAGGAAAAGAATAGCTGGTTTCCTTTTTAATGCTTCCTTTCAAAAAGGAGCAAATGCAAGATGGAGGAGGATCATAGGCCTTTTTTAGGGAACTAGTTCAGAAGACCTAGGCCCTAAGACGCTTGAACAGAGGGGTGGGAAATGGTGCTGATCAAACTGGCAGGAATGAAGTCCTGAGTGATTATGTGTGTGCACACAGGAGTCTGGACTTAACCCTGCAGGATACCCACCGAACTTGAAGCATGGAGAAACAGAAACAGATTTGTATTTTTGAAAGGTCACTTTGGTTTGAATTGGGGTGGTGGTGGAACCAAAGGGGTTCACTTAAGGGGTCTTTCTGATGCCCTGGCTGATGTCCTTTGTTCTTGTGTCCATTTCTTCCATCTCATAGGCATTATGATTCTGCCTGTTTCTTTTTCCTTTGATACCACCATCTTCTCTGTCCACTGGGAACATTTCTCCACTAAAAATCAGGACATTTGTGTCTCTGCTTCCCATATTCTTGTTATGCACAGGCCTTTCTTTTTAAATTGAGATATAACAGACATATTAGTTTCAGATATACAACAGAATGATTCGATATATGTATATGTTGCAAAATATCACCACACTAAGTCTTGTTAACACCCATCACCAAACATATGCAAGCTTTTTAAAAAAATCTTTTTTAATGTTTATTTATGAGAGAGACAGAGACAGAGCGCAAGCAGGGGAGGGGCAGAGAGAGTGGGAGACACAGAATCTGAAGTAGCTCCAGGCTCTGAGCTGTCAGCACAGAGCCCGACGCAGAGCTTAAACTACAAACCGAGATCATGACCTGAGACAAAGTCGGATGCTTAACTGAATGAACCACCCAGGTACCCTCCTGTGATGCAAGCTTTTAAGATCTACTGTCTTAGCAACTTTCAAATATACAATTCAGTATAGTTCAGTACAGTTATCATCCTGTACATTACATCCCCAGGACTTATAACTGGAAGTTTATATCTAGGACTTTTTAATTTTAATACTTTTATTACTGTTTATTATTGGAATTCAGATAAGGGCTTACAAAATTCACAAACATGGGAGCATATAAAAATCTTACAAAGTTTTATTATTTAAAAACAGTTTTTAAACATTTATTTATTTATTTTTGAGAGATAGAGAGCATGAGCAATGGAGGAACAGAGAGACAGGGAGACACAGTTTAAAGCAGGCTTCAGGCTCTGAGCTGTTAGCACAGAGCCTGATGTAGAGCTTAAATCCATGAACTATGAGATCATGCTGAGCCAAAGTCGGATGCTTAACTCATTGAGAAACCCAGGCACCTCTGGGCTATTTTAATTATGGTTCTCAATTTCTTTAGAAATGGCAGCTGGAAGCCATGATGGCCTTCTTCCCATCAGGCTGTAGGGCATGGAGGAGACTGAGAGCCATCAGGTTTAACAGAACGTGAACAGGGAAATGGACTTACATAGAGAGATGATGCATGGCACTTCCTTATCATCATTCCTTCTTTCTTTTTTTTAAGTACAGTTCAGAATTTTTGATGAGGAGAGAAAATCCATATCTTCAGATGTTTGAATTAAACCCAGATGTTCCCTTTCCTTCACAGATCATTTATTTTCTTTTCCAGCCCCTAGTTCCAAAGGTCCAGCTAAGGCAAAGCTCTATAAAGATGGGGGTTAGACAAACAGTTCTTTCACATTAGTGTCCTGAATGGAGCATAGTTATAAAAGGCTCTTTGTTGCATTGGGTTAGGAAAATATTGACTTTCAAAGTTTCTCTCAACCTTCTTCTTGCCATACAGCCTGATGGGGAGAAGGCCATCAAGACTTCCAGTTGCCATTTCTAAAGAAATGAAGAACCAACAATATTATTAACTAGAGTCACCAAGGAGTAAAAGTATGATTCCAGTGTTTGAACAAAACCTTTGTGCACTGCTACCAAACCTGTTGATGCCACAAAGAAAGTGCCAGCAGTACAACTATAGTTTTCATGCCCAAACTAAGATACTATTGAACCCCTTGCTTTTCTCTTGTTTGTTACCTTGACTCCTTGGTACCATCACTGTGGTCTTACTAGAAACTCTTGGATGAGGGTTCTGAGGCTAAGCTGTACATCTGTAGTGTTTTGCCTCTTGAATTAAGAAATGTGTTGTCTATTAACAAACAGTTCACTGTTTTTTTGAACTTTGCTCAGGGATCATTTAAGGACCTGTTTAAGGGTCTGAAATGTTAAAGGGCTCTTAGGTGATAAATACTTTGATTCATTAAATGTTGTATTTTCCAGCCTCTCTTTGAGGCAAGTAATGAAAAGGCATATTGTTACCTCTAAGAAAATCTGAAAAGCCCTTTGTTCACTTGGTCATATAACCAGCCATAGGAAGTCAATTTTGCTAGGAAAAAATATGGATTTTTTTTCACTCATTCAAAAACATTTTTTTAAAAGATTTTATTCCTTTAAGTAATCTTTTCTCAATGTGGGGCTCAAACCCACAGCCCCAAGATCAAGAGTCTCATGGTCCACAGACTGAGCCAGCCAGGTGCCTCAAAAACATTTTTGATCTATTATTTTGTGCTAGGGTTTATACTAGGTGTTGAGTATGCAAAGGCTTGGTCTAGCCTCAAGAAACATATAGCCCAGTAGGGAAATACACAAATGTTAGAAGTATATTGGTTTTAAGGGAGCAGTTCAGAGAATGAGAGAGGTTGATACATGTCCTTAACTCTGTCTGAGAAGACAAGATAAGTTTTCCCCAAGAGGTAGTAGCATTTAAGCAGAGATAGGGTGAGGATTCCACAAAGAGAAACCAATGTGTACAAAATATGAGAATGTTGGCCCAATTGGGAAACCCTTAGCATTGTTGGAATGTAAAGGGCTGGGAGGTAGGGTAGGAAGACTGTAAATGTGCGGTAAGGCCAGCTATCTGGGGTCAGAAGTCGATGCCATGTTCTGTATGCCAATCAAGTTTTTATTTGATTCTAATCTGGAGCCATTAATAGTTATGATAACCATCTACATTTGACTAAAGATACCATTTAAATCTTCCTAGAGCAAATGCTTGAGTAATAAATTCTCAAAAACATCATCTCTCTCTGATTAAGTCTGTCTTGGCAGGAACGGTGCATTAATTCACAGAATTAATCGTCAGTGAGTCAAACATTAGGCTGTCAAATCTAGGCAATTCCCAGTCTTCTCAGGTGGGCCATCAGGAGTCTGGGCCAGCCGAATTTCATAAGCCCAGGGGCACTGTGTTGTATCGTTTAGCCTTACATTTTCCCACCCTATCTCCTTGGCAAATAAAACCTGGGGGTTAGGGAGGCAATGGATGGGGGTGGGGATGGGGTACGGAGGGCGTTTAGAGGCCACGTATATTACATAGAGCTTGAGTAACTGAATTGCCTGTCACCAGAAAGACTGGCCGAACTTGAATGGCTCTTTGCATCAAGAATTTTGATACCTTTCCTTCCTACTTCGCTCAATTTTCTTCGCATTTCCTCCCCCAGCTTTATGTCCCTTTTCCATCCTGACTTGTTTATTTGCCCCTCAGGATCCCCTTTTTCAGGCCTCCCGCTTTCTTCCTCCTTTTTCCACCGCTTCGTGGGGTGCCGGAGCCTGGGGCCTTGGACAGCATTGGGCGCGGGCTGCAAGGCTATTTGCTTTGCTAACAATTCCATCCTGTTTCCTTAACGCCCGTCTTTGCCAGCCACCGAGTTTCTGCCTCCCCCACAGCGTGGTGCCTCCAGCTGCTCGTCCGGGGGCCGGGCGGCTCTAGGAACTCCAAGCGGATGCGGCCGCCGCTGGCGGGTGCCACGTCTTCGTCGCCAGCAGGCCAGCGCCTGCGTGGGCTCGGGGGCGGGGCGGGGCGGCACGGGGAGGCGGGAGCTGCGCGTGAGCGGCGCGGTCGCGGCCCAATGGGATTCGCGAGAGGTGGCGGCGGCGGCGCGGTGCGCGCCGAGGGGCGGGGCCCATCGGCAGTTACTGGCGAGCCCGGGAGGCCGAGAAGGCTGTCGCTGCCTCGGCCGTCGCATCCCCGAGGGAGTCGTGTCGGCGTGTCCCCCGCCTCCCAGCTTGCCGATTGCCCCAGAGGCTCTCGTGTGCGCTCCCGACCTCGCCAGCTGCTTGCCGCTTGCTCGCGGATCGTGCCTTCTGCATCATGTGCGGTAAGGGGGCTGCGGGCGGGGGGCGTGTTGCGGGGCGGTGCTGGGGTGCGGTGCGGGCGCAGCGGAGGCCGGAGGCGCTGGCGGGAGCCGGAGTGGGGAGGGTGTGAAGTCTGGGTGCTGGGTGCGGAGGCCGGCCTGTGCGAGCGGGGGTGGGGGTGGTGGACCTAGCAGGGCACCTGAGAGGAGGGCGGGCCCTAGAGGAGATCTGGGGGGCAAACGGGGCGGTTTTGCGCGAAGAAGGGAACCAAAAGGTAGATAAATGTCTTGGAAAAGGAGAGGGGGCAGAGGGAACTGAAGTGTGGAGGGGTTTGCCTTCAAAAGAGTCCATCAGGTGAGTGAGGCAACCTGTGGAACATCAGGTGATATCTCGAACTTATCTTGCATTCTTCTAGGATTTATCTTTTAAAGATATTTATTTTAGTTGCTTTCTTTCGGGCAGGCCCAATAGAAGATAGAACTATATATAGCTAGAGCTACGACAATGGCATTATACATGATCTTACTTCCTGCCACCCCCTGTCTCAACAGAAACCATTGCTAATCAATAACTTGGTGAATGGGCTTAGACCGAACCCTCTAGTGGAAGAGACCTGAAAGTGACCATAACATTCTTACCACGTGCATTGGCACCCATTTAAAGCACTTACCCATGAACAGTGTTGGTCCATATTTAATGCATTTTTTATCAAGTGCAGTTAAAACATAGGTGCTTTTATGCCATGTTTTGAGACTTAGTAGTTTTATTACCTAAAACTGGTAGTAAAGGGGACTGTCAGAATTATATCTGAAATGATTGATAAGCACTAAAATAGGTATTAACTTGGCCATTGTCAGTAAAAATAATTGTTTTGTTACCTCTTATTGAAATGTACAACTAACCTTATCTCTGGAAGAGGAATGGTTTTTTCAGAAGGGAGAAGTAGGACTGTAATAGAATGGAAGCTATCTGAGAAACTTATTCTTTATAGCCTTTTGCAAGAATACCCTAGCAGGAGGGAGCTTGCCCTCATTAGTTTATATTTTTCCTGTATTTAACTCTCTGCTAATTTCAGCTTCTGAAAAGAAGGAGCAGGTTTAAATTTAGAGTAGATTTAAAAAACTTGAAAACAGAAAAATCTATAAATAGCTTCTGAAATTATTAGATTGGAGCTGACTTTACAATCATGTGTACTTTTGCTATGTCTGATTGGTAGAGTGGTTTTGAAAAACACATTTTTAGTTTGTAGTTGTGAAGTAGTGAATTTGCAAAACTGGTTAATCCCCAAGATGACTCTTCCTGAATGATGAGATGTGAGCCTTGTTAAGCATCAGGCTTTCTGGTTGCAAGTTATCTTGTTCCAGGAAAAAAAAGGAGTCAGAGTGTCATAAAAGAAAAAGTCAGATTTGCTTTGGAAAGGTTCAGATAAGGGTGAGGCTTTGGGGGTGGAGACTAGATTAAGTAAGAGTTTTCATACAGCCAACATCCCCATTCCATAGAGTTTTACTGCTGAGGAAACAGATGGGTTGTAAAGAAATAATATTTGAAGCTTGTAATCCACAACAGAGTTTTGCATGATTCAAGAAACAGGGTTCAGAATTTATTTCCTTTTTAATGTAAATTCTGACACTGAACTGTTAAGCCATCGTCTTTATTTTCTTCCCGCATCTCAGTCATTGAAATAAAATTTCTAGGCAGAGGAAGTGAGTGCGAATGGAATTAGGTGGGAAAATTTAGAAGTTTATTTTTTCCATTTTACTTTAATTCCAGTACAGTTAACATACAGTGTTATATTAGTTTCAGATGTACAGTGCAGTGATTCAACAAGTCCGTACATCACCCAGTGCTCATCACAGACAAGTGCCCTCCTTAATCTCCATCACCTATTTCACCCATCCCCCCACTCATAATTTTACCTTCTGATTACCTGCTACCTAGTCCCAAGTTTTTCTAAGAGGTTATTTTGTTCAACACTGTAAAATGTTGAAGCAGAAGAATGAAGATTCTGTGATAATGCTTTTTCCAGTCAGATGTACTAAGACTTTCGTAATGTTTACCAGCTTGTGTTGGGATGTTAGTAGTGTTAATCAGGGAAAAAAAAAAAAAGATTCCATGGTCAAGTAAATTAGGTAAGCAGTAGATTAAACAGTGTTGAACTGGCTGTTTTCATTGGAGAGTTTCTGGGATCTTTTAGTGGGCTAGTAAGTGTTGTGAATCTCCCAGAGAGGAATAGTGTGCCTCTTTTCCAAATTTATTTTATCCTCTCATTCATGGTTCTTTGGAATACACTTTGTCCTTTTTTATTTGTACTATCTTTTGTTTTGGTGAGAGATGGCAAGTCACTTAAGCTACCCCCAACTTTTAGCAGATTTTGCTGCTTTTTTTTTTTTAATAAATGTAGGGTAATAACCTTTCTTTTTTAAAAAAGGCTTTTGATACATTTTTAAAAATGTTTATTTATTTATTTATTTTGAGAACAGAGTGAAGGGGAAGGGTAGAGAGAATCCCAAGCAGGCTCCATGCTGTCAGTGCAGAGCCCAGCGTGGAGTTCAATCTCACATATTCTGAAATAACTACCCGAGCTGAAATCAAGAGTCTGATGCTTAACCCACTGAGCCACCTAGGTGCCTCTGAATTTTCTATTACTAAAAACTGCATTTCTTTTTCTTGATTTTTTTAAATGTTTATTTATTTTTGAGGGAGAGAGAGAGACACAGAGCACAAGTAGGGGAGGGGCAGAGAGACGGAGAGACACAGAATCCAAAGCGGGCGCCAGGCTCTGAGTTGTCATCACAGAGCCCAACGCGGGGTTCAAACTTATGAACCATGAGATCATGACCTGAGCTGAAGATGGAAGCTCAACTGATTGAGCCACCCAGGCGCTCCTCAAAACTGCATTTAATTTAGTTTTCTGACTCTGTTTGTTCCTTCAACACTTTCAAAACAGTATTCTGCTCCTCAGTAAGAAAAGCCTGCTTGATCCAGTCCCTGACACAGCACACACAGAATCACCACAATCTCTGTTGACATGTTTTTTTGTTTTAGACAACCTCTAAGAACTGTAGGTCTCACAGCACAAACTCCTCAAAGTTGGCCTGGGCACACACCACATGTGGATTTTGGAGCTTTTCCAACCTCCTTGGTATAAAGTTAAACAGTTATATTACCAGGGGTTTGGGATAGCCAAGTGCTGTTAGAGGCTGTGTTACAGGATAGCCTATGATGGTGTGCCAAAGGTGGGACCATTCTGAATGCCTCTAGACATTGTCCCTGGAGGAGCAGGTATACCCCTGTGATCCAGTGGTATATATAAATGGAATTTTGGCAAATGAGGCCCTATTTAGACGCAGTAAGGGAGCTTATAATTTAAAAGTATCCTTGGGGCACCTGGCTGGCTCAGTCGCTAGACCATTTAACTTTTGATCTCAGGGTTATGAGTTTGAACCCGACCTGAAACATACCTTAAGAAGAAATAAAAGTATCCTGAAATGACTCCTTAGAAAGATTTTTGTATTTGGGGTGCCTGTGTGGCTCAGTTGGTTAAGCATCCGACTCTGTCGGCTCAGGTCATTATCTCACAGTTCATGAGATTGAGCCCCAAGTCGGTCTCTGTACTGACAGTGAGGAGC
The DNA here is from genome assembly GCA_017311185.1 of Proteles cristata cristata. Classification (NCBI taxonomy): domain Eukaryota; kingdom Metazoa; phylum Chordata; class Mammalia; order Carnivora; family Hyaenidae; genus Proteles; species Proteles cristata. The sequence goes on along the minus strand of JAESUZ010004460.1, from coordinate 1,380,853 downwards.
CTACTTGGGATTCTCTTTCCCTCATTCTTTCCCCCTTCCCTGCATGCATGTGTGCGTGCACATACTCTCTCTCTCTCTCTCTCTCTATCCATAAACATTAAAAAAAATTTTTTTTTGTATTTATACTAATAGCTTTGGAAGTAATTGAGGGATGCTAAGACTGGCTGCTAGGATAAATCATAAAACCAGTACTATTAATATATCCTTAGAAATTATACTGGATATAAAGTAGTTGTGAAAGAAAATGATTAATTACTTAATAAGCATTTCCTCAGTTGTGTTCTCTGGAAGGGAGAAGTTAATAGGTGTTGGTTATAAGCAATAGAAGGTGGGAAAGAGTTTAATAACACAAGTGTGGGAAATTCTGCTTTTGAAGTGTCACAATTAGCAAGATTAAAGTTTCTAGAAAGTTCTACAAATAAACCTGTTGACTTCAACCCAGTATTTCTTAAACCTTTAATTATGGAACATTTCTTTTGCTTTGTCCCTATTTAGCATCCTGCAAAATGGTGTTCTCTTTCTGTGGTTTGGGAATTTTTGACTGTATATTTCAGGTACCTAGAAAGCATTGGAAGATATCTGAAGTGATGGTTTTATACTTAGTGCTTTGCCCTTCAGAGAGATGACTAAAATAAGGGAATTGCCTTCAAGGAATTGCTGTTGGATTGGAAGAAAAAATGAATACACAAGTGCAATACAAGGAATGCAGAAGATGTGGGTGATGCTAGGCCTTTTTTGTTCATCGTTCATTGCCATGTTATAGACTACAAGTGGAATGATAGAAATTCAGAGACTAGTTAGGCCAAGAAGGTTCGAGGTAATAGGATAGTACTTTTTTTTTTTTAAAGTAATCTCTGTACCCATTGTGGGGCTCAAATTTACAACCCCAAAATCAAGTCACATACCCTATCAACTGAGACAGCCAGGCGCCACAGGAGCAGTACTCTTATGTTGAGGAATAGTGCCAGCTGGTAGACTGTGAGAGATATCATTGATGGCAGTTACCCAGCAGTGAATGGAGTCAGAAATAGGTTGAGAACTGTTGCCATGGGTTTGAAAGAAGAAATAAAAATTCTAGGAAAAAGGGCCAAAAACCGTATTTAGAGGCAGAAGAGTTCCAAAGTAGTGTATTGACTTGGATAGAGTCTGCAAAATCAGAAGAATGTCATTCATGTTTAATATTACAGAGAGAAATTAATTGCATTTGACTCTAAAGAAATTATTAGGAAAGTTGCATGTATGAAGGCAAAGGCCTGAGTTTGTATTGAGGAGGAGGGAGTATTGTGGAACTGAGGTCCCCTGATAGAGTTTAAGAGTTCTGGAATGGTGATTCTTGACCTATAAACTGTGAAGTTATTACAGGGTGTTCACTGCCTGATTCATACTTAAAGCGTTGTCTGTAAAATTGTACAAAAGTTGTTCTACATCATTGGATAATAAAAGTTCGACCCACTATTGTGTATGGTCCTCAAAATGTTTTGATGTTAATAAAAAGTTCTGTATTTAGGGGCGCCTGGGTGGCTCATTCAGTTGGGCGGCTGACTGGCTCAGGTCATGATCTCCTGGTTCACAGGTTCTTGCCCCGCTTCGGGCTCTGGGCTGACAGCTCAGAGCCTGGAGCCTGCTTCACGGATTCTGTCTCCCCCTCCCCTGCTCATACTCTGTCTCTCTCTCTTTCAAAAATACATTAAAAAAAAAAAAAGTTCTGTATTTAAAAAGTTGAGGAATTGCTTATCAAGAGTTACAGGTAGGAGAGACTGGCTTTCAGGGAGTAGTATGTGAAATATGTTTCTCTATTTTGAACTTATATGAAAGGATAAGGCACCTTGGAGTTGCTTTGCCCTGAGGGGGGACCTGTGTCTGGGATAACGAAGATGTTCCAGATGTTCCAGCAGTGTCTGATGAGCTCTTGATGGTCCTTCAAAATCTGGGGGAGGGTGTGGATCTCCCATCCAGGCTGTATCCAAATCCATAGTAGGTCTCTAAGGTGAAGAGCTGCTGGCACGTCAGCAATGTAGGAAGGATAAGAGGGTATAATACTGTTAAGATGATGATGAAAGCTTCAGTTCTGTAGGTGAGAATCTACTAAAAATGGAAGAGGAAAGCAGAAAGAAGAGAAATGGAAATATGAGAGGAGTCTGGATTCTAGCTTTAAGATAATATCTGGGGAAATTTGAAAGTTGGCCCAGCAGTGAATTAACAGGGTTAGCCAGCAGTTGGGAGGCCCCTACAGAAGCGGGCCTGAGATGGATGGACCTGAAGTGGATAGACCTTGCTGTAGGCCTGCCTGGGGACAGTGGGCTCAGAGGGGCTAGTTGTCAGGATGATGAAAAATTGTTGTCTGATGGGATTGGTTAGATGGAAGCGGGAGAGATGAAATATTTGATGGTTTGTGAGCAGGAAATGCATGCTTTTTCCAGGAAAGATGATGCCATAGGTAGGCTGTGAGGGAGTGTGTAATTAGAGATGTCAGGGTTTAAACGGTGCTTTGAGTTCCAGAGTGTTCAGTGTGTAAGAAGTGTTATGGAACTCCTTCCAGTGGCAGCATGTATTTACAACAAAGTAGGGGACACTCGAACCAGCATTTTGTAAATAGGGAAAAGATTTTAAACACTTAAAAAAAACACTAGTAATTGAAATTCCTCATTTTGTCACTGTATATAATTTTTTTCTTGGTTGTCTTCAGGATTATAGAAAATGTTATCTCAAATATTTCCTTCTTTAAAGGAATCTTTCTTGTAGACTGTACCTCCATGATTATAGTGTTGAACTTGTTTTATGACAGGCATCAATTTGATGTGTATAAGTTTAATTGAGGCATTGTTTGTAACTATGGAGAATCAGAAAAACCTCAATTGGGAGGGAAATGATTAGGTAAAATAAATCTATTATGCAGTAGTATGCAGCTATTAAATAGAATAGGGTAGATGTGTATATACTGACATAAAAAGATAGCCAATATCCTAAGTAGAAGAAACAATATATAGAGAGACATCACACATTTATTTGTTACAGAAGTGCCCTCTGAAGCCATGTACATGTAGTTTTGTATTTGTATAGCGAAAGGACTGTACATATACATAGGTGTATGGCTGAAGAATTTAGACAGTTTGTATGGGATTAATAGTGGATAGCTCCCTTGTATGGAGGTATACACTTCTGTAGCATTTGTGTAATTTGAATCTTTAATGATGATTATGAATGGAGTATAACTTGCAGAATGAAAGTTAAGTGGCATTGCAGATAGATTTTGATCAGCAAGTATAAAGTTTAGAGAATGAATTTGAACACTTATCACTGATAAATTATACTGTCTGAGGTCTCAAAATACTGAAGATGGCAAGGGGGAAAATATGTAGTATTCTCATGTATAAGGACATAAATTTAATCAGGCATAAGAACTTTAATAATTAGTCAACTAAGTTGCATTCAGTTTTCATTTCCATAAGGTTTAATAATCTTTTAACCAAGTGTGTCTCCTGGTTGCATCTGAGTATTTTGTTAAGCAGGGTGCTCATTAGTACTTTTATGTCATTGACTTTAAGTTGCAATTTTCCAAGAATGATGCCTGTAAGTGCGAGCACCCACTTCACTTAAGGGAATATTTATTCCAAGAATATTCCGCTAATAAATAAGAAAGCTTACACTCTGGAAGCACATGGTGATATAGGAGAGGAAAATCTGCACTCCATAAAACTATTGTGTGTGGTATTGGAGCAATTACCGAAGAGCAGAGGAGTGTTGATTCTTGGGCTTTTTAGTAGTTAACCTAAAGCAGAGCTGTTTATGAGAGGTTTGAGAAGACAAGTCAAAGACCTGGAATGGGGTTCACTTTAGTGATTTCTATGCTAATAAGCACCATTTTGAGTTATGAATGCCTCCCTTGCGAACATGCCCTGTATGCCTGATTGGCTGGTTATTTGCCAATTATATTTTCCCAGCTACCCCACAAGTACACATAACCCACTAATGCCAGCAGGTGCACTGTCTCGAACCAACAGGCCTGGCGAGGGGCTGGTCAGTAAAATTGACAGGTTCAGCCTCTTCTTTATCTCTCATTTCTTTAAGCAGGGATGACTTAGGGTAATCCCCTCCCCTCTGTTTTTTCTTTCTCCTGCTCTGTTACTTTGATCTTAGAAAACTTCTGTACATATGTTATCCTATTCTTCCTTTCAATTCCTGCTAGGTTATGTACGGAGAAATATTGCTCCGACTTCTTCCTCTATTCCTCCTCTTCTTTTCTTTGTTCCAAGAGTGAACCCCAAAATTACACTGATAATTATTGATAATAATAGTGCTTCCCCTCCAGGAAAAGGCAGGTTTTGAATTGGAACACAATATATGGTATTTTATTGAATTTAAGATGCCACTGACTGGGAAGTGCTCCATTATTATATAGATCACAAAGAAAAAGAATATGAATATCTTAAAATCAGTGCTGTCAATATCTAAAGCTCTGAAGGGTATTCTGAAGATGCTTTCAGAATATGATAGGCTAGGTGATCCGATTGTCTTTACTAGTGACAATCTTAACATCGCTAATGAGGGACCTGTGGACAGTATAAAATAATATGTGCATTGTGAGTAATTCTTGCCCCTAAATTTTGACCTAACTCAATCAAATCTTTAGATCTGTCTTCCAATCTACAAGAAATAAAAGGAATAGAGAAATTGGTTAGACTATTTCTAGTTTAAGCAATTAGACACAGCCAAAAGGTGAGACATTCAACAAGAAAATTGGCCTCAGCTTGCCAGTAAATTGGTGTCTTGGGGAAAACAGGGCAGTAGGGGAGACCATTCTGGATTCAAAGAGACTTTTGAGACAGAACAATCAAATGTAAGGTGTGGTTGGTGCTCCTCATGCTGCTGTTTTTAAAATGTGGCCTTCTGGGGCACCTGGGTGGCTCAGTCGTTTGAGTGTTGGACTTCAGCTCAGGACATGATCTCACAGTTTGTAAGTTCGATCCCCATGTGGGTCTCAGAGCCTGGAGCCTGCTTCAGATTCTGTGTCTCCCACTCTCTCTGCCCCTTCCCTGCTCACACTCTGTCTCTCAAATAAGAATAAATAGGGGCCTCTGGGTGGCCAGTTGGATAAGTGGTCGACTCTTGGTTTTGGCTCAGTTCATGATCTCACGGTTTGTGAGTTCAAGCCCCGCACTGGGCACTATGCTCAGTGCGCAGAGCCTTCTTCAGATCCTCTGTCTCCCTCTTTCTGGCCCTCTCCTGCTGACGTGCTTTCTCTCTTTCTCTCTCTCTCTCTCTCTCTCACATAAACATTTAAAAAAAATTTTTTTTAAGTGAGTAAGCATTATAAAAATTTTTTTAAATGTGGATTTCCTTTACCTATGTTCTACTGCTTGTTTGCTTTTCTGGTTCAGTTCACATTGTACTATTCCTTTTTATGCTAGTTTTGTTTTTCCAAATAAGTACTCCTTCTTTATGAATTCTCAGTTAGGTGTTAACATGTATCATAATAGTTGTTTATCTTTTGGTAGTGTCTGGTGAACAAAAGATTCCAGCCATTTTCCCTTAAGATGATTCTATACATAGTTTAGTCCATTTTTCCCTGTTATTAAATTATTTAGGTTGTATATAAATATCTGATATTTATAAGTTTTTATTGTTACTGTTATTGATACCAGGATCATTGGAAGTAAGAAAAATTATTCTATCTGTATAGTTTTATAGGGCCCATGTGTTATTTAAAATACTTAAGAATATGTTTTCTTTTAGACAGTGCTCAGTATATAGGACATAAAGTACAAATTTGTTGATTGGTTAATCAAAAAAATTTTTTTTAAGTTTATTTTTGAGAGTGAGTGTGAGCAGGAGGGGGCAGAGAGAGAGGGAGAGAGAGACAAAATCCCAAGCAGGCTGTGCACTGTCAGGAGAGAGCCCAATGTGGGGCTGGAATTCCTGAACCATGAGATCATTACCTGAGCCAAGGCCAGACACTGAACCAAGTGAGCTACCCAGGTGCCTGTGATTGGTTCATTTTTTAAACTAAATTTTACCAGACTAAATGGCAGTGATGGAAGATATGTGACTAGCTTTATAAGCTTTGCAAAAACTAAACATTTATTTGCTTTAGTCTTTTATATTAATGAGAAATACTCCTTTATAAAAGTTTCACCAGCTTTAAATAATTTGAAGTGAGAATTTCTTTCTTTCTTTCTTTGTCTCTCTCTCTCTCTCTCTCTCTCTCTCTGTATTTTAAAATTTATTTAGAAAGAGAGTGCATGTGAGGTGGGAGGGGCAGAGAGAGAGGGAGAGAGAGAATCCCAAGCAGGCATCACATTGTCAGTGCAGAGACTGATGGGGCTGGAACCCACAAATTGTGAAATCTTGACCTGAGCTGAAATCAAGAATTGGACACTTAACCAACTGAGGCATCCATGTGCTCCTCTTTCTTTTTTAAAGATGACTCTAGCTTCCTATTTCTGCATATCTTAGATAATTATGCAAATGAGGATTTTGTCATAATTGTGTCAATATTGTTTCATTACTCAAAATTTTTTATTAAATATTTGTTTATTTGCAGGTATATTTGCTTACTTAAACTACCACGTTCCTCGCACAAGACGAGAAATCTTGGAGACCCTAATCAAAGGCCTTCAGCGACTGGAGTACAGAGGATATGATTCTGCTGGTATTTCCTTTTAAAAAAATATTATAGGTTTAACATGATTCTTGAATCTAAATAAAGAGGTTTTGTCTGTTGACTAGATTCTTTAGTAATGTCTATTTTTGAATAAACATTAAAAGAAGAATTTTTATCTTTTATCATGTTCAAAGTGTTTATTCATGTAATTTCAACAGTATTACCATTTATATTACTTCCTTTGTTGAGAATGTTACTATAAGAGCGTAAATCACCTGGGGCATGTTCATGGTAGAACAAAGTTCTCAAAGGCCTTACTTTATAAATTATCTTTTTTCTTTCTTGTAACTTTAATTTCTTTTTCTCCAAGGATTCCCTGCTATTGGCATGTAAACTTGCCTGAGATTCTTCTACTTTAAATAAATGACAAAGCAAATAAAAATACCTTTTTGTCACCTTACTGTTCTATTCTGGCTCCTTTCCTTAACTATGTTAGGCGTCCCCAAGACCACCTCCTGAGGAGGACCCAGCATATAGTTGTACTCATGGCTACGATTTGTTCCAACAAGAGAATCCAGAGCAAAATCAGCCAGGGAAGAAGGCACGTGGGGTGAAGTCTGGAGGGTGTGAGGCACGAGCTTCTGAGCGTTCTCTCCTATTGGAGTCCCACAGTGTTCGCTTAATTCAGCTGCTTGCGACAACGCGTGTGAAATGTGTATCAGTGAAGCCACTCAACGGCCAAGCTTTTATATGAGGCTGGTCGCCTGGATCCTACCCATCTGCCTAACACATACCACAATTCTAGACTCCCAGAATGGAAGCAGATGTTCAGTATAAGCCACGTTGTTTCATAGTTAGGTGCGGTAACCGTCCTGAAATCCCAAGTTCCCAGCTGCCAGCCAAGGGCCAACTTTGCAGGCAGACCTTTCTAAGGAAAGCGGCATCAGGCTTGCTCTGTTAAGCCTTTTCTGTACTCTTGACATTGCCAAATGTAATGGGCCCTTATTTTCCATGACTTCCTCAGTTAATAGGAAGTGAATTCCTCAACTCCTTCATTCATAAAATTCTCTCCTTCCTTAGCTTTTTTTGTAACACATACTCTCTTAACATGCTAGTTCTTTTCTGTTTGCTTTGAGGGCTCCTTTTCTTCCACCTTTTGCCTAAATATTAATGTTCTTCAAGATTCTTTCCTACGCCCATTTTTCTTGTATTGTCATGGGTGAGCTCAGACTTCATCAGCCTCTCATATGTTGATGACAAATAACCCATGTCTATTTCCCAAGCTGCAGACCTGTATTTCCAGCTGCCTCTTAGAATTTTTTTCCTGGATTGGGGCGCCTGGATGGCTTAGTCGGTTAAGCGTCCGACTTTCGCTTAGGTCATGATCTCGCGGTTTGTGGGTTCGAGCCCCGCGTCGGGCTCTGTGCTGACTGCCAGCTCAGAGCCTGGAGCCTGTTTCAGTCTGTGACTCCCTCTCTCTCTGACCCTCCCCTGCTCACGCTGTCTCTCTCCTAGAAATAAATAAAACATTAAAAAAAAAAAAAAGAATTTTTTTCCTGGATAAACCATGATATTAGAAACTTTGCATGCCCAGAAGTAGACTGAACGCACTCTGCATGTGGTTCTCACTGTGTTCGTTTTATCAGCAGTCATTCAACAAGTCCAATGAGCCTGGAAGGTCTCCCGGACCCAGCCTGCCTCCTCACATTGCATCCAGGCAGTTCTGTCCTCGGTATCACTGATCCCTGTCGTCATCACCATCATCAAAAGTGAGGCGGTTCGGGGCCTCCTCACTTTTGCTTTCCTGTAGCTGTATCTTCTGACAGCTGGTTTCTTCTCTTCCCCCCCCTTCAGTCCGCTCTGTTTCCAAAGAGAGTCTTCTATACGTTTTTGATTTCTCTGCTTAAGACTACTTCATGCTTTTTTAGTTCCTTCAGATACCTTTTTCAAATTCTTTAGAAACTTACGTAGAATTTCAAGGAATGTGTTACCTGATTGTCCTTGTGTATTTCCCTTCTGAGCTGAGTGCCGATCTTCTGCCTTTCTCCATGGTGCTCAGGTTGACCCCCAACCTGGAGTGCTTTTTATTTTTTCCTTCAGCCTGTGGTACTTGTATTATATAATCCAGACCCACACTGTATTGTAATGACTTGTTCCCTTTCTTCTGAGTACATCATTAGAAATTTGAGGATAAAAATGGAATAATTTTCAGTTTTGTTTCTAGCAGCTATCGCTTGACATATAATAGGTTTTCAGTAAATGTGAATTGATGAACAAATGAATTAATTAGATGAAAAAATAATTTTTAATTAAAAGTTTCGTCTCATGATGATAATCTAAGTTTCTAAATCTAGCTTTTCTGCCTCTGTGATGTAGGGGTGGGAGTTGATGGAGGCAATGACAAGGACTGGGAAGCCAATGCCTGCAAGATCCAGCTCATTAAGAAGAAAGGGAAAGTTAAGGCACTGGATGAAGAAGTTCACAGTAATGTACTTAGTTTGAATTTTGTCCCGTCTCCCCTCCCTTTGCTTCCTTCTCCCTTTCCTACCAAATTACCTTTCTTCCCGTATTTTGGGGTTCATTTAAGAATTGTGATGTTTCGAGTGGAAGGAAGGGAAGAAAGGTAGTTTTGTTATTATCTCTGCTAGTGTACAGTATACTTAGCTTTAAAAATGGCCGTATTAACTAGGGGATGAAATTAGCTAGGTACCTTGTGTTCATAGCAAGCTCAGTATCCGAAAATGAAGGAACCACCAACCCTGAGGAAGGCCTTTAATAGGACAGAGGTGTTTTTATTGGTGCCCTTATTCTAGTGTCTTTGGAGTAAATGCCTATTTTGGACATATAGTCAGTCTGAATATTGCCCTTTTTAATAGATATGATATAATCAGGTAAGTATCATGTTTTCTTTCAGATTTTCTTATTTCCCTGGTATAAAGTAGTTGCCTAGAAATACATGCTCCATTAAAGAGGATATACTTCTCAATATTTAGTTCATAACATTATGCTTAAACATTTTAATTTTTCACGGGAAGCTTAAAAACAAAGCAAAAGCTTTGAAGCTTTTTTTAAATTGAAAAAAAAAAATTAAAAACATCTTCCACAAACTCCAGGAAACAGTAGGTTTTTTATGTACCTGCTCAAATGGATGCCATTGTAATCATGGCAAAGGAGTGCAGGTAGAAGAGGAGAATGGTAGACTTGGTCACTTTTTTCACTTATTTACCCACATAAGTCAAACATTTAGCTTTGTAGTACTTAGCAAATTAGATCAGTACTTATTTTGCATGTATTGTGGGTGAGATTAGTTTCAGGATGAGCCAGGCACCCAAATAACTATATTTCAAAAACTGTAGTATAAATATTCGGTGTACTGTATGTACTGTATCCTGTATACCAGGCTGATTATAGTAGATTCCATAGGAGAGAACAAACAAATTGTTTAAGGATTCAGGGGAGAGCTAGTTCCCACTTGAAGTTGGGCACCGTTGGAGAAACTTGAGGTATATAAGGAATGCCTGTTGATTCTGTTTGGGTTGTGAGGATGAGAAGGGAGGACCTTCTGAATAGAATAGCATCAGCAAAGATAAGAATAGGGAAGCCAAATTTGATGGAATAGTGGGTAGTCCTTTTACTCTATAGTATTGGTAGTTGAGGTGGGAAGCCAGAGGGCAGACTGTGACCAGAATCACCGTCTTTGCATATCAGCATGTTGCTACTTGCTACCGCCTGAAGGAAGTGGAAGATTGGGAATTAGCAGACATTGCTCCTGAATTTGTAACTGAGGAATTGCTTTGGAGAGGAAGCTGGTAATGTCTAAATGGAGATGCCTATATCCTGTGACCAAGTGCTTCCATTCTTGGACATATACTTGGAAGAAACTCTATGAATAAGGGGATAGGACAGGATTCATTGCAGCAAAATGTAGAAACAACCTAAATGTCTACCGGTAAGAGAACAGGAGACTGAGTTGGATGTGATACAGTGAAGGAACATATGTAGCTTTTGAAAGGAGTGTACTGGACCTGGTTCTGCATATGAGAACATGGATAGGTTGTGGGAACCTAATATTGAGTGAAAGAATGAAAAAAGCATCCTTAGAGATGTGCAAAGTTAGTACCATTTAAAAAACAAAAGCATGCTATCATTTGTGGACACGTTACTGTCTGTATTAGATGTTCAGAGGCACAGGGGAGGCAGTGCTCCGTCAACCTGAGAACCCCCCGAGGAGGCATGGGATGGGGCCAGGGCATAAAGGAGGCATCAGTTGGCATTTTTACATTTTAGATCTTAAAAAATCTAGAGCACAAATGGCTAGGTGTTGATATTTGTTAACTCTGGGTGTGGATATTTGGATGTTTGTGGTGTCCACCTTGTTTCTCATAGCAAGTTTCAATTTATGACCTCTTAAGACAAAAGAGAAAGGAAGTCATTTCAGAAAAGGCCATGAGATTGATTATCAGTAACTTCTGACTTCGTTAGTAATAGCTAACATTTGTTATTGCTGTGTCCCAGACACTCTACTGAGTGCCTTACTAGTCCTTAGTATAACCCATGAAGTAGGTAAACTTATCATCCTCATTTTGTAGAAGAGGAAATTGAAACGCAGGAGTAAGTACTGTCATGGAGGAGTAGGTGCTGTCACGAGACAGTGTTGATAGTAAAGGCAGTGAAATTTGGTGGCAAAGGAAGGCTGTTATTCTAGGATGTAACAAAAATTTAAGATTGTTTTATATTTTATATCATCAGATGTAAAGCACGAATGGTTGTATCTTAACATTTGTTATCTCTGGATGTTAGCCAGACTTGGGTTCACATCCTATTTCTGCTTCCTGTTAGCTATGACCTAGGGCAGGTTCTCTCACCCGTAGAGCCTCAGTTTCTTTATAAAATGGGGACAATAGTACCTAACAGAGCATTGTGAGGATTCGGCAACAAAATGAATATTTCTTGAACGCTTACTTTATTCTAGCCAGTGTGCTAGGCCTTGATGACACAGTAGAGAACAACATAGGCAGACTCGCTGACCTGATGGAACTTACCCTAGTGAGAGGGCCAGACAACAAACAAATAAATAATGTTAGGTAGTGATTAGTGCTGTGAAGACAAAATATAGTAGAGGTGACATTTGAGCAGAGACCACATTATTGTCTGAAGGGGGAGATTCTAGGCAGAGGGAACACCAAATGCAAAGACTATGTGAGCTTGGCCTGCTTACAGCTGAAGGTCAGTGGGCTAGCACACAGCAAGGGAGGGGGAGATGGCACGAGATGAGCTGGTGAGGAGACTGAGGGCTGGGTCATGTAGGGTCTTAAGAATGATGGAGAAATGATAGAAAGGGAGGGAGAGAGTGAGCACACAAGCAGGGGAGGGGCAGGGAGAGGGAGACACAGAATCTGAAGCAGGCTCCAGCTGTCAGCACAGAGCCCAGTGCCAGGCTCAAACCCAGCAACTATGAGATCATGACCTGAGCTAAAGTCAGATGCTTAACCAACCTAGCCACCTAGGTGCCCTGTAATAATTATATTTAAATATAACTTTTGGCATTATCTCTACAGCGTGATTTAATATTGGAATTTTTCATTTTATATCTTCAGAGCAACAGGATATGGATTTGGATATAGAATTTGATGTACACCTCGGAATAGCTCATACCCGTTGGGCGACACATGGAGAACCCAATCCTGTCAACAGCCATCCCCAGCGCTCTGATAAAAATAATGGTATGAACACATTATGCGTGCTTTGGAATGATTATAGAGGGGTGGCCAATGGGAGAAGAATGAAGACTTTTATGTTTTTGTTATTTTAATTTTTTTTAAATTTGGAAAATTTCAAGCATTTGCAGAAGTAGACAGTATGTAGAACCTGATGTATCTGTTACCCAGCTTTAACATTTAACAATACAAAATCTGTTTTGTTTCTCTGTATTGCTCCACCCAGATTATTTTGGAAGCTCTGTCTTTGTCTCCTTTTTCCTTGCACTTTGCTGTGTTGTTTGTCCTGTAGAGTTTCCTGCAGTCTAGATCTCGCTTAATTGTATGCATCCCAGGGTGTCATTTAAGTTTCTCTGTCTCTTCTATTTACTATAAATTGGTATGGTATTGATTTACATGTGGAGGTATGTAATGTTTGAGCATTTTTCTTTTTGTATTATTGGTGGCTATAGATTACTGCCAATTAATTATTTCTTTAGGGATTTGTAAAATGCTGATAGTCAAGTACTGTCATTCATTTTTCACTTACCTTAAATACTTCTGTAAAGAGAAACTTCTCCATATCAACTGCTTAGTTACCCAGAGTTCCATATTATATAGGAGAGGCAGGATAAGTATTTGATTTTTTTCACTTTATTTACCATTTTTCAAAAATGAAGTGGTTCTAATGTTCTTTTTTTTTTTTTTTTTTTAAAGATTTTTATTTTTTTCTAGGAGAGAGAGAGAAAGATAGCATGAGCAGTGAGGGTCAGAGAGAGAGGGAGTCACAGACTGAAACAGGCTCCAGGCTCTGAGCTGGCAGTCAGCACAGAGCCCGACGCGGGGCTCGAACCCACTAACTGCGAGATCATGACCTAAGCGAAAGTTGGACTCTTAACCGACTAAGCCACCCAGGCGTCCCGAAGTGGTTCTAATGTTCTAAGATGAACGAGTTTCTTTTTATTATTGTAAACTCACAAATTTAAAATACTGTATTTTTTAAAAACACAGGAGTAATAATCTATATTGATGCACAAATTTTCCCATCTTTGGCTATTGGAGCTTATTTAGGTTGGTTCCTGACATGACACTAGTAGGCTTAATAGTCTTTGTTTCAGGTTCATCTAATTTTGTCCCAGACTTGGAATCATCCATATCTCTAAGGATCCTTAGTTCCTTTTAGTGGAAATGGTATATAAAGACTATAAACCAAGTGCTCATTGCACTGAGGTCTTTAGGTGGACAGAGCAGGAAAATAGCTCTGTGAGTGTGTGCATGCATGTATAAGTTTAAAGATAAAACACGGCATAATATTACACTAATGCTTTTGGTTCAAATCTAATGCTGGAAGGTTTTTATTTAACCTCCTTGCTCTGATAGATTTCCTTCCAATCTCATCTAAAAACTCCATTCTTAACACCTGCAACATACTTTTTTGATTTATTGTATCATCTACATACAACAGAATCCTCATACCAGTACTACCATAAGTATGTTTACTGTTTTTTGTTAAAATTTTTATTAATATTTTTGTCATTAGAGTGTATCTCTTTAGAGACATATAATCAAATTACTGTATTTTAGAGTCACTTGTAATAATCCCCTGTGGTTGTGATATTATCAGATACAACATTATGTTGATCTGTTATATTTTATTTTAATGTTTAGGGATTGACCATCTTTAAAATTTTTACTTCAAACTGTGTGCATAGTTCTGAAGTCATACCAATAAAGAAAGTCTAATTTGTATCCTATTTCCTCTTCCTTATTCCTTATCTGTAGATAATCATTTAACACATTTTTTAGACTGTTTAAAAAAATTTTTTTTAATGTTTATTTTATTTCTGAGAGAGAGAGAGCATGAGCAGGGGAGGGGCAGAGAGAGGGGGAGACACAGAATCCAAAGCAGGCTCTAGGCTGTGAGTTGTCAGCACAGAGCCTAATTGTGGGGCTCGAACTCAGGAGCTGTGAGATCATGATCTGAGCTGAGCTGAAGTCGGATGCTTAACCACTGAGCTACCTAGGCGCCTCTATTTTTTTTTTTTTTAATAAGCAAATATATGCATTTGTATATATATGAATATGTGTGAGTATATACATATCTTTTGAGAAAAGATTTTATGATTTCATTATAATAATTCAGTAGCTGTCCTTTTCAGGTTTTTATGTTTCACATAATTATTATTAAATTGGATTTGAATGCTAACAGCTGTTCAAACTTTTAATACTGACAGCGCCTTTATAAGAGTCCTACAAACTTGTATTTAGGTTATGTTTTGAGACTTTGACGTTAAGGCTTTGTATCCCATAGTCAGCTGTTTATGATTCTTTGTGTTCCAGCAATAAAATTTTTTTTCTTAGATTTATTTTTGTAGTATCATTTGGTGTGGTATCTCTTTTTCACTTAAAAATCTATTATTTGATTTGTAACTTATTCAGTTCAAGCTCATTTAATATCAGCCCCAAATGTCAGATCTTTATATTTAAAAACATTTTGATAATTTAGTATTCTAATTTTACATTTTTTTTTAAGTAGGCTCCATGCCCAGTTTGGGGCTTGAAGTCACGACCCTGAGATCAAGAGTTGCATGCTCTAGCAATGAGCCAGCCAGATGCCCCAGTATTCTAATTTTATTTATTTATTTATTTTTTAAATGTTTTCTATTCATTTCTAGGAGAGAGAGAGAGAGAGAGAGAGAGCGCGTGAGCAGGGGAGGGTCAGAGAGAGAGGGAGTCACAGATCGAAACAGGCTCCAGGCTCCGAGCTGGCAGTCAGCACAGAGCCCGAGGCGGGGCCCGAACCCATGAACCGCGAGATCATGACCCAAGCGAAAGTCGGACGCCCAACCGACTAAGCCACCCAGGCGCCCCCCCCAGTATTCTAATTTTAAAGAATAATTTATAAGAATTTTAAATAATAAATCCATATTAGTGGTCTTTACATACACTGTTGAGGGCTATAAATAATAATATTGCCAATTCTTAGTTTAATCAAAAAGATCAAAATTATTCTGCTACATATCTACTTGATCTTGGCATGCTGTTTTAACATTAATTTATCTGACATCTCAAGAATTGTCTGAATCTCAGCTAAGTAAATTTTACTATAGATCTGTATAGCTGGATTTTCTTTTTTCTTTTGAATTTAAAAACTTATTTTTAGAGAGAGTAAGAGAGAGCTTGTGCCAGGGAGAGGGACAGACGGGGCCGGTGAGAGAATGTATCCCAAGCAGGCTCCGAGCTCAGGATAGCTGGTTTTTCTTTTTTTTTAACTTAAGTTCTTAAACTCATTTAATGTAAATTAGGTAATTGTTTTAGTTTGAAAGTCTTTCTCTTTAAATTTAGGAGTTTTTTTCTGCCTAAGAATGAATGAAGGAAGAAATGAGAATAATAGCTGTATTGGTCAGTCTTCTTGTTTTGCAAATGAAGAAACCCCAGGAAATTTACCCCTTTCATATGGTGAGATTAGATTAGTAGTTTAGCCACAAATGAAATTGATGTCTTGTAGACCCCAGTTTATTTTATTCCCTCTACATCCACTTCTCCAGCACTGTGTGCTTCCACTAAACCACATAAATAATGCTGATCTACCCAGGGAGAATCTGATAATGAAAAGTAGAAGATATATGATTACACTTGGAATTCTAGCATGTGACTTGACAGTTGTGGCTATTTACAGTGTTTACCAGACCTATAATCTTTTGTCATCAATACTTTTTATCTCTTTTAGAATTTATTGTTATTCACAATGGAATTATCACCAACTACAAAGACTTGAAAAAGTTTTTGGTAAGTAAAGTGACCTGAAAAGACAACAGGCTTTGAGAAATTTCTAATGGAGGGCAGTGAGGTTTGTTGGGTTGTGCCGCACCATCTAGGTGTGATCACGTAATTCCTGAGATGGTTACAAGGGTTTGGAGTTTACCGGACTTTTCTTTGTGATAGTGGAATATTTTTGTTTTTTATGTGAATAAGAAATAATTACTTGGCTTTATTATAAATTTGACCCAAAAGCTCAAATTAAATTGGAATTTTGGGGGGGTGGACATTGTTTGCCTTGTGAGAGATCTTGTTTGGCATTTTAATTTATTTTATTTTTTAATTTTTTTTTCAGTGTTTATTTTTGAGAGAGACAGAGACAGAGCACAAACAGGGGAGGGGCAGAGAGAGAGGGAGACACAGAATCTGAAGCAGGCTCCAGGCTCTGAGCTGTTAGCACAGACCCCGACGCGGGGCACAAACTTATGAATTGTGGGATCATGACCTGAGCCAAAGTCAGATGCTTAACTGACTGAGCCACCCAGGTGCCCCTTTGGCATTTTTCAAAGCTTCAGGATATGTAAGAAGAATTAGGACAGATTAAATGAAGGTTCTATGCCCTAAATAGCCTTGTATTATATTACAATGTTCATGATGATGACCTTCATGAGTGCCTCTTGGGGCTGTCCAGTTGAACTTTTCTGCAGTGATGGAAGCTTGTATCTGTGCAATATAGTAGCCACGGTCCACATGTGGTAATTGAGCTAGTATGACTGAGGGACCAAATTTGAAA
The DNA here is from genome assembly GCA_017311185.1 of Proteles cristata cristata. Taxonomy (NCBI): domain Eukaryota; kingdom Metazoa; phylum Chordata; class Mammalia; order Carnivora; family Hyaenidae; genus Proteles; species Proteles cristata. The sequence continues at coordinate 1,364,004 of JAESUZ010004460.1, read as the reverse complement.
TTTTATTTCATTTTAATCAGTTTTTAAATTTTAATTTTGAGGGATTGAGAGGGAGGGAGGGGCAGAGAGGGAGACAGAGGATCTGAAGAAGGTTCTGAGCTGTCAGCACAGAGCCTGACTTGGGGCTGGAACCCACGAACAATGATGTCATGACCTGAGTCAGAGTCAGAAGCTCAGCTGACTGAGCCACACACGCACCCCTCATTTTAATCAGTTTAAATTTAAATAGTCACATATAGCTAATGGCTATTGTATTGGATAATGCAATATCATTACCCAAGAAAGAATCATTATATTCTTTATGGAATTATTATTTTGTGAATGTTATATATTCCATTATATTTTAATCATTTTAAATTTTCTTTTTTAAAAAAATTTATTTTGAGAGAGAGAGCAGGAGCAGGGGAAGGACAGAGAGAGGGAATCCCAAGAGAATCTAACAGTGCAGAGCCTGATGTAAGGCTTGATCTCATGAACCATGAGATCACGACTGGAGTCACAATCAAGAGTGGAGGCTTAACTAAGTGAGCCACCAGGTGCCCCTACAATTTTCTTAACTTATATGTAGCATATATAAGTATATATAATTAAAAGCATATATTCAGTTGCACAAAATAGTTGACTATTTTGGATTTGCTATAATTAGATGGTGACCTTCATTTTGAACAATGCTAATGGGATATGGTGGTCAAAAAATATTAGCAGTTGTTTAGAGAAATTTTTGAGAAAACAAATTCTGTAGAAAAGATTTGGATATCATGAATATTTTCTTAAATGTGTCCATTTTTTTTTTCCTTTCTAATTACAGGAAAGCAAAGGCTATGACTTTGAATCTGAAACAGACACAGAGACAATTGCCAAGCTTGTTAAGTACATGTATGACAATCGGGAAAGTCAAGATATCAGTTTTACTACTTTGGTGGAGAGAGTTATCCAACAATTGGTATTAAACCACACTTTTTTTTAAGATTTATTTTTTTCCTAAGTAATCTCTACTGTGGGGCTTAAACTGTAATTACTGGTCAAGAGTAGTATGCTCTACAGACTGAGCCAGCCAGGTGCCACTAAACCATATTTTTTTTTAAGTTTTAAGTTAAAACTTAAAAAGTTTTATTTGTTTGTTTAGAGAAAGCGCAGGAGAGGGGCAGGGAGAGGGAAGAGAATCCCAAGCAGGCTTTGTGCTCACAGCATGGGGCTCTATTTCAACAAACCATAAGGTCATGACCTGAACTAAAATCAAGTTGGACGCCCCTAAACCATGCTTTTTAAGATTATCGCCAGCATTAATCACAAACTCTTAAGATAAGCAGGAACTGTGCTAATTTCTTAAGTATTTTTGGCTTTTATTTCCCATATATATATATTACTACTCAACTTGAATAGTTTTTTTTAAATTTATTTATTTTGAGAGAGAGGCAGAGAGAGAGGAGACAGAGAATCCCAAGCAGGCTCTGTTTATCAGCACAGAGCGCAACATGGAGCTCAATCTCAACGAACCATAAGATCATATCCTGAGTCAAGATCAAGAGTCGGACACTTATCTGAGCCACCGAGGTGCTCTTCAACTTGAATAATTCTGAGAGACTCTGACTGACCACTCCCTTCCCACACACTTAAAACTACTTCTTTTGCTAGTTTAGTGTCATGAGAATTACAAATAATCCAAAATCAAAGAGTTTGTCTAAAAATAAAGGAAGCCATGGATACCACACACAAACATGTACGTAACAGGTGCAGTCGTCATCACTTTCTTGCTTCCTACTCACTCATGTTCTTCTCTGTAACTTAGCACAAGGGTAGTTTCATCTGAAATGCACACTCTATTCTGCCATAATGTCTGCATGTCTCTGAGCCTATATAGTCAATTCTGTGTTTTTCCTTATGGGGACTTTTCCTTGGCCTTGTAACACTATAGAAAAGTATTTCCCAGCTTAAGAAAAAAAATGGCATTCTTTCTGATCCCGTCCCAGTTGTCCTAGTTAAAGACTAAGAATATCAGAGATCCACAAAAATCCAAACGCATGGTGATAACTGCCTTCCTCACTCATAACTCTAGCTTTCCCATTTATTTATTTATTCTTAAATTTTTTAATGTTTTATTTATTTCTGAGAGAGAGAGGCCCCATGAGCAGGGGAGGGTCAGAGAGAGAGGGAGACACAGAATCCGAAACAGGCTCCAGGCTCTGAGCTAGCTGTCAGCACAGAGCCCGACGTGGGGCTCGAACCCACGAACTGTGAGATCATGACCTGAGCCGAAGTCGGACGCTCAACCTACTGAGCCACCCAGGCGCCCCCACTAGCTTTCCCATTTAAAAGCCCTTCACTTTTCTCTGAAGGTCCAGCCCTCACTTCCTCCTCCTGCTCAAATCTTTTGATGTCTGCAGCAAAAGGAGGAATCAGGAAGATGAAGAAAATAGAGGCCTGGTCTTTCCCTTTACTCAAGGGAAGGCCTTTCTAGCCTTTTCTTGTTTCTATTCATTATGTAACCCAGTTTGTGTTCTGTGGTGGTCCCTTAGCTCAGCTCTCCTACCTTCTGTTCCTTTTTTATTCACTCTTTTTTTTTTTTCTAAATGTTTATTATTTTTGAGCAAGAGAGAGAGACAGAGCATGAGTGGGGGAGGAGCAGAGAGAGAGAGAAAGAGAGAGAGAGACACACACACACAGAATTCGAAGCATGCTCCAGGTTCCAAGCTGTCAGCACAGAGGACAGAGCCTGACGCAAGGCTTGAACTCAAAAACTGCGAGATCATGACCTGAGCTGAAGTCAGTGCTTAACTGACTGAGCCACCCAGGCGACCCTCTTTATTCACTCTGGAATTCCTTAGGTCCTGTCCCTGAGGAGGTTGGGTTGAGGGAGTGGTATGGTGTACATGTTAATTGTGGTTGTGTATATGTTTATTTCTAATAACAAGGTCAACAAGCATGGAAGTTAACAGTGGTATAAAATCACTGGATTTTTGGATTACTGGCCTAGGGATCTCCTCCTTGCGCTCTAATGCACAGTATCTGAGATAGGCTGTATCTATTGAGAAATGTTAGTATTGTGTAAAATAGTGCTTTAAATAATAGTCCATTTTGGAGCTATTATCTACTGAGTATATTTCAAGAGTGGGCTTGGTTAAAAAGGTGTCTTGGATACACCAAAGCTCAGGAATGAGTGTCTGCCTAAAATTTGGACTTGTTTATAACTTTAAAGAGAGCAACATGTGAACAAAAATTTCTGTGCCGAAGTCAGTATGTTTTAGGCATTTCACATTCGATAATTGATTATAAAAAATATTGCTAATGTATTTTTTTTTTCCCTTTATAGGAAGGTGCTTTTGCACTGGTATTTAAAAGTGTTCATTTTCCTGGCCAAGCAGTTGGCACAAGGTAACAGATTTAATAATGACTAATAATTATATGCATTTTGAAACATTTGAATTATAAGTGTATTCTCTGTACATGATGATTACTCTTTACTGTAAAGACTTGTCCTTTCCTTGATCTCATGCCATATCTATATGTTTATTTCATACGCCCTTCCTTGTCCATTTTTCACCACTCCCCCACTTCACAGAGCCCCTTAATAAAGCAGATATATTTTGGCATTTATAACTGGGCTTTTGTCTCTGTTGAGACACTATGGTTACTTTGTGAATTTGGATATTGAATATTCTCTAATTTCAGGCTCCCAACATTAACTTTTGCCGTATTTTTTGGAAGCATACATCCTAAACAGATTCCTAGATAATTGTACCATCACTACTTTTGCCAGGATATCTAGGCCTGATCACGATGTCCTTTTTAGAACAGTGAGAAGCCCTAATATTTGCAAATTCTGTTTATGCTGTGCTTTTGTTATACCTGAAGTCGAACCTGGAGGGACAGTTTAAACATTACTTTAAGAGTGTCAGCTCATTAAAATTTATACCAGTGCATTAGTTATGGAAATGGCTTAATTCTGTTTTAATTTTGCTTAACAGACGAGGCAGCCCTCTTTTGATTGGTGTACGAAGTGAACATAAACTCTCTACTGATCACATTCCAATTCTCTACAGAACAGGTAAAAACTCTTCCTACATCATGCCATGAGGAAACTGTATAAATTGAGTGCAGTAGATATAAAGAACTGTTTCCTTTAAATTGAAATAAATGCCTCTTTGGTTAGATCCACACATGTGTATATATAGTTCTGTCTAGACATGAAAAGGATTTGTTGTGATTTCTCTGACGAGTAGAATTTTTTTCTGTTGTATATCCTTAGCTAGGACTCAGATTGGATCAAAATTCACACGGTGGGGATCACAGGGAGAAAGAGGTGGGAAATGCACTCTGCATGGATGGGGAAGACTCTTATCCTCTTTTGTTCATTCTTTACTAATTCTTTGTTCTTGGAGTGAATGAATGTGCTGGGCCTCTAAAAATGTGCTTTTTTATGGGGAAACATATTTTGACATTTTTCTAATTTGCAGAGTATATTTTGTCTGTCTGCTTTTGGCATTTAGAAAACTGCTTTTAATAATTTGTTTCTTTAAGATTTCTGAGATTGAAGTTATAAAATTTATTTTTTTATTTTAAGTTGAAATCATGTCAGATACATTATTATAAATAAGGTGCTTACATTGACAAAAGAGTGTTGTGTGTTAGGCAATTATAGATAGAATTCAGTGGTAGTTATTTGAATACTATATTCTAACTTCTTACAAAATTATGTTTAAATGGTCTTTATTTTATGCATGACATTTTACTTTTAGATTTACATTCAACATCTTGATTGCCATGTTTGAAATTGGAGTCTTTTTATATTGTCTATGTTTGAAATTTGTTATTTTTTTATAGAACTTTCAGCCATACAAACTCTGGATAATTTTATTGATATAATTAGACCCCCAAAAATGGCATGCTCTTTTCATTTACTTATTATGAAAAGCTTTCCAAGTAAAAGATAGGGAGTGGTAAATTCATTGAAATTGAAACCCATGTTATTAATGTATAATTTTTGGTTTCTTGGAAAAAAATAGCAAAGGATTCTAAACCTCTTCGTCTTTAGATAGTAACTGCTTTAGCTCTTTTATCTAAAGCAGAAAGTTATTTCCTTAAATAGCCTTCGACCTTGAAATGGTAGGATTTCTTCTTACATCCCCCTCCCTCTCCTTCTCTTTTCAGAAGAAAAACTAGTTTACCAATGAAGGTACAGAATTTTGGATCCAAAGTTGCAGATTCCTGTTAATAACCCTGCTTCTTTATACATTACTTCTGTGTTATTATCTTGCACATTTTCTTAGGCTGCTTTTAGAAATAATGGAAAAACATTGGCTAAGATCTTAAGTCAGAGGAGAAATCTATCATGAGACATTTTTTTAAGATGAGGCATCATATTTTAGTGACCTTTATTTCTCTAGTTGCTAGTAGGTAGATAATGTATGACTCAGCAAAGTTTCATTTAAAAGGTTCAGTTTCTTATTCAAGAGACTGTGTAAAGGGGAGAACACGGGACCAGCTTTTAAGCTTTCGCTATTTTCTCTGGGTGTAACGACTGACCAAAAAAAGGGGGATAGTAATAATTGTGTGCCACTCAAATCAGATAATTGATGTACCGCAAAACATTTTATAGATTGTAATAGGTATAGGTATCAAGTGGTAACGTGCTTTTTATTTAAATAGGCAATGATACCTTAAATCCTTCTAAATCTTAGAATTAAATATACCTTGTTACTTGAAGAATGACCATTTGGAGAAGGAATATAGTGAAATTTGATACCATTAGGGCATTTTATGACCAAAGCTGGTGGTATTTATTTTGAAAGTCTAGGTGCTGGGCTATCCTTCTGTATGTTCTTTGATTCACTTTTTTTTTTTTAATGTTTTATTTATTTCTAGGAGAGAGAGAGAGAGACAGCGTGAGCAGGGGAGGGTCAGAGAGAGAGGGAGTCACAGACTGAAACAGGCTCCAGGCTCTGAGCTAGCTGTCAGCACAGAGGCCTACGCGGGGCTCGAACCCACGAACCGCGAGATCATGACCCAAGCGAAAGTCAGACGCTTAACTGACTAAGCCACCCAGGCGCCCCGATTCACTTTTTTACATTAGTAAAATTCACTCTTTTTTGATGTGCAGTTTCATGAGTTTTGTCAAGTGCAAATGGTTATAACCACCACCGTCCCCGCAAGTTCCCTCCAGCTGTAGCCAACCAGCCCTTGTTCCTGTTCCCAGCCCTTGGCAAACACGGATCTGCTTTATCCTTCTGTAGCATTACTTTTTCTAGGATGTCCCATTACAGGTAGTTTTTAAAGTGTGATATCTTTTTTGCTGTTGAATTTGGATGGAAAGGGCTGTTGTATTTTCATGTGTAAAACCCACCAAATGAGCATGAATTGTGGAGAAATTTGGATGTACATTTTTACAAAAAAAATTTTTTAAGTTTATTTTTTGAAAGAGAGACAACATGAATCAAAGAGGGGCAGAGAGAGAGGGAGAGAAAGAATTCCAAGCAGGCTCCATGCTGCCAGTGCAGAGCCTAATGCGGGGCTTGAATCCACGAAACCACAAGATCATGACCTAAGTTGAATCCAAGAGTCGGATGCTTAACTGACTGAGCTAACCAGGTGCCCCTGATGTACATTTCTAAGAATAATTATAAGCAAGTCTTTATAGACCTGCATTTAGACGACAGACACAACATGAATGTTTACAAGTATATTTATAGTGTCCTAAGGCCGTTGTGTCATAGGTTATAAGGTCTAGTATGTCCCGATCTCAGATAAAGGTGCTTTTTTGTCTCTTTGACATTTGTATAGATTTTAATTAGTGTTTTTTTTTTATATTTGTCTAATTTGTCAAACTTCACTTTGCTTTCCAGTTTTGACTTTAGTTGTGAATGAGCAAAAGGGAAACAAATTCTTCATTCATGACTTGACATATTAAGTAGAGATGCCAGAATTCTTAAGTTCTAGAATTAAAAGGACATTATTGCAGGCAACCAGTCTCTCCTTTGCTGTCCTGCCCACTGTTCCTTTTTAATGTATTCAATTAACTTCTATCTATTAAAAAAAAGTATATTGTTATTGCAGAAGGATTGTATTTTATCCTGACTTAAAACAAATGTAAGATAATCCCATTTTAAGAAGAAGAGGTTCTAGTTTATAATGCTTCCAGTCCTTAGCAGTAGATGCCATATACGGTAAATCATAGAGAGTTGTTAAGTATCTTTGTTTAAAAGTCACAATTAGTGGGGCGCCTGGGTGGCTTAGTCGGTTAAGCGTCCGACTTTCGCTTAGGTCATGATCTCGCGGTTCGTGGGTTCGAGCCCCACATCGGGCTCTGTGCTGACTGCCAGCTCAGAGCCTGGAACCTGTTTCAGTCTGTGACTCCCTCTCTCTCTGACCCTCCCCTGCTCACGCTGTCTTTCTCTCTGTCTCCTAGAAATAAATAAAAAACATTAAAAAAAAAATCACAATTAGTGTAGACTGCAACCTGATTTGCTATGCTGACTTTTAAAATCTAGAGGTTTTGTTATAATAAAAATTAGTATGCCACTAGTTTTCACTTTTTCATTGAATAATTTTGACATATTTAGTGTCATTTTAATGATAAGTTTAGGTACACAAACTTCTGTGTATTCTATCGTTTTGTATAAATTTAAATTAAGATTAGGCTTATATATACTTTTAATTTAAAAAAAGAGTTAGTGATAATAGTGAATTATTTGCCTTTTACCTGGAAAAGAAATATTTAAAAATTTGTAATGTAGCACTGTTATCTGCCACGCTCTCTTTGATAGTTGCTATTTCACTCTACACTTTTTGTCTGTTCTTGTTGGCTTATTGCATGGAAATAAGGTGATCTACCTAGCATTTTAGAATTGCTGAAATTATTTTGTGTTGCTATGGATTTTTTGTTGATTTTGAAGAAAATTATGTATATTTCTATATTGGTCATGGTCTTCTACACGTGTGCTGATTTGTGTTACCTCTGTGCTCTAGGCAAGGACAAGAAAGGAAGCTGTAATCTCTCTCGTGTGGACAGCACAACTTGCCTTTTCCCTGTTGAAGAAAAAGCAGTGGAATATTACTTTGCATCTGATGCAAGGTGAGCGTCTTTCCTTGATTCAGAGAATTTTAGCAAAACCTCTCATGTTACAGAAACCAAAAGTCATTTTGTATATATCTTGTTACGCTGTGTAAGAGAATTTTGTCAATTAGGGAAATGTTGGTGCTTTTTTTGGAGATGTGGTCCTAAGAAAACTTTTTCTCTCAAGTCAAAGCACGCAGGTTAGTTTTCCAAGAAAAGATAACAGCTCTTGAGTCTTATTCCAGCATATTAACTGATCTCTTGTATATTTTTCCTCTTCTTTTTGGAGCCTTAGCCAGGTCTTATAGGGAGGAGAAATTTTAGATTGGAGAATAGAATGGTTTAGTGTCCCACCAGTTATAAGTTATAGTATAGTTGCTGAACCATTGTAGTTTTAGTCCATTAAGGACACACCTTTTTAGTTCAGAAGTAATTTGCAGTGTAATCACTTTTTATAAAAGAAATAGTACTAGACTAAGCATTTTGAGTGAAAAATACTGTGGGATGCTTAGATGCATTTATAAATGAAATACTAATAGTGATGAGGATAAAGCAGAATCACTCACGTTGCTGACAAGTATTTGGAGTCATTTGTTGTGCCTGAAAGTAAGGGGATCTAAAGATGAGAGCGTGTCGCAGGTTAGATCTTGCCGGGAATGCATTATCTCGGTGGAAGAATAAGCTTCACTGTTGCCTAAGTTTGGCAGCTGTGGAGTCAGTGCTGGGATGCTTCATTGCTGTCACTGAGTCAGTTGGTTGGACTTGACAGTTATAGTTAAATAAACTAGAAATTGTCGTTCACTCCGACATTCATATTGAACACTCTGAGCAAAGCCATGTGGTATGCTTAAGAGATAATGGTGAGTAAAAATAAAAATACTCTTGTCCCATGGCTGGAGTTGGTGGAGCATGCGACTCTTGATCTTGGGTTTGTGAGTTTGAGTCCTGTGTTGGGGATGGAGATTACAGTCAGTCAATCAATTCCTATGTTGGGGATGGAGATTACAATCAATCAATCAATTCATTCCTTTCCTTCTCTTCCTTTCTCCCTTCCCTTCTTTTCTTCCTTGCTTCCTTCCTTGCTTGCTTCCTTCCTTCCTTACACACACACACACACACACACACACACACACACACACACACAGACACTTGTCCTTAAGGAGCTCCTTACTGGAGGAGACAAATTTTGATCAGTCATGCAAGTGTAGAATTCCAGCTGTGACAAGAGCCACAGAACCCCTATAACAGAGTGACTTACACTCCTATGGGTAAATTTCTTTAAAGGAATGACACTTGAGAGATAAGGACATATTAGGAGTTAATTAGGTGATGAGGTAGAGGGAAGAACATTCATTTCTGCAAATCCGTCTATGAGAGTTCAGGATGGGTAGCAGTGTGGCTGGCATAGAGAGAGGAAGTTTGGTGGGAGTGGAGGCTAGAGAAGGAGGTGGGGTCATGCTTTGTACTTTGTGGTTTTCTGAAGAGCTAAAAGGGAAGCCATCAGGTGTTTTGTTGGGTGAGGGAGAAATCTTGGTTAGAGTTGCCTTTTGATATTCATTTTGGCAGAAATAGAAAACGGATGGAGGGAGATTAGAGGGGATGTGGTTGAATAAGTTAGCAGGTTACTACAGTAGTCCAGCCAAGAGCAGATGGTAGCTTGAACTGGTTTGTGGTGGTGGACATATAAGCCTTGAGAAATATTTAGGAGTTAGGGGCGCCTGGGTGGCTCAGTCCATTGAACGCCTGGCTTCCGCTCAGGTCATGATCTCGCGGTTCGTGGGTTCGAGCCTCGCATCAGGCTCTGTGCTCACAGCTAGCTCAGAGCCTGGAGGCTGTTTTGGATTCTGTGCCTCCCTTTCTCTCTCTCTCTTTCATAAATTTAAAACATTTAAAAATTTTTTTTAAAAATTAGAGGATTTGGTGATAGATAGAGTGAGGGCTATTCTGACCTGATCTAATCTATTTTGGTTTAATGTGTTGTACTGAGATCCTTTTATTCATTGTTTATGGTAACCGCCAACTGCCCTGTTGGGAATGGCCTTGGTAACCAGAAAGTTTTCAGAGATACTACAGGGTGATAGGTTTGAATTTAAACATGGGCCATGTGTCCTAATGATAGTTTTATTTGTAATAATCATTCTTGATTGTTGATCATACTGTCTCCTTGAATATTTTATAGTGCTGTCATAGAACATACCAATCGCGTCATCTTTCTTGAAGATGATGATGTTGCAGCGGTGGTGGATGGCCGTCTTTCTATCCATCGAATTAAACGAACTGCAGGAGATCACCCTGGACGAGCTGTGCAAACCCTCCAGATGGAACTTCAGCAGATCATGAAGGGTGAAAGTTTTTGTCTTGTTATAGCTTGGTGTTCTTAAGGGGAAGGAGACATTCTACTTCCTATGGTAGTGTAGGAATCTGATGACATGGTGCTGACTGAAACCTTCCACATGATTATTGCAGGGTAACCCCAGGGAAAGGGATGATTCTTTGGAAAATTATCTGCTGGTCTTAAAGTAGTTGTCCTTCAAACTAATTCAGGGTTGGTTAAAAAACAGATTGATCATTGAAGTGGTTCTTGATATTTTTGGTACTTTATAAGCATAGTTTGTGTTCTGTTCTTTATTCCTCTCTTATTCTCTCTGTGCTTCAGTTTTCTCTTCTACAGAATGAGAATAGGACCTACCTTGTTAAGGTTGTTTTGAGGATTAATTTATGTAAAGCCTTCAGAATAGTGCCTGACTTGCTTAGTGAGCCCTACATACTGTTTGCTGTTAACTGTTAACAATTATTGCCATTGTGTTTTTTTATTCTCTTCTTTTGTCATGGGGTCGAGGTGGGATAAAGGCTAATGTTTATTGCGTAACTGCTATATTTCAGATCTTTCCTGTATTAACCCATACTACAATGCTGTGAAGTAGCTGCTGTTCTTACTTTACAAATTAAGGAATTTCCCCAGAGCCATTTAGGTGGTAAAGGATAGAACCATGATTTAAACCTAGATCTGACTCTAAAACTTTAGCTTCCCATTCCTTTTACTTTCACTGCATATTTTAGGTATGAAGTTCCTTGTTTCTTGCTTATTTTTCTTTACATAGGATAAAATGTCATATGTGAATGTTGTACTCTGTTGCATGAGCCCTCATTTCATTTACTAAGATGATGTTACAGGAGGTAGACTTTTAGTTGGGTACAAATTTGTTATTTTAATGATATAATTTATATTACTTTAGGCAACTTCAGTTCATTTATGCAGAAGGAAATTTTTGAGCAGCCAGAGTCCGTTGTAAACACCATGAGAGGAAGAGTCAACTTTGACGACTATACAGGTAATTACATGAGTTATTTCAGAGTCTCCCGTGGGGCTTGGCACTGGCAGCCTGAAAGTTCACTGTCTTTCACAGCCTTCTAGAAAACTGTGGCTACAGCCATCAGTGGAGCCCAGTCATCCTCTAAAAATCCTTCAGTATATTATTCCACTGATAGGCGATATACCTAGAATAGTCAGATTCATAGAGACAGATGGTAGATTAGTGGTTACCAGGGGCAGAGAGAGGGAACAAAGGTGAAGTTATTATTTAATAGTTACAGAATTCCAGTTTGGGAAGATGAGGAAGTTCCGGAGATGATTGGCAGTGGTGGTAGCACAACAGTGTGAATGTGCTTAATGCCTCTGAACTGCATCCTTTGATATTGTTAAAATGTTAAATTTATGTTCTGTGTATTTTAGCACAGTAAAAAAGGGGAGATAATAGCTAATGGTTACCATAGGCTGAAAGGAGGGGTGGAGAATGACTGCTAATGGGGATGGGGTTTGGGGCAGGTGATGAAATGTTCTAAAATTAGGTAGTGGTGATGGTTGTACAACTCTGAATATACTAAAAACCACTGATTGTACACTTTAAAGGGGGAATGTTTTGGTATGTGACATCTCAATAAGGTGGTTCTAAAAAATGTAAAAAATGTCTAGAAAGTCACACTTGACAATTAAAGGAGTATTAGGGTAATTTTCCTGGAGGGGGGAGAGTCCTCTAGTGTATCATTGAAAGCATTTAACTTCCTTTCACTTCAGAAAACCTTTAATGGTCACTTGCTGTATACCAGGGCCTCTTCTGGGTACTGATTCTCCTCTCATTGGGAAGTTTACATGTATGTGCTTGGCCTAGATTTTCTCAGTTTCTAGATGACTGAAGGTGTGAACTTCCCTGCAGGTTTTCCAGGTGTTTGCTTAATGCCTTTTGAGAGAACCTGTATCTTCCTGCCTGTTTAAGATAGCGCTGAGAGTGCCACTCTGGTTGTATGTCTGTACCTTGTGTCACAGGAGTGTGCGCACCTTTCATAGATGAGTTTGAGATGGACTCTCTGTGGTCAGATGATAAGCTGTTTATTGCAAAATCACATTTTTGGAATACTGCTCATTCATCATGGCAGTTTAATAAACAGTTTAGCAAACAAACTTTGGGCTAGGCTTCTCAGCATGAATTAGCTTTTGAGAAATAATAGCTAGTGTGCAAAAATCTGTCCCCAAATCTGTGTGTCATATGGACACTGTTAAGCGTCTTCTTTATGCCATGTCCTGTTGATTGATTTCTCGGAATAAACACTGTCTCTGTATTTTTTCTTTTCTGAGCAGCATCAGACTATCTCAACTGAAGCTGAATTGTAAACTGAACATCTGTGTTCAGAACACCATGCTGAACATAACAGGGACTATAGGAAAATTATTTCTAATATGGTCTCTTTGAGGTTTTCATAAATCTAGAAGTGGGGAGACTATATCAGTATTTAAAGAAAGGTAAAATATGATATCTGACATTAGAAACACAGTTTAATGTTGAAATGTTTAATGTTGAATTTGGAAGACAGAAGGAATCCGTCTGTGGCCAGGGCCTTTGGGGCCAGGGCAGGGTTCACGAAGCAGGCAGGCATGAGTTTGAGAGATTTGGAAGGTTTAGATAGGTGGAGATGACAGGGGAGCGTTGCAGTCGGAGAGGACAGCGGTAGCTGAAGGGGAGGTCATGGAAAACCACGGGCAAGCTGTTGGCAGAATAACGTGTAGTCCAGTTGGCCACATGTAGTACTTTAAGCAGAGTAAGGAACAGTAAGTCTGGGAAAGACGGTGGGAGGAGCCGCCAGGGGGTCTTGGAATGCTCTAAAGTGGGGGGTGCAGGGGGACCACCTTGTGTAGAAGTTGTAGAGCTAGCAGGAAGCTTAGAAACCAGAGCTTCACTGGGGTGAACTGGGTACCAGTCTGCAATGTGCACTGCAGAAATGAGAGGCCGAAAGGCAGTCAGTCGCCAGTTAGGTAGTTGCATCCGGGCTGAAGTGAGGGGGAAGGAGGGGAGAAAGGGGAGCTGCATCTGCCTGTGTGGGGCTGTTAAGGTGATTGCGCTGGAAGGATTGGGAGAGTAGCAGTAAGGACCACCTTATGGTATTTATGGGAGGAAGATCGGGGAAAAGATTTAATTCATAAGGGAAGACAGTGAGATAAACTCTGAGAAGTTCATGATTTTATTTTATTTTTTGTAAAGATTTTATTTTATTTTTTTAATGTTTTATTTATTTCTAGGAGAGAGAGAGAAAGGGAGACAGCTTGAGCAGGAGAGGGTCAGAGACAGAGGGAGTCACAGACTGAAACAGGCTCCAGGCTCTGAGCTGGCAGTCAGCACAGAGCCCGACGCGGGGCTCGAACCCGCGAACCGCGATATCATGACCTAAACGAAAGTCGGACGCTTAACCGACTAAGCCACCCAGGCGTCCCGAGAAGTTCATGATTTTAAAAAGCACTTTTCTCAATGTTATGTTCCTCACAAAAGTTCTGTAATACAAACAGCATAGCTGTTAACTTTTTTTATTGAGGCAAGGAAATTGAGGCTCTGTCAGTTTGAGTGTCTTGCCAAAGGTCACGTTGCTAGTCCGTTATGGAGCCGGATTAGGTTCCAGTGTCCAGGTGTGATCTTGAATATACTCCATCCCTGCGCCCGTCCTCAGAGCACTCTTGCTGCTTCTAGCAGCCTGGCCTCCCTAATCAAAACTAAGCTTCTCTCAAAAGCATCATCCATTCAGGCCTTGAATGACTTTCCAGAATTACCTCCAACCTCCTTCAGCCAGCAGGGAATTTGCTAGTTTTTAGGGAACTCGTTGTTAGGCAGCTGATCTTACCACTTTACTTCCTTGTCATTGGTCATCTGGAATAGAAGTCTCTCTAGTGGTCTTTCTGCTTTTATACTGAGTCATCTCTGCACTGATCTGCTGTTGGATGATCTGAACACAGCCTCTTGATATCGTTTGCTTTCTTCCCAGACCTTTCCAGTATGTGCCGAGGTCTGTGGAAGAATACTGCAGGCAGAGGTGCATGAACCTTGGTCTAGTGCAGAAACCGCAAGGAGGCCAATCTGGCTGCAGCGGCCGGGGTGGGAGGGAAAGTACTGGGAGATGAGGTCAGAGTTAAGCAGGAGACAGGGCATGTGGGCACTTGAAGCCATAATAAGGAGTTTAGATTTTATTCCAAGTTACTTGGGAAACTGTTGAAAACTTTTTGTGGTTTTGTTTTGTTTTATTTTATTTTCCAATTTGCTGATTTTATTTTAAAATAGAGAAATATAATACACCCTCTCAGTACTGAAATTTAAAAGGGAGAACATAAAGTTATTCAGAAAAATTAAAAGCAAAACATGTGCCTTAATTTTATATTATAAATTATAAAGTTGAGGTAGAAAGAAGTATATGGAGGTAAAGAGCAGGAGCGGAGTAGACAGACCAAGGGCGTGTCAGCCACAGAGGATGCTGCCCGGGGGTGTGCAGGGCCATCTTCTCAGCCATCCCCCTGAACTGCCCTGATCTCTGGTAGCCGCAGGACCTTGGGTAGCATACCCACTTGGTGGGTGCTTAGGAAATATTAGTCAAATAATGGAATGGATGTTGAATGAAAATGTCTCATAGCTAGAAAAGTAGCCTTTTGTTGAGGTATTTCTACACAAGATGCCCTTAGAAGAACACATAAATAGCTGTGGAGACAGAAAGAGGACAGACTCCTTGGAAAGTTTTGAGATCACTTTACGGTTTTAAAGAATCACTCTAAGAGGTGATTTTATTCTGGCAGTGTATGGAGAACAGGCTCTAGGAGGTGGGGATAGGAGAGAGAGAAGTTAGGAAAGCGTTGCTCTTGTCTAGGGCAGAGATGTTGGACATCTATAGTGATGGCAGTATAGGCTCCTTTTCAAGGTGCGCTCACAGGACCTGCTGGGGGTGGATGTGAGGACGGATAGGGGCAGTCTAGGGGCATTGCTATCAGGTGCCTGGGGTGGCATTTACTGAGATGGGAAGGACTGGAAGGAAAGGGGTTTATATGGTGTTCAGCGTAGTGTTCTGGGTGGGAACACTGTTCGTGTGGGAAATGAATGTAACTAAGTATTTTCCCAGGTAGCTTAAAGAGATGCAAGTAAATATAATAAAATTCACCATTCTTGGTGTATAATTCTGTGAGTTTGACAGACTTCCGAAACATGATCATAGCTCTAAGCTCCACAGCCATCAAGATGAAGCACAATTCCATCACCCTAGAAACCTCCGCGTGCCCCTGTGTGGCTAGCCCCTTCCCCACCCCCAGCCATCGGTGTAGTGATCTCTCGTCATGGCCCTATGGTTTTTGCCTTTGAGATAAATTTTAATCTAAAGAGAGAAATGAAAAAAATGACCAGACAGGGTAGAGTGTGATAAAACCCTCAGGTGTGTGGGATGCAGGAGGGTAAGGCTCGTTACAGGTTTGGGGAGGACGGTTGAGTTGTGACCTATTTAATTTCGTTTTAAAAACCATAGAGAACTGTGCTTCCTAAGAGGAGTAGAAATTCTTTAAAATGGTAGTGTTGTTTCCCAGTCCCCAGATTGGCACTGGACACTCATGAAAAGTGATTACCTATTTCATGTAGTTCTTTCCTAAATAATTATATACATAAACTTTTATTTCAGTGAATTTGGGCGGTTTGAAGGATCACATTAAGGAGATCCAGAGGTGTCGGCGTTTGATTCTTATTGCTTGTGGGACAAGTTATCATGCTGGTGTAGCAGTAAGTGGCTTCTTAAGATTTTCACCGTTTGATGTTGGATATTAGAAGGTATCTGTGACACACCATGTAAAATTATGCTTTGTTACATTATGTTGTGAAGACCAAAATCAGGAAGCTCCGGGGCAGAACTGTTAATAGCTGTTGGAATTGTTTATCAGTGGAAGATTTGCTTTAGAAAGGTCCCTAGATAATCCAGGTAGACCACCTGCAGGGTCTTCCTGGAAGGCCAAGGGTGGGAAAGGTTTTCTATAAGAAAAACTCCTATAGGAGCAGTCATTAGATTTTGCTTATCATTATTTTCTTGACTCAAGACAGATGGCTGGTAATGTGTTGAGCCTCAACAGGCTTTTACTTGGTAGGCACATATCTGCAAGCAAAGAAAGTCTACTTTTTGTCAGACTTTGTTCTTTAAATTCCTACTTTGGAAGCTAAATTTTTAAAATGTTTTACTTAGAAAACGTTTTCCAGTTCTATTGAGAAATAATTGACATACATCATTTTATAAATTTAAGATGTGTAACATGATGGTTCGACTTAGGTGTGTTGAGAAATGATCACCACAGTAGGTTCAGCTACCATCCATCTTCTCCTAGAGATACCATAAGAAGAAAAAAAGAGATTTTTCTTTGTGCTGAGAACTCTTAGGATTTACTCCCTTAACAGCTTTCCTGTATATCCTACAGCAGTGTTTGGTGGTCATCATGTTGTACATTACATTGTTGGTGGTTTTTTATCATACAACTGGCAGTTTGTACCTTTTACCATCTTCTTCCAGTTCCCCCTCTTCCCACCCCCACCATCTGGTAACCACAGGTCTGATCTTTTTTTTGTAAGTGAATTTGTTTTTATTTCGTTGTTGTTTTTTAAATTCCACACATAAGTGAATCATGCAGTATGTTTTTCTCTGTGATGCTTATTTCACTTAGCTTAATGCCCTCAGGGTCCATCCACGTTGTCACAAATGATAAGATTTCCTTGTTTTTCATGGCTGATAAATATTCCTGTGTGTTTGTGTGTGTGTGTGTGTGTGTGTATACCACAACTTCTTTATCCATTCAATAATTGATGGACAGTTAGGTTGTGTCCATGTCTTGGCTTTTGTAAATAATGTTGCTGTGAACATGAGGGTGCAGATATCTTTTCAAGTTAGAGTTTTCTTTACCTTTGGATATATTCCCAGAAGTGGAATTGCTGGATCATATGGTAGTTCTATTTTTCTTTTTTTGAGGGTCGTCTATAATGTTTTCCATGGTGGCTGTACCAGTTTATAGTCCTGCCAGCAATGCACAAGGGGGGAACTGTCTGTTCTTGTCCTTTGCCCATTTTTTTAATCGGGTCATTTAATTTTTTTGCAGTTGAATTTTATGAGTTTTTTAATATGTTTTAGATACATGGTTTACACATATTTTTTTCTCATTCTGTTGTGTACTTTTCACTTTGTTGATGGTTTCTTTTGCCATGCAGAAGCTTTTTGGTTGGATATAATCTCACTTGTTTATTTTTTAATTAGTTTTTTGTGGTTTAGGTGTCATATCCAAGAAATCATCACAAAGACTTACATCAAGGAACTTCATTCCCAAGAAAAATTCCCATTTTTCTTGGAAGTCCATGGTTTCAGACCTTACTTTTTGTTTTATGGCAGAGTTCATATTTTTTTATTTGAATATAGCTAACACACAATATTACATTAGTTTCAGGTGTATGACATAGGGATTCAACAAAGTATTGTATGCTATACTCACAAGTATAGCCACCATATTTCACCATACGATGCTATTACAACATACTTGCCATATTCCCTATGCTGTGCCTTTTATTGGCATGATGTAAATAAGTGGAATCCTGTATCTCCCACTTCCTTTATCACCCTTTTTTGTCATACCTTACATTTACTCTTTAATCAATTTTGAGTTAATTTTTGGGAAGCTGAAACTCTGTATCCAAGATGTGTGTTGGTTGTCTGTGCAGCAGCATAGGAATATAATGGTCTTTTGGTCCAGTAAATCAGATCCATGTGTAGTGTTCTTATGAAGAGACCGTTTATAATGCTGTTGATGTAGCATTATAAATAGAGAACTCCCATAAGTAGAGAAGACCCTTACACACTCAGTTTCTACTTTTAGGATTGATTGCGAAGTTTATGACATAGTAGTTTTTTATTTGCTGGGGTGTAAGTATTTATTATCTGTACCCGTGGAAGCCAGTCATTTAACTAGTGATAGAAATTAGGTGATCGTCTAGCCCTTGCATCTCAATTCTCTTACCCACCCATTCCCCAAATCACATGGTCTAAAAAGGAAAGTCTAGGCACTATTCAAGGGGAGAGTTCTAAGAAAGTGCTTGTTTTGATCATGGAAATAAAAGAATGAATTAAAGAGGTGAGTGTAAATGAAGGGATTGGACAGTTCCCTGGTGGCTTAGATCTGTTGATACTGAGTAAGCCCTCTATTTAGAAATCAAAAAAAACTTGATTAAATGTTTCATCTAATGCTCCACCTGAATTTTAGGGCAGACATTTTATGCTATGTTAGAATTCTCTAATTGTGAAATTAGAGAAAATGTAAGGTTTGTTTTGTTTTGTTTTTTGATAGATGGCGAGACTACTGTAGTTAATGAACATTAAAAGTCCCACTGTGGTTTGTCATACAAAATAGTGTCATTAATTTTGTTCTGTCTAGTTTTTTGGTTTTGTGTGGTTTTGATGGAATCCAAAGTGAATGACATATATGCTTAGCTGCTTTTTTTATGTGTGTAATATGTATCCTGAACAATAACAATCAACTGAAATCATTCTAAGTATAGTTTGCTTTTCAAAATGTTAATTGTCACTGGGTTTTTTCAGTGATCTGCAGTCAGTGGAATTTATAACAGTAAATTAGTCTCTTAGGATGAAAATATGTCATTCTGTCTGTTTATAAAGAATTGCTTCCACTGAAGGAAAAAGACATTTATTTGCACAGATATATCTTGAGATTATTTTTGTGGGCTATATTTTAAAATATCTGGTAAGTTGCCAGATTTGTACCTTTCTTTGTTTATTTTGAAGAATATAATTCTGATGTAATATATTATGACGGGGAGGTTCGATTTCTATTTAAGGGAAAACATTTAGCATTTTAGGGTCAGTAACTTTATGTATAATTAGTAAAATACACCAATGGAAAAAGTTAGTTAAAAAGAAGATTTTATCTTTGGAGACTTTATGGAGATGATGTTATAACATTGTTAAAAGTGCCAAACCAAAGATCTAGAACAAAAAACCATTTAGTTTCCTTTTTTTAAGTTGATTTATTTATTTTTGAGGGAGAGAGAGAGAGTGTGTGTGTATGCAAGCAGGGGAGGAGCAGAGAGAGAGAATCCCAAGCAGGCGGGAGCCTGATGTGGGCCCATACCCCTTAGTTTACTTTTGTGGAAAAGAAAGTTAAAGGAGTGAGGCACCTGGGTGACTCAGTAGGTGAAGCATTTGACCCTTGATTTTGTTTGACTCAGGTCATGATTGTGAGATTGAGCTCCACATCTGGGCTCTGCGTTGACAGTGCGGAGCCTGTTTAAGATCCTCTCTCTTTCTCTTCTCCCCCTCCCCTGCTCACGCTCTCTCTTTCTCTCGAAAAGGAAAACAGTTAAAGGGCTATATAAATAAGGATATATATATAATAAGGATAAATATAAATATTTATAAGGATAATATTTATAAGGATAAATAAATAAGGATAAATATATATAAATAAGGAAACATTTACCGTTGTTCACTACTTGAAGGAGGAGTGCATTGATGGGGCAAGAGATGGGGGCGGGGGACCTTACTTAAAGAAGCAGGTGATCTCCACAACAACTAAGTGTATGCATCTGTAGGGCCTAAAATTTTTGCTGCCTAGAAGCTTTTTTTCTATTGCTTTACATTTTCTGATGATGAGAGTAAAAGGAATTGGATTAGAGTAGAAATTAGTTATACATTAACTAACTAGAATGTAAATAAAAATTTGAAAAGAGAAAAAGGGAAATGAGTAAAAGAAATGTTCTGGTACTCTTTGAATAGAAACACACTACCCCCTATTTCATCCTCCATGCCACAAAGTTTGGAAATAGTAAGCTTTCTTAAAACAAGATTTCTAAAGTGTATTGAGTTTTTTGGGAAATGGTACTATTTATAGATACATAGTATTTTTGAAGTGTTTAATTTTTCATGATTTTTATTATCTGTGGTTATCTCATTTGAAATTTCTCAGTGACTCCTGTATTATATGAATTGTCATTTAAAAATTGGGAATTAGGAAGTTAGAGATAATATTCATGCTAACTCAGAACAGTGCTTTTTCTGCTTTCAAAACATTTTATATGTGTGGGTGTGTTTTCTTATAAGAATATATGCATTGGTAACTGTCTAAAGAGACTTGTACTAAATGTTAACAGTGCTTGGATCCTGGCCGGTGGGATAGTCTGTATAGTTTGTATTTTCTAACAATGTGCGTGTATCATTTTTATAATCAGAAAAAATGATGAGTATACATTGAATCCAAAGGAGTCCAGTGAGTAAGAGTATCTGAAGTAAGGTCATATGACCAGGTCATCTTTTCCCTGCAGACACGTCAAGTTCTCGAAGAGCTGACCGAGTTGCCTGTTATGGTGGAACTTGCCAGTGATTTCCTGGATAGAAACACACCAGTTTTTCGAGATGATGTTTGCTTTTTCATTAGTCAGTCAGGTATGCTAATTTTAAAAACTTGAAGGAAAGGAAAGTCATTCTTGCTAGCATATCTCAGCAGAAACTGCTATTTGACAATAAATAGGTATTCAGATGACTTGACATACACATTTATTTTGATATTACATAGCTGTTTCTGAATGTGTAAAATTACTGCATTTTACTCTCAAGGAGCTGAATTTTCCAAGACAAGGAAGAGAGATCCTAAAAAGTAGGAACCTATTATTAAAAGTTTAACAAACTTATTATTTTAAGTGTACATTTTAAATTTTACTTAAATGAGATTCATGAAAGCATAGTTAGTTTTTTGTTTTTGCAGCTAAGAACCAGGATTTGCTGATTGCTCTGTGTGTTACTTTTGTCTTCTTCTTACACAGGTGAGACCGCAGACACCCTGATGGGTCTTCGGTACTGTAAGGAGAGAGGAGCTTTAACTGTGGGCATCACAAACACGGTGGGCAGCTCCATATCAAGGGAGACAGACTGTGGGGTTCACATCAATGCTGGGCCCGAGATTGGCGTGGCCAGCACAAAGGTAAGCCTTCACTTAGTTCTCATGATTATTTAATCATGGCACTGCTGGGGCACACTAATCTGTTCTTTGTAGTTCATTTGTTAGCACTTACAGAACTTATAAAATTTGCTAATCATTGTCATTATTGTAAGACATAATGGTCAATAATTAGATAAAACACTTGTCGTTCCCTGCCTCAGTCCCATCTTGAGGGGTCGAAAGGGACAAGTGTATATAACATACTTCATTCTGGAAGGGCATCTGCTGGCTATCCATTTATCACTTCTGTTCCTCCTGCCAGTGTCGTGGGGTACATAGTAAGTACGATGTCCTCTTCTTCCATTAAGGATAGGGAATTAGAAAAATAACAAATTCAGAAGCATCCAATTAAAAAAAAAGAAATATCTGGTTTAATTCTAATAGTTTTTGATATTTTTATTTGCATACTGATAGTTTCTAATAAATACACCAAAAGGTACATATTATCTTTGAAAGTTTGTAAGGGGAGGCACACCTTTGGTATAAAATTTGCCTATTTAAAAAAATAATGAATATCCTTTGACAGTATCTGTTTCTCTTTGGATACTGCACCTGTGAAGATTTAAACACTTTTTTTAGGGCCTTCGACTACTTTGCTCCTTGAAATTGGGATATATGTAAATTTAGTATTAGTAATAAAAATAGGAATCTTAGATATATAAATGTAAAAGATGTTCTCTTTCCACAAATGTATTATTCTTTATGATTTCAGCATTTCTGTTTTTCTGCTTAAGTGTAATATCTCTTGCCGATTGTTTAATAGGATGCTTAGGTATCAGTGAATTTGATTCTAATTAAAGGTGTGTGGAAGATGATGTTAACATGTACAAAACCACATTGGAATTTTTTTCCCTTTTAAAGAAGCTCAGAAGTTTTGGGGGGAGGGGGAGGTTTGTGATTCTTCTGTAAAAACTCTGAGTGAGGTTTTCTGTTTCTTGGTTACTTTGATGTTGCTAACACTATAATTTACAGAAAGCTGAAACCTGAATTTTCTCCATGTGGTAATTAAAACATGTACGATGTTTGTGCTTGGGTTTCGATTCTGTGCCTGAGTAAATAACCAGCCGCCCTCAGCAGCAGCGTCCGGAATTTTGGAACAGTGTCCAAACAGACAACTTTGATCGGGGATTGGCATTCCAAAGCCCCTTTATTCACAACACATGGCGAAACAAGGGCTTCACCGTGGGATATGTGGGATATGGGGTCGTACCACAGAATGGACGCTATTGACTTCCTTTTTCTTAAAATCTTTCTTGAACTGTGAGCTTCTAGGGGAAGTACAATTTTTTTTTTTATTTCTTAATCTGTTTCTCACAGAAACTTTAATTTTTCTCAATGTTTTATTATAATTGTCAAACACACAGCAGAGGTAGATGAATTTTATATGAACACCCACATACCCATCACTGAGATTCTACCATTAACCTTGTTTTTCTGCAGCTTTATTGAGGCATACATTTCACACCATGGTATTCACCAGTTTTCGGTGTATAGTGTTAATAAATTTGTCTGTGGCACTATCACTACCGACCCATTTTAGAAGACTTGCTTGAAAAAAAGTTCCTTTGTGCCCATTTACAGTTAACCCACACTCCTACCGCTCAGCCTCAGCCTGAGGTGGCTACAATTGCTTTCTCTTGCTATATTATGTCATTTTCTAGAAATTTCTTATGAATGGGATTTTGTAATGCATGACTTTTGTGTCTGGCTTCTTCCATTTAATAGGACGTTTTTGAGATTTTTTTCATGTTATTTCTAGCAGTAGTTCTTTTTTTGCAGGTCGTTTTAAAAAACCTTTTTATTTTGAAATAACTATAGGTTTATAGGAAGCTGCAAAGATAGTACAGAGAAGTCCATGTACTTATCACCCAGTTTTCCCCAATGGGTACATCTTATATAAGAAAATAAGTATATTTTCATAGTATGTATTTTAATTAATTTCTTAGAAAAATGACTCCCTTAAAGTTTTTAATAAGCCTGGCAGTTTAGTCTTCCTTTAATTTTTCTTGGGTTCTAAAGTAATTTTGTTTTCTTCAACTGCGTTAGACATTCTAGGCTTAGAATTGTACAAGTTTTGCGGTTTTTAGTAATAGACTGTTTCTGAATGGCAAATATGTTTATGTGTTAATAGGTGATCAAAAAAGTTTATCATTGGTCCTAATCCCTGGCCCCGTGATGGCGCTAGCACAAGAATTCTATAATCTCGATTACAAATCCCCAACTTTGCCTGAAAAACTGTCAGGGCTGGAGAGAGGATAAGTTTCTCATAATATCAGACGTAGGCAGTTTGTGTTTCTGTAGGAATTGATGGGCATAAATGTGCAGGTTTGGCAATTTTTGTATGTTATTGCAGGTGTTTAAAATTTAACCACAGTACTGACTTTTGTTGAATTTTAAGAACAAACCAATAATAGCTTTTTGGCTGAATAAGAAGTAAAACCAAGTTTAAAAGTTCAGAGTCAACATTTTCCTGGTAAATTCTTTCAAACTTCAGTAAATTCTAAGTGCGAGGTGTAACTTGCTTTGCTCATATATTGATGAAATGAAAAGCGTGAAATTGTAAATTAAGCTGCAATAAGAATGCAGTGGGAAAATGTGTGTGTTGAAATTTTTCTATTTAATATTTAAAAACTAGTGTTGAGATGTCTTAACTCCAAATAGGGAAATGTTACTCTATAGAATAACATTTTTAATCATGTGAAAACCATCTTATTGGTTTGAATTGGAAACAGTTTAGGTGTCCCAGGGGTCGCAGATACTGGGTCTCTCCCCTTGTCCGGATCATATGTTTTGTGGTTAATTGGCTTATTGAAAAGTAACCATTGGTAGGAAAAGGTAGACTGGAAGGAACTGGAGTTTAGAATACAGATGTGCTCATTAGCCTGGAGGCAAGGAGCTGCGGATCCACTTCAGTGCTGTGGGGGAAAAATTCACAGCCTACTGGTAAGACACATAGGTACACAGGGACAGGTAGCTGTGGAGGAATGTGTGAGCAGCTGGCAGCTGGGTCCAGCAAGGGGCAGTGGGAAGTCTCACTTAACTACTGGGAAGGTAAGGAGCATTAGCAGACTAATTTTATTATACCGGAGGCTCATTATCCACATTATGACAGGAAAATATTCACTAATGAAGTGATTCCTTATTCAGAGAAGAGTAGTAGAAATTCAGCCTATAATCTACAAAAAACACCAGAATAAATTTCTTAATGTTGAAATCATACTGTAGCTGACATACCACAATAAGTCCTAGTGATTTAATAATAAAAATATAAGGGGGCATTTGGATGGCTCTGATGATTGAGCATCTGACTCTTGATTTTAGCTCAGGTCATTATTCCAGGGTCATGGGATCGACCTCTATACTGGGATCCTTAAGATTTTCTTTCTCCTGAGGTGCCTGGGTAGCTCAGTCAATTAAGCCTCTGACTTCAGCTCAGGTCATGCTTTCGCGGTTTGTGAGTTTGAGCCCTGCATTAGGTTCTCTGCTGTCAGCTTCGATCTCACTTAGAATCCTCTGTCTCCCTCTCCTTCTGCCCCTCCCTTGCTCGCTCGCTCTTTCTCTCTCAAAAATAAACATTAAAAAAGAAAGTTTCCAATATCATATGTGTGCACGTATAGGAGGATTAGGAGGAACTTAACAGAGGACCAAGGGGGAGAAGAAGGGCGGAAATGGTGGGGGAAAGGGAGAGAGGCAAACCATGAGAGACTCTTGAATGCTGACAAAAACTGAGGACTGGTGGATGTGGGGGGGAGGAGGGGTGGGCATGGAGGAGGACACTTGTGGGGTTGAGCACTGGGTGTTATGTGGAAACTAATTTGACAATAAACTATTTGTAAAAAAAAAAGAAAAAAAAGAAAGTTTCCCTCTGTCCTCCCTCATGCGTGCACATGCCCTCTCTGTTTCTCTTTCAAATTAAATAAATAAGAACCTCAAATGCCTAAAGTATAAAATATAGTTTCTCTAAAAGATTTATGAGTTAAAAAGATCTCAAACCTGCTATTAAAAAGACTTAGTACAAAAATAATGACAATGAACAAACATGGTTCAAAATACAAAGTGTGGCCAAAATGACAATTAGAAGTAACTTCATAGCATTAAATGCTTTATTAGAAAAGAAAAAAGAAACCCAGAAAAGCAGGAGACAAATAATAGAGAAAAATGAATGAAATGACTCTCCTTATTTGCAATTGATATGACAGACTACCTACAGAGTTTAAGAATACCAAGTGAAAGATTTCTTAGAATGAATAGGAATTCATACAAAGTGCTTAATATAAAAGATATACATGATATGTTCTCTATAAACTGACAGTGGCTGCTTAGAAAAGATATGGAGGGGGGATGTTTGGAGGAGGGATTCTGTTTTCAGTAGCTATAAAAATACAGTTTTACCAAGTAGTGTCTAAGATGCCCCATAAATACTTGTTGAGTAGATGAAAACTTTATGGACTTTAACATTTTTAACACAAATTGATGGAGATGCTGTTTTTCTGAATGGGAAGATTGTTTTGTAAAGAACTGACAGATCTGTGGGACAGAATCAGTAGTTCTGCAGCATAACTCTAGTAGCTCAAGAGAACTGAGGCTACAGGAAATGTCATGAGCCAGTAGAGAAGGGTGGGCCAAAATGGAAGGAAGATTGACTATCTAAGAATAAAAACACAAGTTAACACCTTGCACTAAAATTAATTTCAGATGGACTAAAAAGAAAAAAATCAAAAAGGGACAGTGAAAACACCAGAATTAAGAAAATTAATAGTTCTTAACTGATGTTTGAATGGAAGGACTAAGCTTAAAAGTACTACTTAAAAGGTTAAAAAAAGAAAACTTCTAAGTTAATAAACACCATTATAAAAAAGGTTTAACTCGAACTGGGAAAAAGTATTTGAAACCTAACAATAAAGACCTTAAGACCGATAAAAAAACAAAACAGAACTCCCAAACCCCAAGTCCAGAAACCAGTGAAGAACAAGTTAAGTCTTAAAAGAGAAAACATAAATGACTAATGAACATGAAACCAATCTTAACTTTTCAGATTCAAGATATTTATGATGAAGTAGTGTTGAGAGGCCATCACCTAGTAGGCAAATGGTAAAAATTGATTAAAAACATAATTTTCAGTATTGCAGTATGGCACAACTGTGCATCTTCGCATGTCTCACATATCTATCTGTCTGTCTGTCTGTCTGTCTTTCTGTCTACCTACCTACCTACCTACGAGTACAGAGCTCCTGACACAGGTCTTGATCCTGCAGACTTTGAGCTCATGACCTGAGCCGAAACCAAGAGTCAGATGCTTAACCGACCCAGGCGCCCCGTTGCTGACTGCAAGTTTTAAAGCATTCACCATTTTACAGCCTAGGAAAGGAAATGTCTTTTAGTTCAAGCTCTTATGAGTAAAAACTTGTTGTGAGCCTGTGTGTCAGGTATTACACAGAGTACTTTACGTTGGTCTCATTTCATTCTCATGATAACCTTGTAAATAAATGTCCCTCTGACAGTTGGGCCATCTGAGGTCTAAAGAGATGAAAAGCTGCTCAAGTTTTAAAACTGCACATCACACACTAGTAAACAAGAAAGAAGGCACTCTTCCTTGGGAAAGTGTTTGTGATTTAATGGAGAATAAGAGCAAGTTATGAAATTATACCTACTCATTAAGTGTCTTAACCATTTAAAGAAAGAAAGGCAGTAAAGATTAGAAGGCACTATTCACAAATGTTATTAATACCATTATTAAAATTTAGTTATTTATTTTTTTTAATGTTTTATTTATTTTTGAGAGAGAGAGAGAGACAGCATGAGCAGGGAAGGGTTAGAGAGAGAGGGAGCCACAGAATTAGAAGCAGACTCCAGGCTAAGAGCTAGCTGTCAGCACAGAGCCCGATGTGGGGCTCGAACCCACGAACTGTGAGATCATGACCTGAGCCGAAGTCGGACACTTAACCGACTTAGCCACCCAGCCGCCCCAAAATGTAGTGATTTCTAAGATTGAGAATTATTTTAATTTCTACCTACTTTTCTACAATTGAAGTTCAAAAAAATTTTTTTTAGCCAAACTGGGGAGGGCGGGGAAGGTCGCAGTGAGCAACAAGTATATTCGTAAAGGTAAAAAAAAACAAAAACAAAAACAGAGAACAATTTTTATTTTATTATTTTTTTAAAAAGATGTTTATGTTTATTTTTGAGAGAGAGAAAGTGGGAGAATGAGTGGGGGAAGGTCAGAGTGAGAAGGAGACACAGAATCACAAGCAGACTCCAGGCTTTGAGCTGTCAGCATAGAGACTGACATGGGGCTTGAACCTATGAACGGCGAGATCATGACCTGAGCTAAAGTTGGAAACTTATTAACCAGCTGAGCCACCCAGGCATCCGTCAAAAAATAATTTTTTAAAAACCAGCCAAACTGGTGCAAGTACCTCAGGGATCCTTCAGTGAGTACCTTGCTTTTGACTTTTATCAGAAACTTAAATTGTTGTGCATGTGCAGAGTTGCTCTCTGCTCACCTCTTTTCCTTCCTAAGCTATATTAGGCATTTGATAAGCATCAGTGCATTAGAAAGAATATCTGTTTTTGTCTTTAGAAATAAAGGCTAGGTCATTTTTTCTAATTCAGTAAAGAGGAATAGTGATAGATGTTACAAGTACTGGTTCAGTTTGCTGTTACTAATGATATTTTAAAAAAATGGCCAGTATATATTTGTAAAACTAATGGGAGGGAATTCTATTTTTATCTTGTTTTAAATTAAAAACTCCAAGTTCTGGGGGGCGCCTGGGTGGCTCAGTCGGTTAAGCATCCGACTTTGCCTCAGGTCATGATCTCAGGGTTCGTGGGTTCGAGCCCCGCATCAGGCTCTGTGCTGACAGCTAGCTCAGAGCCTGGAGCCTGTTTCGGATTCTGTGTCTCCCTCTCTCTCTGACCCTACCCTGCTCACACTGTCTCTATCTCTCTCTCTCAAAAATAAATAAAACATTAAAAAACAAAACAAACAAAAAAGCTTCAAGTTCTGAAAATGCAACTGCAACTAATTGTGCTTTTTTTGTGGTGTTCCAGGCTTACACCAGCCAGTTTGTGTCCCTTGTGATGTTTGCCCTCATGATGTGTGATGACAGGATCTCCATGCAAGAGAGACGCAAAGAGATCATGCTTGGATTGAAGCGGCTGCCTGGTACGAAGATCTTCACATAGTATATTTTTGTCATCTGAGGAGTGGCTAATGCGTGAAGTTATCTTCTTATCCTTGAAGCCATCATTTATAGCTGTTTAGTCAAAAAGATCTTTTTTGCCTGTGTATTTAAAAATCCCTCACTGAGATCACAGAAGATAGAAGCACTGGTCTTTTGTTGGTTGCTACCAATATACTATTGTTATTATATCAGTTTAGTTTATTGTCCTTTTTTCATAGACTTTGTTAATATTCTTAACAGATTTGATCAAGGAAGTATTGAGCATGGATGATGAAATTCAGAAACTGGCAACAGAACTCTATCATCAGAAGTCAGTCTTGATAATGGGACGTGGCTATCATTATGCTACTTGCCTTGAAGGGGCACTAGTAAGTCTTCTCACTTGTAATTTCAGTCTGTGGACATAAGGACCTGGCACATAGCCATCATTTTTAAATTGAAATAGGTGGAACTTTTTTTTAATGTCTTATTTATTTTTTGAGAGAGAAAGACAGCATGAGCAGGGGAGGAGCAGAGAGAGAGGGAGACACAGAATCGGAAGCAGGCTCCAGGCTCTGAGTTCTTAGCACAGAGCCTGACACGTGGCTTGAACTCACACACTGTGAGATCATGACCTGAGCTGAAGTCGGACACTTAACCAACTGAGCCACCTAGGTGCCCCTAAATAGATGGAACTTTTGAAAATGCCTAGGTTTTTATGTATTCTGATTTGTTATCTTGAGAAGGGGTAAAGAATACTTAATTCAAAAGTGAAAATCAAGAAAAGTACATTTTAGCATGGTAACTTGGGTTTAGCAAGTAACTTGGGTTAATTTGTTGTCCAAATGTGAATAAATAAAAGATTGAGTTTTTTTAGGTGTGAGATTTAATTGAGGTCAAACATGAGGCAAGCAAGTGAGAACAGATACAGAGTAATATGAATATATTCATGATCCCCTAAAATCTTCAAGAAGTTTTTGTGGTTTTAAAACTTCTAGGTACTTGTTGATAGTTTAGAAATAATGATCAATTAACCTATATTTACAGGTCAGTGGTCCTTTAATACTTCTGGATAAATAGTGACTTCAGGCACCAGATGTTTTGTGTAATATTAAGAATAGGTTTTTGAAAAACAAAATGAAGACTAATCTAGTTCTTTCCTATTAGAAAATCAAAGAAATCACTTACATGCACTCTGAAGGCATCCTCGCTGGTGAACTGAAACACGGCCCTCTGGCTTTGGTGGACAAGTTGATGCCTGTCATCATGATTATCATGAGAGATCACACTTACGCCAAGTGTCAGAATGCTCTTCAGCAGGTGGTTGCCAGACAGGTAAGTTAGGGGCTGCTGTGAGGGACCTGGGGTTGTCTCAGAGTTGGGTCACTGAAGCTTATTTGAATTTCATGACATTTAAAGTGATAGTCCAGTGCCCAGTAGGAGGCTCACAAAACATATTTAAGTTCGCATGTGAAGAATCTGAGATACTGAAGAATTTTGACAGGACCCAGCTTCTAGATCTCAGAATAAGCAGAACGAAGACCAAAACAGATCTTTGTGTCCAGATCTTGTCCTTTTTATTAGTGTATGCTGCTCCCTCTTAAGTTAATATTCTTAAGAGTATATTTCAGGAGAAACTAGGTTTTATAGTAATATTACAGGTGCTGTGCTTAACAGAGTTTTCTTCAGATCATTTGGCTTTTATATAAAGCTCCAAAGGTCTTACTGTCTGGGCACAATGTAGTGGTTATGAAGTTGAGCTTTGAGGGCAGGCAGACTTGGATTCAAGTACTGAGTCTGGTATTTCTCACCTGTGTGAGTTTAAACATTACTGAATCCCACCAAGTTTCTCCTTGGCTGTAAGTGAGATCAGTCTGATTTTCCTGCGTAGGATTGTGAGTCAGTGAGGCCACATGCAAATGTGCAGTGCAAAATTTGCACATTCATGTGCAACAGCCCAGCCTTTGCTTACCACTGATGGTTTATGTGTGTCTGTGTGTGTTTCTTTCCCAGGGACGCCCAGTGGTGATCTGCGATAAGGAAGATACTGAGACCATTAAGAACACAAATAGAACAATCAAAGTGCCCCACTCTGTGGACTGCTTGCAGGGCATTCTCAGCGTGATCCCCTTACAGTTGCTGGCTTTCCACCTTGCTGTGCTGAGAGGCTATGATGTAAGGGATGGGCCCCTGTGGAAATCTTGGGCTGGCTTTTTACCCAGTTTATTCTTAGTTTTCCTTTAAAATTTTTAGCAGTAGCATTTGGGAAATCCTTCAGATATTTATCTGTCACCTGTTACAGCTGCACGGCCCAATCTGTAGGTTATATCATAACCTTTTCTTATGTATAGAACCTGAAGGAACCTTGGAGCCTACCTCCATGATTGGAGGTGACCTCCTTGGGGAATACCTCTGTTTCCTGTTTCTTTTGGGATAGCTCTCAGCAGTTTTTGTTTAGGATGCCCCCACGCACAAGCTTAGCATTCCTGGCCTCGCGGTCACTCTGACAACCGAACGTCCCACTCTTCCACACTTCCAGTGTCCCCTGAGAGGGCTGCCACCTTTATGGAGGACCACAGGAGTGCTTCTTGTGCCAAACCAGTTCCTTCAGAATCCTTTTTCCTCATTTCAGGATTTTTAAGATCCGTTATTTGGTTATATTTTCCCATGTTAGTTCTTTGTAGCGTCTAATTAAGACATGGTTAATGAACATGTTGTTTTCTGGTTTTATATACAAGAATAATTTGCTTAGAGTAACTGCTCCTCTCCCCCCTGTCTATACAATCTTCAGATATTGCTCTTTTTTTTGCAGGTTGATTTCCCCCGGAATCTTGCCAAATCTGTAACTGTAGAATAAGGAGCACCTGCAACTCTGGACGATTGAGCAACACAAGACACCTTTTGTATTTAACACCTTGATTTAAAATAGCACCCCTTGAAGTCTTTTTTAGTAAATCCTTATTTATATATCGGTTATAATTACTCCACTCAATTTGTGATTTTTGTGAAATTACCTCATATTTTTCCAGTAATTTGTGGGGGGAGTTTAAACAATGGAATTTATATTGGAATCGTTACCACAAAGAGATTGAGCTCTCATTTTCTTTAAACGATGCTAGGTGTTGGATTTCTGGGCCCTCCACTTCAACCTGGGAGGGTTGTGTGTTTTTAGAATAATTGACCTTTGTTTTACCGAGCTTCTATTCATTCAGCTCAAAGAAAGTGTAGTACATTTAATTGAGATATCTAAAGCCAGCAGCAATGTATGCTAATGCTTGGACATTTAATTAAGGTCTTGCTAAGTTTACGTGTAAAGAGAAGATGCTGTGATTTGTTCTGAAATTTGTTTGTGTTTTGTTTTTAAATCAAACCGTAGAACTTAAAACGTGAAAGCTTTTCTTGGTGGGATTACTATGTAAGTTAGATTAAACCAAGTCTCTCAGACCTGTTGCTTGTTAGGTGGAAGTTGAGTTCACGTAGGAAGCTAGAGTATGGTTAGTGCATTGGTTTTCTCCAGTTCTTAACAGCAAGTTATTTGCACAGTCTCAGAGCACAAACTTTAAATTTGAGCTGCTTTGGACAACTGACAACATGGTTTTCAGTGTGAAGATGGGGGACATAGAGGTCGAGTGTCCTACTCCTAGTTTTTCCATCTTCTGAAACTGTTTTTTATTTTCTTGTATCTGTAGTTTTTTGTTTTGTTTTGTTTAATGACTGCTGAATGACTTAGTTTATCTTATTCTGTGAAATCACCACACAAACTTGCTATCAAATGTCTGAGATTAAATCAGTACTGATATGTGTAGAATTCTCTTTAATTTTGTCCCGAGGAAGATTTTCGTGTAGTGAATTTTAGCTTTTTACTGCCTTGTTGCATAAAACGAGTACCTTCGCGCCATGTGGAAGTTTTCTGTAGTTTGGAAGATTTCCAACTCTTTTGACTAATCATTTGACTCTAAGTGTGTATGCCGGGCTAGGCTTAGAGAAAGGTGTTTGCTTTACACTGAGACTAGTGAAGGATTGCATCAAATATAGTGTTACTTCCTTGGTATTTTTCTCTATTATCTGTGTTTTACTCCTGAAATATATTTAGGAATGAAGAAGATATGAATAGATAAAGTGGAATCGAGGTGCCTTCAGCTGGTTTAATCAGAAACAGAAATGAAGAATTTAGATTAAAATAGAGTATTGGTTTGACACCGAAAATGTCTTGAGTAATAATTTCCCCACGTTTTTTTTTTTTTTGCCAAATCTTGGGGATCATAAGGCAGTGTTTGTGTTTTGGTGAAGTCCTTCTTGATTTAAGGTTTTCACTTTAAAATTCTGAAGGTAAGATACTTAGCATAATTATTTAAGTAAATTCAGCCTTTTTCTTTTTTCTGTTTGAATTTCTTGATGAGGTTAAGATTTTCTAATAGCTATTGCTGTAAGGAGGGCACAGAATTCCGCTTGTATATTACGGTTAGAAAAATACTTGCATATTTTGAGGTACTTTGGAAGGACTGTCATAGATGCAGACTGGAAACCGATGATTGTTTTAAAAATAAAATAAGGTTACTATTTACATCTTATATATAGCTACTATGGCTATTTCTATGTATTTTAAATGTTTCTGAGTTATTTTGTTTAGGCTTGCTAATTTTAGTATGTGTGTAGTGTCATTTCTTATGTTTGTTAAATTAGCATTTTATGTCTCTGATTTGTATGGGTTTGACATTTCCTAATGGTCTAAAGTTTGAGTCAGCATTCTAAGTGAACAAATATGTGAAATCAATCATTAGTTTTCAGTTTCTCTGTTTTTCTCTTCTATGTCTGTCTCTCTGTCTCTGTCTCTATCTCTCCCTCTCTCTCTCTCTCTCTCTCACGCGCGCGCACACACACACAGACACATACACATATACACACACACTTTAAGCTAGGATACGTCCTAAATTGAATATCAGAGTTGATATTAAAGAACAAAGAGGTGGTATTTTCCAGATAAACATGGTTTCTCCTTCTTGTCCCTTCTTGCTTCTTATTTTACTTAATGTAGTGATTTTTAAATGCTTTTATGTATGTATTATTAACACAAAAAGATACTCTCATGAGACAAATCACCAACAAGTACACATGCCCATTTAAAAGCAATGTAATCTAGGATAAGAAAACCTGATTTTTCAAGAAAGATATTCTACAAAAGGAGTCCTTTATATAAAAAGTTCTTTCTTGTAGTACATTTAAAGTTTAAATTCACTCATATTTAACTTAAGAGTTTCTTACCTCAGCCACGAGCCCTTTTTAGGCTGGGGTCATGTGTAGCCTCTAACACATGTCCCAGTCAGTAAATGATTGTTACTTTGCAAGTCAGTCAGCTTTTCTATCTTTTTAAAATTATCTATGCCATAGGAATAAATGATAAGAGGAAAATTAATGTTAACTTTTCTTAGTTTGTTATATCGTGTCAGCATCCTATTATGGGCAAGTCACTGTGTGAGGAACTGAAAAGGACATCCTGTTTAAAGTCAAGTCTGCTTGTCCCCAGGCCGACTTACCACCAGCAAAGACTAAGATGATTGCAAGGCACAGGGTGAGAGAGTGGAAAAATGGAGGTCAGCTGGGTTGTTAAATGTTATGAGCAGATTTGTTCACTTAAACAATGGGCCGAGTTTTGGGGCATATTATGTTCAAAAGAGGGGTGAAATGCATTTTGTAGAGTAAGCTATTATCGTGGGCTGGGTAGACCATATGTCTGTGGTACTCCAAAAAATGCAGGTAAAAAACAAGCAAGCGTAAATAGTACTCAAGGGGGGGATGACACAAGGTGGTGTGCAGATGGGGCTAGGGGTTAAGACAGATAACACAGATATTCTGTCTACATTTTGTGGAAAGTTGTTTTTAAGATGGTAGTGTCTTATCCTTCTGAATACAGGTCTCTTGGCCTAAGCTAATAATGAGAATGGGAGGAAAAGGAGCCCTTTTTTTTTAAAGCTCTTTGGTGATCTTCATTTGGCGCTTATTTATTTATTAAAATCTTCAAAGAAGGAAGACCAGCTGAAATGTTTGCTTTAACAAACATTTAAAGAAGTCTTTTGGAGTCAGTGTTTTATCTTAAAAAATTAGGATATACGGTAGCAATAAAAGGGAAAGACTAATGTTAACTGTTTATTATATATTACGATTTAAGTGATTTTTCTAAAAGCACAATGTCATTGGAAAGTGTTTAGTGAAGAAGAAATCATAGCTCACATGGAATTTGTGAAGGCCAAAGAAATGGAAGGAAATGGTAAAGGAAGATATTTTAGCCTTATATCCACATACTTAGTGGGTTTTGTATACCAGAACACCAGATAGAGTGTCTTATCCATGAAAACATATTTCAGATTACTTTGTTTTAACATTAGACTCGCAAGTTTAGAAGTATTAACACATGAGTTTTTCTCACAATATCTAAGGATAGTTAAAACATCAGTGTTTCCCTAGCTCGATGAATTTAACCTTCTCTTCAGATCTATGACCTGACAACCAATAGGACTGATAACATTAGCTTTGAACCAATCATTTCCAGGGTTAAACTGAAAATCGTAGTTAACTAGCAAGACCGTAAAGTTATGCTTTATTAACTAATAAATCTGTAGTAGCTTGATAATCAATATTATGAAACCTACCATAAATAATGGCTAATGAGAACATTTAGGAAATTCTTGAATAATCTTTCTTATGGTACTCAATAATATGGGAATGACCCTGTTAGCTTTTTTAAATGTTCTGTGGCTGTTTTATTAGTTTGTTTTGGCTTAAATAAAACTTTTTGTATTTGTTTAAGTTACACTTTTTGTGAGCTGGAGATTTTAGAATCCTTGCTTTGTTTTCTGTTCTTTTAAGATGAATGTTTAGTTTACTGAGCCAGTTGGTCATTTCTTCATGTCTTGTAAGTCCAAGAACTCTAACATTGAACTGTGAATAAATTACCAAAACTTCTTGAGAATTGCATTTTGAAGCAATTTGCCAATATTTGAAGTGTATACATGTTTGTAGATGTGTTAAAGATTGTATTGCACTAAGAATGTAGCCGATATTTAGTTGTTAGTAAATATCTCTGATGCTAAAAGTTAGTCCAGTACTGTTGCTTTTTAAAAGAAGAGATAATTGCATAAATGTAATCAAAAGTTACATGTCTCCACTTCAACTTGCCAATTGTTTTAGAGAGGATCATTAGATAAAACAAAGGCTCTACTTTTTCTGATAGCATACTCCATAGATACTGTACCTTCTCAAGTCTTTTGAAATTTTTTATAAGAATGTGTTTCTAGCAAATTTCTGGTGTATACAGTGATCAACAACTTTGCTTGAGTGAATTGGTAGTTGCTAAAGAAGGATATTTAAAATGAGTGAGTAAAAAGAGACAGCATGTACTCTAAAGTTTCTGAAGTATCTGGCAATCTGTTAATTATAGAACAAAGGTTCCTTTTACAGGATCCTTTTATAAACAGCAAGCTAAAATCTCTATCCCTAGTGCTTACAGCACTCGCTATGTTCTGCAGGAGACAGAGTTATGCCAGGGGGCGTTGAATAGCTGTGCTGTTTTGCCTTCCCATGGATCTGAGGTCCGTCTCTCTTCTCTGTCTCCGTGTTGCTCTTCAGCAAAGCCTGCGGCTGCCACACAGCACGTATCACTTTTTCCATGGGCCACATTTTGGCATAAAATCCAGCTTTACTTTTATTAAACAGTTATCTTTAAATTCTCCTCAGTTGGCTATCAGCAAGTATTTGCTGAGTACTTACTAAAGGCCAAGAAATAATTTCCCTAAAAATTTAGAGGCCAGTTTTTCATTGGAGTAGCATTTAAGAAAAAGGAATTCTTTAACTTTTTTGGGTGAGGAAAGAAGGGTTAAGTTTCCCTCATTAATCTGTAGGTAAATAGTTCTCCTTCATTTTAAAAAATGGTATAGGAACTTTATTAGCTTAAACATCCTAGAGCTATAAAGTAATCTTGTAATAATATACAAACTGCCAGGTTATAGGTTATTTAACCAGCTGATCTGTTCTCCGGAAGTATGTGTGAAATCTGAAAAATTCATTGTTCTCTTTTTGGTTAGCATGTGTACAAGAGATTATTTCCAAGATTGAAAGGCCATGTTTTTGAACTTCATATTATTGTGACTCATTGGCTCAAATTCCAAGTTTCACTTAACGTGTTTTCTCAAATGTATTTCTCCTAATGCTGTTATGTAGCCATATTTACCTTTTCATATTTCAAGAGATTTTTTTGAAAATGAAGTATGGATGTGAAGTTGAAAATATGGAATAAAAAATGGAGCTTGTAAACAATTAGAGAAATGCTTGCTGGATAAAATTGTAGTTGTTTCCTTCCATCTACTTATCAGTCTACCTCGGTTTGTATAAGATTAAAAAGACTGTTTACACCTATTAAGATGAAAGCTTTTGACATGTTTTCATATGCTTTTAATTTCTGTAGTATAACGAGTGATTTAGCAGCATCCAGCTGTTTAAAAACCAGAGCCTAATAAGGTATATCCTGGAACTCACATCTGTTGCATACCCTGGGGGTCTTTAGGAATTAATTTTTGCCTCTAAGACTCAGCTTTGTGTGTTCTGAAATAGACATAAATATAGCGAGGTCTTAGAAGGAGAATTGCCAGACTTCCCAAAGCCTGTAATACAAGTACTCATTGAGAATTCCTGATTTATTATACCTAAAAGGCAGATGACCTTATACTTCTTAACTAACATACTCTCTTTCTCTTTTTGATGTTTATTTTGAGAGAGAGTGAATGTGAGAATGTGCATGGGAGTGGGAGAGGAGCAGAGAGAGGGAGAGAGAGAATCCCAAGCAGGCTCCATACTGACAGCACATGGGGTTCGAACTCACAAACCGCGAGATCATGACCTGAACCAAAATCAAGAGTCAGATGCTTAACCAACTCATCCATCCAGAGGCCCCTAATACATTCTTAATTTTGTGAGACCCAAAGGTTGATATCCATTAATTTTGGGTTGTCCTACAACATCCTGGCTCCAAAGGTCTAGATGAATCAAGGTCACCACAGTTTGTTTCTGCCAACAGGCCCTTTCGGGTGACACTCTTGTCCTGATGTCCTCGCTGATGCCAGTGTGGCAGCAACAGTCATGGATGTTCTACTGTGGCAAGTGCAATGTGAGACGGACTCATTAGAAAGCTTGGTCTTCAAACAGTGCCCCTAGTGGGATGGAAAGTACATGAGACAAAGCTTTTAGTTCCTGGGCAAGGGAAATAGCAATAAATTCAAGTTTCTGATAGACTTGAATGTGGTTAGCCAGACTTTTTGCCCCCTTACTTTGTATGTAGAATTGTTTAGAAATTTTGAGCACATCTGTCTTGAATTTTATCTCTTACTTTCCTAATTTTGTATTTATCCTTTGGATAAAAGGTAAACTCAGTATGAAATTTACTTTTGCTGCTGTGTAGAAATCTAACAACTATGGGAAATCCTTATAAGATTTTTATCTTATGTTTTTGGTTATTAAGCATGTGTTGTTAACTAAAGTTCGAAGCATTTCTTTGAAAGAAACAAATTAATTTTAAAACTTCTTCATATGTATGGTTTTTGCGTGCGTGCGCGTGTGTGTGTGTGGTTTTTTTGTTGGGTTTTTTTGGTTTTTGATGTTTTAAGTGAAGTGGAAAAATACTCTGGCTTCTTAATGCAGAATTGACTTTACTGACACAACATTAATGACTTAAGTGCTTTGAGTTATTTTCTCAGCCGAGACATTTATGTAAATTAGTTTGCGAATGCCTGGTTCCAAGGACAGAGTCTAAAGTTCCCCAGAACAGACAAAAGCTAGTTGACTTCTAGACACATTGGTCTCCTCAACTTGGCCTTTCCACAGGGTGCCATTCCTGTTAACAGTCCTCAGTTCCTTTGGGCTCAGTATTGCTGAAACTGAGGAAGGGCAGCTCTGAGAATCTTCATATCCTATCAGAAGACAAGGCTGATTTTTAAGTTATTTTTTAAATTAAAGAGTCTTTCATGGCTTGGCTTAGGCCAAAACAGGATGTCTCAAAACTTGAATCATTTTTAAATAGATAATTCTTCACAAAATGTAACAGCCAACTTTTGCTTTTCCATTCTTACATTGAGCTGCCCAGAATCCTGGGTATACTAGGTACACAGCCCAGATGAGAAGGTCCTCTGGACAAATGGGCTCTGCTTAAATGATATTTGTGGTTTTCACTGCCTAAGCACAGTGTCTTTGCCATAACAGTTACTTAATAAACCACTTGCTGACCTTGAGTTACACTTTAAATAGCATTTATATTTATTTTTTCTTCTCAGTGTTTTTACTTGCTGAGTTAGTGTTTGGTCAAGAAGTCATAAATCACTACTGACTGGCATTTCCAGTAGGAAAGGACTTAATTAATGGGGAATTGAGCATCCGTAGCTGTTAGAAGTTCTCAGGAAAGGGGAGCGAGTCCACTGTGCAATCTTCCAGTAGGAATTGCAAGGAGCCACTACTGTTGAGGGGATCTTGGCTGCCTATGGCACTAGGGTGGGTGGCTGCCAGAAAGATGCATGGAAGCTATTGGCAAATTCCACATTAGCTGTCTGATACCTGTTTGCAGTTTACCACTGGAGAATACCTATTTCTACTTCCCTGTTCCAAATTGTGTACAAGTGGCTCTCATTAGTGAAACCTAATTGGATCGCTGTGGATAGGTATACAGTAGAAAGGAGAACTTAGAAGGCTGGGCAAGTACAAGATACTCAACAGACACTGTCCAGCGCAGTTCACCCTTTGCATTACCCAGCGTCTATACTCACCCTTGTGTCCATATTTAAATTTCTAAAGAAGAGCAAAAAGAATATGATTCTGGTTGATATAATGCAACTATCCCTGTTGAAATAAAGACATACCCTCTTCCCAAGAAAATGAGATAAATTTCACAAATTTCTATGTGTTGTTCATTTCTCTCCTTTAGTCATAATCTCCATTAGTATAAAAGTCCTATAGTCTTAAGTGGAATAATTAGAAGGGGGAGGGGCAAAGTTGATTAATTATATAAATGTATACATATCATGGGAAGAACATGCATTGCTACTTAAGCCTTCAACGAGTCAAGAGTCCATACATAGTTTACTTCAATATATACATGGACACACACATACCAATACATTTTCTCTTCCATTACCCGTTTTGTGTTTCCTTTGCCCTCTACAAGCACCCAGGTAGTGGTGCCTCTTAGCCAGAACTTTTTGCTTCTCTCTCTTTTAGCTAAGGTGGGGGCCCTCCCGAACTTCTCCATTCTTGTACATAAACTGGGGGCCCATATGTGTAGAAAGGTGGCAGCAGGAATTTCTGGTAATATTGAGACTAGATAACAGGAAATTCCTGGGATAAAAAAAGTTAATGTTGAATAGAAATGCCAAAGAAAATCTCTTATCAAGAAAAAAAATTCTCAGAAGCAAAAAGTAAGAAAGCGCTAGGAAGAGAAGTGACAAGTACGGAAGCTGGTGGCAATCCTAGGGGTTGGGGGCATGCGTTCATCTCCTGGAGGGCTAGATGTTTGCAATTCCAGTGGGCTGCCCACGGAGACAAAGCTACAGTCTGGAGAAAGGTGGGAAGTCCGCAAAATGGAAAACATTCTTGGCAAAAGAGTAACCCAGGAAATATGTCAAGAGAGGATTATGACAAGGGATAGGGCAGGCCTCAGCCTTGGTTGTGGTGGATGGGGGATCAATCTCCCATGGGAGTTCTTTGCCACAGCTAGCATCACGCAGGTTTTGTGTAGATGTTTGCCCTACCTGTTCTAAAAAGCCTCAACCTGAGAGGTTATTTTACAGTGATCCTGAGTTGATGGGGCTCCCAGGCACCTGTTGGAAGCCAACCCAAATCTTTTTCTGGAACAGTGAACTTCCAGTATAAGCCTCAAAGCACTTTGCAGAAAACAAGCTCAAAACTGTAAGAGAGTAAATCTCTGTTACTTCAAATCATAACATTTGTGGTAACTTGTTACAGCAGCTACAAGCCAATGGATTCAGAGAACTTGCATATCTTCTGTTAACTAGGTACTTGATAATTTTTGTTTTTCTTGTAAATGATATTTTTTTAAAAAATTACAAAGACATAAATTTGTATTTTCTAACAATTTGTTTCTGGTATAGAAAATACAGTGGAGGGTGCCTGGGTGGCTCAGTCGGCTAAGCATCCGCCTTCAGCCCAGGTCATGATCTCATGGCTTATGAATTCAAGCTGGGCATCGGGTTTCTGTGCAGACAGCTCAAAGCCTGGAGCCTGCTTCCAATTCCGCCTCCCTCTTTCTGCTCCTCCCCCACTCATGCTCTGTCTCCTTCAAAAATAAATAATTATTTTAAAAATTAAAAAAAAACAAAATGCAGTGAAATTATGTTGACTTTTGTTTACTGCAACTTTGCTAAATTGATTTATTAACTGTAGTGGATATTGTCTATGTGCCCCATTATGTTACCTGTGAATAATACCAGGTTTGTTTCTTCCCTACTAATCCTCACACATTAAAAAAAAAACAAAAAACAAAAGGGGCGCCTGGGTGGCTTAGTCGGTTAAGCGTCCGACTTTCGCTTAGGTCATGATCTCACGGTTCATGGGTTCGAGCCCCGCGTCGGGCTCTGCGCTGACTGCCAGCTTAGAGCCTGGAGCCTGTTTCGGTCTGTGACTCCCTCTCTCTCTGACCCTCCTCTGCTCGCGCTGTCTCTCTCTCCTAGAAATAAATAAAACATTAAAAAAATTAAAAAAACAAAAACAGAAAACAAAAAAACCCAAAGAAAAACAAAAACAAAAAAAAAATTGCCTCACTCTGCTGTCCTGGACATCCAGTACAATTTGAATAGAAATGGTAATGGAAACTTCCTTATTTGTGTTTATAATCTCAAAGGGAAACTTTCAACATTTTACCATTAGGTATTGTTATTTACTGTAAATTTTTGTAGGCACCCTTTATCAGGTTAAAGAAATTTGTTTTTTGTTTTTCCCTATTCTTGATTTGCTAAGAGTCTGTTTTAAATCCTATATGGCTGCTTATGTTTTATCAAGTTCTTCTACTGACATCACAGTATTTTCCTCCTTTCCTTTGTTAATGAAGTGGCTTATGTTGCCTTCCTAGGAGAAACTCAGTTTGGTTATTTTTAGACTATAAACTTCCCTCTGCAAATCGCTTTATGTTGTGATGTGTAATATTTGGGTTACTGAGTTCAAGATATTTTCTAATTTCGGGGCACCTGGATGCCTCAGTCAGTTAAGCGTCCAGCTTCGGCTCAGGTCATGATCTCATACTTCTTGGGTTCAAGCCCCAAATTGGGCTCTGTGCTGACAGCTCAGAGCCTGTACCTTGCTTTGGATTGATCTGTGTCTCCCTCTCTCTCTGCCTCTTCCCTGCTTGTGCTCTGTCTCTATCTCTCAAAAATGAATAAGTGTTAAAGAAACTGGAAAAAAAAAAGATATTTTTAAATTTCTGTTATGTGTTCTTTGACTCATGGGTTATTTGGAAATGTTTCTTAATTTTCAAATATACAATTCAAGTTATCATATTATTACTGGTATCTAACACGGTCAGGGGACATGCCCTGAATTATTAAAATCTTTGGAATACTTGCTTTTAGTATGGTCAGTTTTTTCCGATGTTCTGTGTGTGCTTGAATTTATTCATGTAAGTATTATGCTTTTGCTAGAATGGCATCCAGTATGCCCATTAAGGTTGTTTGTCAGTTGTGTTGTTCAAATCTTACATACCCTCATTGATTGTTTTGTTTGCTTGTTCATTCAGTTACTGACAGAGGCATGTTAACATCTACAATGGTGGAATTCTCTCATTTCTTCTCGTGTAACTGCTTTATATATTTCTTCTACTATATTTGCTTTAAATACTTTGATATAATGAGATATATTCACATTTAAAGCTGTTGTTGATGAACTGGAAACTTTTCTTAGAAAAGAACCCTCTTTATCTTCTACTTTTTATTTTAAAAATCAGTTTGGGGGTGCCTGAGTGGCTCAGGCAATCAACCATCTGACTTTGGCTCAGAGCATAATCTCACAGTTTGTGATTTTGAGCCTTGCGTCGGGCTCTGTGCTGACAGCTCAGAACCTGGAACCTGCTTCAGATTTTTGTGTGTCTCTCTCTGCCCCTCCCTCACTCGTGTTCTGTCTCTCTCTCTCTCTCTCAAAAATAAATAAACATTAAACAAAATTTTTTAATAAAAAAAATCAGTTTGTCACCTAGTGATATAGTCACACCAACTTTCTTCAGGTTGATATTTGCATGATAAATATCTTTATCTTTTGATTTTCAGCCTTTTTGGACCCTTCTATATTAGATATAAATTCTTGTAAACAGCATATTCTTGGAGTTTAAAAAATACAATCTTTTATTTTTCTTTTATTTATTTTTTAAGTTTATTTATTTGAGGGAGAAAGAGAGCAAGCTGGGGAGGGACAGAGAGTAAGAGAGAGAATCCCAAATAGGCTCTGTGCTGTCACAGAGCCAGACACAGGGCTTGATCTCACAAACTGTGAAATCATGAA
Organism: Proteles cristata cristata; assembly: GCA_017311185.1. Classification (NCBI taxonomy): domain Eukaryota; kingdom Metazoa; phylum Chordata; class Mammalia; order Carnivora; family Hyaenidae; genus Proteles; species Proteles cristata. The sequence continues at coordinate 1,320,929 of JAESUZ010004460.1, read as the reverse complement.
CCCAGCCGAGATAAACGACTGAGCCACCCAGGCACCCCAAAATGTTTGTCTTATAAATAGAGCATTTAGTCAATTTACATTTAAAAACATATCTTAAGTTCATATCTATCACTTTATACCTTCTCTTTGACCTTTTTGTCTTTCTCTTTTTCCTCCTCCTTGGATTAAATATTTTTTCATCATCCCATTTTATCACTTCTGTTTGTTTGGATGTTATAGTCTGTTTCTGTTCTTTTAGGGGGTTACTGTAGAAATTACAATATTCATATATAAGGTCTCGAATTTTAAAGTTAACCCACGTAGTTGACCTTCATGCAGACTATGGAAGGACTTTAGGAAATTTTAGCTTCATTTCTCTCCTCCTAATATCGGTTAACATGTTATTAGCATATATTTTAATTATATTTTTATTTAACCTCATAAGGCCTTACTATTTTATTAGATTCATCCTCATTTATCTTTATTTTTGCCTTGTGCCTGGGATCACTTCCTTTGGATTTCCTTTGGTGATGGACTACTGGAGGCAACTCTGTCTGGTTTTGCTTGTCTGAATATGTCTTTATTTTGCTGAGCATAGAATTCTAGGTTGTCAGTTATTTTCTTTCAACATCTCTTCTCCTGACTTGCATTATGGCTGTTGAGATGTCAAACTATTGTTCTTAGAAGGAATCTATTATTTCTCTATGGTGATTTTTAGTATCTCCTCCTTGGCTTTGGTGGTCTGCAGCTTTGCTCTGGTTTCTCAGTGCAGTTTGTTTTTGTTAACTCCATTTGGGCCTCGCAGAGCTTTATGGATTTTGCCTTGGAAAATTCCCATGTAGTAACTCTTTGGATATTGTCCGTTCTCTTTGACATCTCTCCTCTCCTTTCTTCCTGGTACCTGATCAGACCTATGTTACCCATCTCACACTATCCTCCTTACCTTTTTTAAAAAAAAATTTTTTATGTTTTATTTATTTCTAGGAGAGAGAGAGAGACAGCGTGAGCAGGGGAAGGTCAGAGAGAGAGGGAGTCATAGACTGAAACAGGCTCCAGGCTCTGAGCTGGCAGTCAGCACAGAGCCCGACGCGGGGCTCGAACCCACGAACTGTGAGATCATGACCTAAGTGAAAGTCGGATGCTTAACCGACTAAGCCACCCAGGCACCCCATATCCTCCTTACCTTTTAACCTCCCATGCATATCTTCATTTTTTTTGTCTCTTTGTGCTTCATTCTGGATAATTTTTTCTAACCTGTCTTCTGGTTCAACAGTTTATTCTTAGCTGTATCTAATTTGTTGTTAAAGCAATTCTTTTTTTTTTTGTTTTGTTTTAACAGCTCTATTTAGGAATACTTTTTACATTATATGTTTTTCCATCATCATTGTACAGTTCATTGTGTTTTAGTGAATTTATGCAGATAGGCAACAGTCACCACAGTCCAGCTGTAGAGCATTTCCATCTCCCTAGAAAGGCCCTTTGTGCCTGATTATAGTTAATCCACTGACTTTTAAATTTCAACTATATACTTAGAAAGTCTTTTTATTCCTCAACTTTAGTCACTATTTTCTCTCCCTTGAAACTATTTTGAACTTCGTCTTTTACTTCTTTAAATATGATATGCAGAGTTATTTTAAAGTCTATACCTGGGGCGCCTGGGTGACTTAGTCGGTTAAGCGTCCGACTTTCGCTTGGGTCATGATCTCGCGGTTCGTGGGTTCGAGCCCCGCGTCGGGCTCTGTGCTGACTGCCATCTCAGAGCCTGGAGCGTTTCAGTCTGTGACTCCCCCTCTCTCTGACCCTCCCCTGCTCACGCTGTCTCTCTCCTAGAAATAAATAAATAACATTAAAAAAAAAATAAAGTCTATACCGGATATTTTCAATATCCAAATTGCCTGTTGTTTCTGCTGATGTTCACTCCTGGTGCCTTGTTTCTTTGTATGCTTTTTATGGTTTAGCTGTGAGTTCCTTGGAGAATTAATTACTTTTAGTAATTCATTGAGGCAGAGGTTGAAGGTGCCTTCCTTCTTCAGAGAAGATCTGCATTTATTTCTGGGAGGTGCCTAATAATTAACCAGTCCAGGATTGTTTTCTTCATTTGTGGATTGAGATTTTGTGCCGTTAGGTGATGTGAATTTGGGGCTTTAATCCATACAACTCTAATTCCTAAAGGACCTGATTGGTATCCTGGTCATCACTGTTTCCCAAAAGAGCACAATTTTGCAAACATAGACCACCATGTCTCCCTTAGACACAATGTCTCCTATTAGGCCTTGGGAAAGTAGCTCTCAAATTTTAACAGGTCCGAAGAGCCAATTATTGACAGGTGCAGATTCTTAGATCAACAGCTGAGATTATGATTCAGTGGGTGGAGTTGTGGCCCAGGAATTTGCATTTTTAACAATCACCAAAGATGAACCGAGTGTAGGTGGCAGAGGTCCACACATGAGAAACATAGTCTTTAGTCTTTAGATCTTGTAGCTTCATTGGGTCCATATGATGAGACAGCAAAAGGCAAGCTGAGGGCAAAGCACAAGCTAATAACACACAACACCCCCCTCAGGTGGGATATATGTGTGCCATTCCTCAGGCACTCTTGGCTGCCCAAGAACAATGGGAAAAACAAATGGTTAGCTGATAGAGATCACAGTTTTACAGGACATGAATCTCCACTGGAACTATCTTAATGATTTATAAGAAAAATTTTATAAGAAAAAAGCAATCTCCAGAAATCTATAGATTGAATTTCCTGTGACCCTACCATCACTCTCTTTTTCATGGGATAGAAAATCATATATAATCAGTCACTCCTCACAATCCCAGTGCAGCTCTTTCTGCCCACACGTCCTTTCCCTGTGCTGTAATAAAAACACACTTTTTGCACTGAAGATGTTTCAAGAATTCTTTCTTGGCCATTGGCTCCTGAACCCCACCTAACAACACCAATTGTACAACTCATGGCTCTCTGTCTCCCTGCAGGGGAAAACATTCATTGCAATGCTCAATAGCCACTTACCTCTTTATATTCATGGGCCAGCCTACTTAAGTCTATCTTTTGAATCCTGGTATTAGGAAGGAGCACTGTGTGCCCTGCAGATATGACTCTGAGTGAAATAATAAGAGCAAAAGTATCTTGCATACTGTGGTACTGTGATTTATAATATATATTTGGTTGCTTTTCCAGTTACTTGCATGGAGCTCCTAAAATTCTAGAAGTTTCCTAAGTGATAAATATCCAAAAGGTTATGTCTTTTGTCAAATGTCTTTTGTTGTTATTGAGTGACTTAGAAAGCCCCTGGGTTACCTAAGGATGGGGGCTAGTTTCCAGGGGAAACCATCCTGTGATTAAATGATTGGAACTTTCAGTTCCACCCCTTGATTTCCAGGGAGGAGAAAGCAGCTGGAGGCAGAATCAGTCATAATGGCTAATGAATTAATCGTGCCTATGTGATGAAACCTCCATAAAAACACAAAAGGATGGAGTTGGAGATCTTTGAGGTTGGTGAACACATGGAGGTGCAGGGAGAGTGGTGTGCCAAGAGAGGGCAGGGAAGCTGTGTGCCCTTTCCTACATACCTTGCCCTATATATAGGTAGCACATCATCTGGCTATTGATCTATATCCTTTAATATCCTTTGTAATAAACCAGTTATCTGGTTTATTGAGTTCTGAGTATATGGGTTTCCTGAGTTCTGTGAGCTGCTGTAGCAAATTAATTAAACCCAAGGAAGGGGTCGTGGGAACCTCTGATTTGTAGCTAGTCATGTCACAAGTACTGATGACAGACTTGCTTGCAATTGGCCCTGGTGTGGGGTCAGTCCCTGTGGAATCTGATGCTATCTCTGGGTAGATAGTGTCAGAATTGAGTTAATTGTTTGGTGGTGATGTCGAAATGTTGGAATTTGGGCCTGATGGTTGAGAAAGAATTCTTGCTGAGAAGGCCATGCTGCATGTTGGCTTGCCTTGCTGAGCAGGTGTGAAGAACTCACCATTTTTAACCTTTGGAAAACACTGGAAAAGTTTTACAAGGTGAAATTACTCAATTTTGTTATTTAAGTGGTCAGTAGAAGACATTGATGGGAAATAGTAAAGAGAAATCCATCATGGTCTAAGCAACACTCCAACACATGTAGTCTTTACAACCAGCTTCCTAGTCAATGGTCCTGGTTGGGAATTGGCCAGCTCTTAGTGGATGCCCCTCAGTCAGGCCAGAAGTGGCTGGACCAGAGATGTGGAGGGGATCATAATAGACCAATGAGGAGGAAACCTCTCACAGGAGTCTTTTTTTTTTTTTTTTTAACATTTATTTATGTTTGAGAGAAATATAGAACACGAGTGGAGGAGAGGCAGAAGGAGACAGAATCTGAAGCAGGCTCCATAGGCTCTGAGCTGTCAGCACAGAGCCTGATGGGGGGCTCAAACTCATGAACTGCAAGATCATAAGCTGAAGTCGGATGCTCAACTGACTGAGCCACCCAGGTACCCCTCACATGGGAGTCAAGATTGGCAGCCATCTTGGTGACTTAGGTGGCTGTCCTGTGACCAAGACAGACAACTTTGTATAAGGACAGAGACAAAGAGAAGGCATCAAGTTTCTGGGTCTTATTACCATTCTGGTCAGAGTACTAACTTCCAGCCAAAACGCAGGCTTTCTCCTCCCCAGAGTAGCCATGGGCTGGAGGACTGCAGCCTGAGCAAATGACATGAAAGTGTTCCAGTAAGACCATACTCCCTGAAAAGCCCCTGAAATAAAAATAGAAAGGAAGTATTCACCAAGTTTGCACCAAGGCTCAAAGTCCAGACAAGAAGACTCAAAGCCCCACATAAGACACCAAAATGATGAGTTTGAAGTGTGGGGATTCAGATTCAATGTCCAAGAAAGAATGGAAACATCTTTGGTACAAAAAGGGTGGGTTTTTTTTCTTAAATAGTTTATGGTCAAATTGGTTTACATATAACATCTAGTGCTCATCCTAACAAGTGCCCTCCTCCATGCCTGTCACCCTCCTTCCCCTCTCCCCCACCCCCATCAGCCCTCAGTTTGTTCTCAGCATTCAAGAGCCTCTCATGGTTTGTCTCCCTCCCTCTCCCCCACTATTTTTCCCCTTCTTCTCCCGCATCGTCCTCTGTTAACTTCCTCTTAATCTACCTATATGTGCAAACATATGGTATTTGTCCTTCTCTGCCTGACTTATTTCACTCAGTATTAACACCATCTAGTTCCATCCATGTTGCTACACATGGCCAGATTTCATTCTTTCTCATTGCCATGTAGTATTCCATTATATAAATATACACATTTTCTTGGTCCATTCATCAGTTGATGGACACTTAGGTTCTTTCCATGTTTGGCTATTGTTGAGAGTGCTGCCATGAACATTGGGGTACATGTGCCCCTATTCATCAGCACTCCTGTATCCCTTGGGTAAATTCCTAGCAGTGCTATTCCTGGGTCATAGGGGAGTTCTATTGTTAATTTTTTGAGGAACCTCCATACTGTTTTCCAGAAGAGTTGCACCAGTTTACATTCTCACCAACAGCGTAGGAGGGTGCCCATTTCTCCACATCCTCGCCAGCATCTAGAGTCTCCTGCTTTGTTCATTTTAGCCACTCTGACCAGCGTGATGTGGTATCTCAGTGTCGTTTTGATTTGTATTTCCCCGATGAGGAGGGACACTGAGCATTGTTTCTGTGCTCTGTTGGCTATCTGGATGTCCTCTTTGGAGAAGTGTCTGTTCATGTCTTCTGCCCATTTCTTCACTGGATTATTTGTTTTTCGGGTGTGGAGTTTGATGAGTTCCTTATAGATATTGGATACTAGCCAAAAAGGATGGTTTTATTAAAGCACAGGGACAGGACCCAAGGGCAGAAAGAGCTGCCCTGGGATTGTGATGCGTGACTGATTACACACTTGGGAGTTGGCGGAAGTAAAGATAAGGGGAAGTTCCCAAAAGGACTTTCATATACTAAAGAAGACTCAGAATCCTGAAGGCCTAGCTATTGTCAAGCTAAAGTTGTTTTTCCATCTAGCAAAGCATTAACATTAAGACAGTTGAGAATTCCTGGAAGAAGGACATACTCTGCCTATCTCAGGTATCTGTCAGTGGGCTGCAGGTTATAAGGAAATTTACTTTTATCTACATTTCCTATTGCCTTTGTTCCCCACATCAGTAGTGTGGGGAAGACCCCCAAACACATGGGAATTGGTATCAATATTTACACTTTGAAGAAAGTAGTGATGCAAAACACCTGATTTATGCAGAAATTTGTGTAGCTTCACTTCCTGCTCCTCAACTGGTGCTAGAACTAAGCAGAGGCATCATTTTCTTGGTGTGATGCTTGGATTGAAATACACCAGGGGAAGCCAATTTGTCCTTCTCTAAAAGTCATTTTTGGCTCCCACCTACCCTGGGTTGAGTTGGAAATGTGTGAATTGAAGCCTGAGTTGAGAATGAACTGGGGCCCTGAAGCTCTTAAACACTTGCTACTCTAGAGAATGTGTATGAAAGGACTTTTAATCCTGTATTATGTGTAACATATGTAATGTATGTAACATATGGAAGGTGAAACTTACCAGAAATGTGAATGGGAAATATGTAATCGAGAGAGAAGGAACTATGCATTCTATATTAAATTAAGAACTTTAAAAAGTAAGCAAAAACTACAGCAAGCCAAGAAAAAACACCCCAGCATTTGACCAAACTTAATAAATGACTTTAACTCGATTTATTGCGACATCACCGTATCCTTGCAGGCCTGGTTTCTCTGGTATCTTGAGGAGAACATTTTGGGGAAAAGCCATACCTGGTGCTCAGCCATAAATCTCAGGCTTGAAAATGATAAAGTTCTTGATTCCAGTTAATTTTATTTCTTTCTCTTATATTATTAATGCCCCTGTCCTTTTGGAAATTGGAATGTAGAATGCAATGTGGCAAATGTGAAGAAGTGGGAAAAGCTTTTGGAAAATGATCTGATGTCAATTTACTTTTCTCTTTGGAGTAGAGCATTACTTTCCCTAGTGCTTGAACCTAGATCTTCTGCCTCAGGTGGGGGACCAGAGGGTGGCTGTCACTGCTGCATTCATAATGGTATCTCTCATCAGATAGATCAGGGATCTCCACTCGGGCATATGTGGGTCAGATGTGTTTGGACATGCCTGAATGGACATGCCTGAATGGGTGGGCTGGGCCTGTTCAGGCGAAGGCCTGTGGATTAGACAGGATGACTTTGAGCTTAGCTGCTGGAGAAGAGCCAGGTGCCACCACTTGGACCAGCCCCTGGACATGAGGTTGGGAGAGCAGAGCCATCTTCTGCTCAAAATGTCAACCAGGCAATAAGGCAGTGAGCACAGCAGCCTGGTTTGGGGCCCATTAGTTGCGAAGAATACAACGGAAAATAAGGGGTTCTCCGCAGCTTCACCACACATCACCGAGTGGCCTGATTTTCGGGCAGAGTATAGAGGTGATGGGGGAGCCCTGTGGATGCCACCGAAGAGATGGGCTGCACTGCATAGTCTAGCAGTGGCTTTCATGCAGGGGCCACATTGAAGTACACCTCTTTCTCAGGAACACTTCCTTTGAGGCCAAAACCCTCTGTGAGCAGGTGGGAGAAAAACCCAGAGCAAATGTGGGTTACTGCTGGCCATATGTTAAGGTTATTTCATTGGCCCAGCAGGCCTGTGGGGCCCAAGGAAACTTGGGTTGCATAAAAAAGGAAAAGCATACTGTAGTTGGCAAACAAAATGCGTCTGTGTGTGAGAGAGTGTGTGTGAGAAATGAGCTTTCATTTAGAAGCTTTGGCAGTGGTTTCAGCCAGTTCTCCAGCACTTTTTAAATGATATTTTCTGAGCCTGGAAACCAAGCAGGCAGATCATGGAATTTTGGCTGGAGATGTTTTTAAAAAATGTAGGCTAGCAGTGAAAAAGGAGGCGGGGATTTGGTGGGGAGGCCTTTATGGGCTGCAGGGCAAACCAAGCAGGGTTACCATGGTGGTGCTTCTGCTGTTTATATAAACAAAGGTTTTTCCTGACAAACATACTTCAACTTTAATAATCCTCGATCCACAGGGGCTTCTGCTCTTTGTGTGTAGCTAGTTCATGCCATTTGGACCTAGGTAGAATTTCATTAGAGTGTGTGTGTGTGTGTGTGTGTGTGTTTCAGGCACCCAATACACTTCAAAATTAGGTGTGGAGGACTGATATCTGAAGTGCAAGGGTGGGAGATGTTTAGTGATTGGAAGAGAGACTAACCTGCCATGTGAAAGTGTAAGACAGACCTTTCGTGATCTAGTCTATTGGACCAGCCTATGCTGAGAATTCAGAAGCACAGACTTGTACCCCAATTACCGAATTTGTCTGTCTCTCTTAAAAGCACTGGGGTCCCCCCAGTCAGTCATGCTTCATACTGTCATTGCCTGAGATTTTGCCCTCTTGTTGGCCCATGTCCAATCATTTGTGAAGTCTGAGCAAGCTTTTATATTGTAAGAGGACTCATTTGGTTATGAGTAAAGAAAAATTACTCTCTTGCACTGAAGCACAAAAGTGGATTTACTGGAGCATGTCAATGGAAAGGCAAGATGGATCTAGTGGGCCTCAGGAACTGCTGGATCCAGCTTGCATGCTCCTATCTCCAGAGGGTCCCTGATTCTGTCACGTCTGACATTGTTTGCTTCCCACAGTCTCCAGGAAGACTCAGTCCTAGAAACTCAAGGCATGAGGTAGGGAACTTAAAGAGTGCTTCAGGCATCCTTTTTTAAAGGAACATGGAGTGATTAGGAATCTCCACAAGCTTGGGTAAAGCTCTTGCATTTTTCTCCCTCCTGAATATCTGGACACATCTCTGGACCTGTTTAGAGGCAGGGGGGGGGTCTCTTCAGTTTTTGCCTCATCTCTGCCTTCTAGGGTCTCCAAAACCAGCAGGGAGCGCTGAGGAGCCCTGTCCAACGATGGGCACCAGACTCCTCTACTGATGCCCCTCCAGCATTTCCTAATGAATAAACTGGCTCTATTCCAAGGGCACCAAAGCGCAGGATGCATATGCGCATGGCACCAAGATTCTGGTGATCCAGATGAAACCCGGTTCTGTTCACTGGGTATTCCCAGGAGCAGCTAATCTGGGGTCCATCCATTAAGTTTTATTTCCTCAACTTCAGGGCCCCTTACAACTATAGGACTTCAGTGTCCAGCCCCCCCACCCCCCAATGACACAAGTATTTCTGAAAGTTCTCAGGAGTTTTATTCATGTGTTTGGGAACAAATTCATTCATGTCTTCTGCCGGGTCTGGGCTGCATGCCTGCCATACCTATTGTGCCCTCTCCTGAGGGCCATGGCTGGCTTCATGAGCACCTCCCTGGTCACTTCACTGTCCCAGATCCTCGATGGACTACAGGACTTAATGCCTGGAGTGGGTGGGGCTGTCCACTCTGTCATCCTTTTTTTTTTTAATTTTCTAGGAGACAGAGAGAGACAGCGTGAGCAGGGGAGGGTCAGAGAGAGAGGGAGTCACAGACTGAAACAGGCTCAGGCTCTGAGCTGGCAGTCAGCACAGAGCCCGACGCGGGCTCGAACCCACGAACCGCGAGATCATGACCTAAGCGAAAGTCGGACGCTTAACCGACTAAGCCACCCAGGCGCCCCGTGTCATCCTTTGCTCTACCGTCTCCTTTTCAAGCTCCTTCTCCAGGTATGTCCATCCCCCGCTCCCCACATCAACACCACAAGGCCCTACCATTCCAGGCTTCTGTACTCACTACCTGCCATTTTAACAGGTGATCGGCCAGGCACAAAGAGACCTCCAGAATCACAGAGTCGGTTGGTGACCACCAGTGCTGGGATCCAGATGTCTTCATTCTCTGATTTTCCCGTTTATCACCAATTAACACTGTCTCAGTAAAAAATAGTACCAAGAGCACTGTTGGTTTAAAATGTTAAAATAGAAAAAAGGTACCTTGCCAATACAGCAAAGGTTTCAGTTTTGATATTCTAATTTGAGACCCGTGAGAGGCGGTGGGATAACATTGATGGGCTAATTCCAAGAGGGTTCCTAAGGAAGTCACTTAAGGTGAGAGAGAAAGGGCAACTTCGAGTAAGTCTGAGTTCAGGGGGTACAGAGCACCAGAGCTTTATCCCTGAGGGCCTCCGCCAGGGGCCATGTTGGGGGTCAAGCTGAGTATCAGGAATAGAGGGGAAGCAATGGGCAGAGAAAGAAAGGGTCAGCTTATGTCACAAGGTGGCCAGACTCCCTGGGGTTTGTTGAACTAATTGGTTGGAACCTATGGGGGTCTACAGTATCCACAATTCTGCAGATGGCGTCGAACCATAAACAAGCTATTTTGTGCTGTTATTGTGACCCCCTTGTACCTCCCTCCCCCCCCCCCGCCCTCCCCCCCCCCCCAGGGAGGTGTGGCTGGCTGGAAGCACTGGTTTGCGCGGGAGGACAGAATAAACCTGGGGGAAACCAGAGTGGTGCCCAGGACGAAGACAGTTGCCATGACGGCCAGAGGCCACCAGGGGGCACTGCCTCCCCAGGCTGTCTCAGCGCAAGCGTGCAAAGTACCGAGGAGTCGGGACGAAGGAGACAAACGCAGCCACCAGGCAAGGCTCTTTCTCCCTCTCCGGCCCTTTCCTTCCCTGCGGGGCGCACCGCGCCAGCCGTGACGGGGCGCGGAACCGCAGGGCCGCCTAGGGGCGCCCTCCGAGCCCTCGCGCCCCTTCCTCCCCCCGCTCCCTGCGCTCACGCCCCGCGGCCTCCCTCTCGTCCTCCGGGGAAACTAGGGAGCAGCCGCCAGGCGTCAGGCACTTCTCAGGCCCGCGGGCGCCGGGCGTCCCGGATTTCGGTTCTGGAGGGGAGGGGCAGAGGTCGCCCCGCGACTCCTCCCGCGCAGCCGCCGCCTCCACCTGTGCCGCAGGCGGCCCAGACCTGCCTCCGGGAGGGCGGCTGACGGGGCCTCCCGCCGGGCCACATCTGTCTCCGGCACCCCCGGGTGTGGCCGGGATAACGGGGACTGTGACCGAGCGACAGAAGCTGCAGGGGCGCGCAGTGACCACAAGGGGGCGTGTGGGGCCTCCAAAGGGGCAGAGGCCGCTGATACCGGTGTGTTTCTTTGAGGCCCCAGTCCGCCACAGTGGCCGGGCAGGCACGGTGTCGCTTTGGACCAGTTCTCTCCCCGCTACTCGCTCAGAAAAGCCCCAAGAGTGTTCTGAACACAGAGATAAATATCCCCCTGTAAAATGAGGCCATCCCGCCTCCTACCCAGGGTCAGGGCAGGGTTAAGTGAGCGGGGGTCTGCAGGGCAGTGGCCCCTAGACTGAAACCTTTCTCTCTGCCCTTTAGATTTCTGTGGTTTCTTTCTGCCCCCGTTGACTGGATGCAGGAAATGGCTGTTGCCTGGGACAGCTGGGCCTGAAGTCCCGGCTTCTTGCCCAACAAGGAGCAGCAGAGAAGTGGGCTCTGGCCGGTGGATGACCACTCAGGTGCGTGCCTTAAATTAGGTGCTGCGTTTACACACAAAAAGCCCTCCTCCAGTTGTGCCCAGCCCCAGACCCTCTCTCTTTCCTACTTGTTGGTGGCCAAGGCCCATGTCGTGCCCACCGTTTTAAATCCTTCGGAAGCCAGTTTTGAGAAGACGATTCAGGAAGCCGACACACCTACCTCCCCCAGCCAGAAGGATGAGCGTTTGCGATTTGATTGCACATTGCAGTTTTCTGGGGGTTTTATAGCTCAGGTTTTGAAAGCAAGAAAGTGAATCTGTCTGTAAGCAGCGTGCTCAGAATTATTCTCTCGTCCCTGTTTTCTCTTTGGCTGCTACTCCTTTGGCACAAGGAACACGGCAAGGCTGAGCTGATTTTTCAGTCCACAGCTACAGGGGGGACAAGAAAAGAATGTTGGTGTCCCCAAGGTCAGCGTGCTGTGTGCCTCAGGTCCTGGGCTGTGGTGTGACCAGAGCACCTTTGTCTTGCCAACTGAAAAAAAAAGGAGGGGGGGGGTGAGGGAGGCAAAACTGAAAAAGAACAAAGGCCTTTGTTTTGGGTCTCAGAATTGCAGTTTGGGGAGCACAAATTCTGGAGTAACCAGAAAAGTGCTCATGGGGGGAGAGTAGGATTTGGTGTTTTTTTTTTTGTTTTTTGTTTTTTAAATATTTTTATTTAATTCTAGGAGAGAGAGAGAGACAGTGTGAGCTGGGGAGAGTCAGAGAGAGAGGGAGTCACAGACTGAAACAGGCTCCAGGCTCTGAGCTGGCAGTCAGCACAGAGCCCGACGCGGGGCTCGAACCCACGAATCGTCAGATCATGACTTAAGCGAAAGTCGGACGCTTCACCGACTAAGCCACTCAGGCGCCCCAGATTTGTTTTTTTAAGAGAAAGAAGGAAGGAGTAATTACATGATTTGGAAAAGGAAGAAAAGAAAAAATCCTTCTAATCTGGTACTGACTGGTTAAGCCATTTCTGACTACTATCTTATTGATTATTTTATTATTGGTGCTATCAAATGAAACTATCCCTGGTATTAATTAACGTTAGTGTTCTCATATGACTCAAATGCCAGTTGCTCTGTTGAAATTTTTTTTATGTTTATTTATTTTGAGAGAGAGAGAGAGAGAGAGAGAGAGAGCTCACAAACAGGGGAGGGGCAGAGAGAGAGGGAGACAGAGAATCCCAAGCTGACTCTGCAGTGTCCATGCAGAGACTGATGCAGGGCTCGAACTTCCAAACCGTGAGATCATGACGTGAGCCAAAATCAAGAGTCAGATGCCTAACCCACTGAGCCACCCAGACGTCTGGCTCTGTTTAAATAGTATGAGCAACTGCTTGTAAAGCTATTGCCACTTCTGGCCCAGTTCAAGAGTTCATTAGTTGGAAAAGAAAACAGAGCTTCAAAATGGAGTCTCCTACGTCCAGAAATTTTCTGCAATTCCACAGCCTCTGTCTGTAGCTACAGCAAGGGTCCAAAGTGAACGGGATCTGCCTTGGGTAAGAAGTTGGGTCTGCTTATTCAAAACAATTCTGATTACTAGATGGGGAGGTAGCCTTGGGACCCTAGGGCTCACTTAATGCCTGCTTCTGCCTCAGTGAGCAATGGCCCTGGTGGAGAGAAGGGCAGATGTGCAGCCTCTGAGGTGGCCAGCTCCTAGGCTCATCTTTATGGTTGGCTTGGAGGAGTTGGCTTGGCCAAGGCCCAGCTGAGATGTGATCTGAAAGGACCTGGGCCAGGAGTGCCGGCCACACCCAGCTGTAGGTACAAATGGGTCAACCATGCCTTGGTCTTGAATCGCAAAATGCCCGAAAGGCTTGCCGTTGTTTGACCAGAATGTATGACTCACAGCAGGTTCCCTGCTAGTGTAAAACCATGTTTCAGTCAACTTCACGGCCCTCCGTCCCCACAGCATGCCTGGCCTCTCCTGAGCTTCAGTCGGTGTGCTGCTGTATAAGAGCAGTCCTGGCAGTCCTGGCTCTGCCTCAACACCTCGTCTGCCCGGGCCTGGGAAATGGGACACTGCTCTCTTTCTTGCTATTCCCTGCAGGTCGGTAAGCTTTTCTGTTTATGCCCAGCAATGCAGCTGGGATCAGGCTGAAGTGTTGCACAAGGCTGTACTGGAGGCCTGGACAAGCGGAGGGCAGTGAGATGTAGAGTGTCCTGCATGTCCCTCCACCAGACGCAGTAGCTCTTTAGGGCCACCAGCCTGTCCTCAGGAGCCTGGGCCTCCCTCTTTTTTCCAAAGAGGCGGCCCTATCTGCCTTTGCTGCACCCAGGCTTTCAAGCAGGAGAGAATGTGGACCCTTGAATTCGCCTTTGGGATAGACCTTACTCAGTCTCCAGGCCCAGAGAGAAGAGGAAATGCCTTTTCGCTGCAGTTTGGGGCTCAGATCCTCTCACTTCCTGCACGCGGATCTGCCTTCCCCAGGACTTCTGACAGAGGGGTTGCTCATCTAGTCGGGCAGAGGGCCGGCAGCCCCCAGGCTGGGTGGCCCTGCAGCATGGGCACCGCAGGGCCACAGCTCACTGGCAGCCGCGTGGCCATATCCGCATACGGAGAACGTCAAGAGCACAGCCCCTCAGCATCAGATGAAGCTCATGTTTGCCCAGAACATCCACATGCAGGTTCCTGGTGGCTGCATGCTTCCCCTCAGGGATCATGTATGGGCCTTGGCTGCACACAAGATGGTTTTCTCAGAAGAAGGCAAATCAGCCTCAGGAGTGGATTTCAGCATGGAATCTTCCTTTGGACACAAACTGTCTGGAGCTTGGGGTGTAGCTTATCCAGAGTCTAAAGCTTCCAGGCTCAGGTCCCAGCTGGAGTACCACGTGCCGTTCCGTGCCCATTTCTGTCCTGCCTTCCCCACACCAGCTATTTTAAAGCTCTCCATTCCCTTCCACCCTCCTCCTGTACTAGCTGCCCTGTCTTCTTAGCTGCTGCCCTAACTTGGGGAGAAAATAGAACAACCCCCCTCAGCTTCCATCAGCATATCTACACAAGTAGAGGTAGCAGCTCCCAGACTTTCTCCTGTCGCCCTGGAGGAGGTTTGCTGCCCCAACAAGCGTGGCTCCCCCATATTCCCACTGATGGCTGTGGAAGGCAGCGTTTAAAAAGTCTCTGGTTCTGTCCTGCCCTCTCTTGGTCCTTCACTTGCTTGCTCTCCTAGAAACTGGTAGCCATGTTGTGAGCTGCCCTGTGGAGAGGCTCACAGAGCAAAGAACAGATTTCCGTAGTCCAACAGCCTGAGAGGAACTGAGTCCTGCCTGGAAGTGAACCTTCCCTCAGTCAGGCCTTCAGATGAGACTACAGTCCAGCAGACACCTTGCGATACACTGAGCCAGAGGGCCCAGTGAAGCCCGTCCAGATTCCCAGCTCACCGGAACTATCAAATTATAAGTGTTTATTAGTGTAAACTGCTGAATTTTGGAGTGATTTATATATAGCTATAGATAATGCACAGGTTTGTCAGATTTTCAGCCCTGAAAATTTTCAAAAAATATTGGGATGCGTATAAGGTTGCCACCTTTTTATTTTCCAAAATACGTCTTGAGAAATGACAACAAAGTTTTACTTTCCTTAATATTTTTATAAAAGAAGAGCACGTTTTCATTTTAATTATTTTCTTATCACGGTGTTATTCATGCACAATTTATCCACTTAAAAAATTAACCAACTGAGCTACCAGGTGCCCCAGTTTTTTTTTTTTAATAAATATAATACAGTACTATAAATGAAGTTTCTCATGATTTTTTTTTTAAATATTTTTATTTATTTCTAGGAGAGAGAGAGAGACAGCATGAGCAGGGGAGGGTCAGAGAGAGAGGGAGATACAGACTCTGAAATAGGCTCCAGGCTCTGAGCTGGCAATCAGCACAGAGCCCGACACGGGGCTCGAACCCACGAACCGCGAGATCATGACCTAAGCGAAAGTCGGACACTTAACCGACTAAGCCACCCAGGCGCCCCTCTCATGATTTTTAAAATATTCTCTAGCTTACTTTATTATAAGAATACAGTTTGTAATACATATACAAAACGTGTGTAAATTGATTGTTAATGTGATCAGTAAAGCTTCTGGCCATCAGTAGACTAGTAGTAGTTACGTTTTTGGGGAGTAAATGTTATATGTGGATTTTTTTTTTTATGCAGGGGGTCATTACTATCACTCACCCCAGTGTTGTTATATGTACAATATAATAGTAATAAATCTTTTTTTTTTAATGTTTATTTTGAGAGAGAGAATGTGCTCACAAGTAGGGAAGGGGCAGAGAGAGAGGCAGAAAGAGAATCTCAAGTGGGGCTCAATCCCATGAACCCTAAGATCATGATCTGAGCCAAAATCAAGAGCCAAATGCTCAACTGACTGAGCCACTCAGGTGCCGCAGAATAAATCTTGAAAAGGAATGAAATTCTGATCATGCTACAACATGAATAAACCTTGAAGACATTATGTTAAGTGAAAGAAAGACACAAAAGGATAAATTTTGCATGAGTCCACTTACATGAGGATCCTTCAATAGGCAAATTCGCACAGACAGAAGGTAGAATAGGATGGAGTAGTTACTAAGCGCAAGGGAGAGGGAGGGGTGGGAAGTTATCATTTAATGGGCACAGAGCTTCAGTTTGCAAGCTGAAAAGAGTTCTGCAGACGGATGGCGGTGACAATTGCAGAACAGTGTGAAAATGCTTGATGCTATTGAATTGTCCTCTTAAAAATGGCTAAAATGGTAAATTTTGTGTGGTGTACATATTACCACAATAAAAACATCCTTATCTCCAGTTTTGAGCTCTCTTGACTTCAAGACCCATTTCCTCAGGTGCTGGATATTTTAATTTGGAGATCTCACCTCCCAAATCTGCTCAGAACTGAACTCTTGAGGTCCCATGCTGGGCTCTACGTTTTAGCCCTGTGGGAACACACTCACAAGCTTAGTTGCTGACCTGCAAAACTGTGCATGCCTTGACAGAAGGGACTGGAGCTCCCTGCCTCCTCTATGACCCTTAGCTCCTTCAGGCCAGACGACCTCCCCTCCACACAAATAACTTCTTCCTCTTTTCCTTCTGGTGAGTTCCTCTGTGGAGCCCCTTGGTGTCCTTCCCCAATGTGATCTTCAGAGAAGACCATCCTTTCCATGTCGTCAGGTTTGGGACAAGCCAGCTGGGCTCTCCTTTGGCACTCAGCACTCCTTTTTTCCAGAATGCTGCCTGTCACAGAATGTCAGAGAGGGGAAAGCCTTGTCAAGCCTCCCAGGGGCTTACCTGGGATGTGATTAGTCAGCGAGTGCCTGTCCCAGTCAGCTCTCATGCCCATACCTGCCGTTAGACATGTTGAATATGTTCTGCCTGAGTCTGCAGGTGCCTGCACTCTGGAAACAGGTGGCTTGCTGCCTCCTACGAGAAGGAAGATCATCTCCAAAGGGACGTTCGGTCTACATATAAAAGAGTCAGTGTAATGTAAAGCCCCGTGCTTTCCCCATCCCATTTCTACACACTCAAGTTAATTTTCAAGTTGAACAATCTGAAAACTGTGCACCAACTTTACTGGGAGACATGCTAATTAACCTTGATTTTCGGGGAAAAGATTTAGCTTCAGGGGACATTTCTAGTTGTATCTGGTTGTATCTGCTCAGGCACACATATGATCTTATTAATAACCACCAAATACCTGATTGGAAAGTGATTTTGTTATCTGTTGTTTTGTAACAACTGACTCCGAAATGTAGTGGTGCAAAACAAGAATATTTATTATCTCACAGTTTTTGTGAGTCAAGAATGGCATGAATGGGTCCTCAGGCTCAGGGCCCCACAAGCTTCAGCTGACGTCTCTGCTGGGGCCAGAGGCACCTCTAGGCTCAGTTGGGCAGGATCTTCTTCCAAGTGCAGTCGGTGCTGGTTGCCAGGATTCAGCTCCTTGATGGCTGTTGCCCAGAGGCCACTAGCAGGTCCTTGCCATGTGGGTCTCTGCGGGGCAGCTCATAGTGTGGCAGCTGCCATCGTCAGAGCGAGCAAGCTAGAGGAGCCAGAGAAAGTGTGAGCAAGACAAAGTATAATCTCAGAAGTGATATCCTATCACTTTCCCACTATTTTCTCCTAATGAGAAGTATGAGGAGTGCCTGGGTGGCTCAGTCAGTTAAGCACCTGACTTCCACTCAGATCATGATCTCACTGTTCATGGTTTTGAACCCCACATCGGCCCGACATTGACAGTGCAGAGCCTGCTTGGGAGCCTCCCTCCCTCTGCCCCCTTCCCTGCTGGTGCTTTGTCTCTCAAAATAACTAAAAATAGACTTTAAGATGAAACAAAACAAAAAAAATAAAAAAGAAGTATGAAAATGTAGCCCAGCCCGCATTTGAGAGGAGGGGCTACAGCAGAACACCGATTCCAGGAGGTGGGGGTCATTGGGAGCCATTTGGGAAGCTGCCCACCGCAGAGCTCAGGGTACTTCATCTTGCAGGGAACACCGATGCATCAGTGACACCAGTGAAAGACTAGGTGGATAAATGAGCTGACAAATCTTTGAGCAGCTCTCCCTGCATCTCCGCAGGTATCTCTCCCACGAGCACCAGTTGCAACGTTTTTAAGCACAGATGGTGTCGTAGAGAACCTGGAAGGACAAGGTTTCCTCCTTGGACTTTTAAGGAAGTAGAGCATGCTTGTTCCCAAGCGGACTTTCCTCCCCTTGTCCGACTCGCTCGCCAAAGCGGACTTTTCCTCTCCTTGTCTCCTTGTGGTTTGGCTCTGCTCTGTGGTTTGTTTGCATGGCTGGGTAGGAAGATGGCTTGGCCCGCCCAGGATCCTAGGCAGCGTAGAGCCCTGCAAGGGCGGATTTCGAAGTGAATCAGCAGTCAAAGTAAGCCATAGCCAACGTAATGAGCAGAAACCCGCCTTTGCTGCAGACGCACAATGACAGATCGTTCTCTGTGCCTTTGCCTGAGCTGTTCCCCATCTGAAATGTCCTCCCCACCTTGTCCACCCATCCTTCAGGTGTTCCTTCACGAACCTTCCTGATGTTTCCTGTCCACATAGCTTTTTCCATCTCTTCTCTGAAGTTCCAGAGAACTTCAGTTCTCTCATGGAGAACTCTGTCCATGTCCACGCCACCAGGTTAGCTCCTAGTACATCCTGCCTTGTGAGGTTCTTTATTTTCTGTGTGGGCCTTGTGCCCTGCCTCCAACGAAATGTTAGCTCCTCCAGGGCAAGAACTGCTGTCTGATTCCTTCAGACCTGCGTTGGTACCTGCACAGGGTGGAGCTCAGTGATATTTGAGGGCAGAGGTCCGGTCAGGTCTCATATGTTGAGCCTCCCAAGCTCCTCTCACTGCACCTGTCCACGGCAGGCTTTCCCTGAACGAATGTAAATTTGATGTGCCTGTGAGCTCTGCAGAGACGGCACCTGTTACAGAGGAGGGTGAGGGGCAGGACTGTCCTCTCCCTCAGGCAGCAGTGCTGTGGCAGAACTCATTTCCAGTCACATTCCACACGTCTCCTTTCACACGTCCTTGACCACAGGGTCCCCTGTGATGTGGGCATTCGTGGGGCCTCTTGGTCAGATTCGCTGTCCTGGGGACCTGGGGGTGTGCTGCCCTCATGGTGATGCCCAGTCCAGAGAAATCTCTCCAGCTGCGAAAGGAAATCTGGATCTTTATTTCTGGGCAAGCAACTCCCACCTCCCCCAACATTCCTGCCTTTTGGAAAGGGTGGTTGTTTTTCTGCTTTGAAGGAAGCCGAGGGAAATGTGTGTAAGAGCTGCCGGGAGGCGGAGCCTGGGGACTGGACAAGGCAGTGCGGGTGCAGTGGTGCAGACACAGGGTTGGCCTCTTACAAGTTTCATTCTGTGGATTCTGTCCCCAGCTCTGCACTTCTAACTCAGGGGATAAGGCCTACTGTGCCCTAGTGCCTAGTCACCTCGTCCCTAGTCACCGGGAACAAGAGGCTGTGTGCTCCTTCTGGTGGAAGTCGGGTCTCCTGGGACTGTGATGGGTTGTGGGGGGTGGGCTGGGCTGGGGAGCAGTGTTCCTTACGTTCTCCAGGGACCAGCACTTAATAACCAGCGTTTACTGGGCACCCACCGTGCTCCCTGCTTTGGGATGGTGAGCACTGGAAACACAGTCAGAGATGGTGGGGTGCCCTGGCGGAGACCTCACAGTCTAAGGAGAGAAGGGCAGTGTGATATCAGAGCTTCGCATCCCTTGCTACGGGTGCTTGGGCCCTGAGAGGCCACCTCTGGTGGGAGGCAGCAGGGGAAGCCAGAGGAGGCCATGCTGAAGTTGAGTCTTGACAAGTAGGAGTTAGCTCCCTGGAGCACAAGATTTTCAAAAGAGAAAACATAATGTGTACGAAAGCCCAGAGACCTGACACCGCACAGCACATTTGGGGATGTAGAGGGGGTTTGGCCTGGCTCTAGAGTGAAGGCTGTGAGCAGGGATAAAAATTCAGGCCTGTATTCTGGAATGATCACTGTGTCCACTGTGGAAGGAGGGCTGGAGGAGTGGGATAGCGGTAGGTAGTCCAGTAGATGCTCTGTGGTCATCCCTGTGTGTGAATCTGGAGAACAGGAGGCTATGGGGGAGACATCAGGGGAAAGTGGCCAGAGTTCCTGCGGCTGTTCTGTGTGTAGGCATGTACACGCGTGTGAGTGCACGTGCCTACATACGTGTGTGCACACCCATGTGGGTTGTGCATGCCTGTCGAAGTGCATGCTTGTGCATGCATGTGAGTATGCGTGGGGACTGGGGGAGGGTATTGTATTCTTCCTTTTACGTTTGAGTAAACGGAGGCCTTGCTATATTTTGTTTTATACATTTTTTTTACAGTTTATTTATTTAGTTTGAGAGAGACAGAGACAGTGCAAATGGAGGGGCAGAGAGAGAGAGAGAGAGAGAGAGAGAAAGGAATTCCAAGCAGGCTCGGCACTCTCAGCTCGGAGACTGATGTGGGGCTTGAACGCATGAAACCATGAGATCATGACCTGAGCCTTAACCGACTGAGCCACCCAGGCACCCCAGAGGCCTTGATAGGTTAAATAACTTCCTTTCTTCATTCGGTGAATATTTGATGACCTTCCATGTGGAGGGAATATTTTACATGTTTTGCCTCTTTTAGTCCTTCTGGAAACATTATAAAGGAGTTACTCTAATCTCATTTTATAGATGAGGAAACTGAGGCTCAGAATTAAAAATCCTGATAAAATTGAGTAGAGTGTCATGTATTCTCCATGGTATCCCATGACAAACGTCACCTGGGGCTTTTTTAGACATATGGGCTTCTCATTTTAGAAACCCCAAATCTCCTCTCTCTCTCTCTTTTTTTTCCTTTTTCTGGGTGCCTTTCAGACTCCTCCCAGGATACAGACAGGAAGGCCTGGGGGGACAGGTAAGGTTTTTTAAAACAATAGGAAGTCTGTCAGCACACCATCCTCCTGAAGGCTTTCTTCTAGGACAGAGCCCAGGGCGGTGGTGGGTAGAGGGGTTCCTGCGTGCTGCAGAGTCTTCTGAACCTGAACGCCACACCTCTGGGTTGGTGTAGGGCAGCCCGGTGTTACGAGGAAGGAGGAATGGCTGAACACGTGCTGTAAACTAGCACTTCTAAATCATACCGGGAATATTGGCCACCTTGGTCTCTTGTTGAAGAGTTCGTTACGAGTCACCCAGCGCAGCCAGGGCCTGAAGTTCTGTGTTTCTAATGAGCTCCCAGGGGCCATCAGTACCGCAGCATTTGGACCCCGTGGGGAGGAGCAAAAGTTTGTAAACGCAAAGAAGTCAAGGTGTCTGTGGTTATTGAAGAGGGGAACGTGGACAAGAGTCTGAGGGACGAGAGAATGAATTTTGTTTTGGATGTGTGGTGTTGAGGGCACTCCCGTTTTTCCTATGTGTAATTGTGTGCCGACTCGTGAGGTTAGCAGTCAATGAGAGGTCAGCGAGAGGTCAGCACCATCTTGGAGGCTCTGGTGAGTGTCTCGTGGGCAATGAAACTGCTTAAAGATAGCAGGAGAGAGAGAGAGAAAGAGGGAGAGAGAGGGAGAGGGATGGAGGGAGGGAGGGAGAGGGAGAAAGGGGGAGAGAAGGCGAAAGAGGGAGAGAGTGAGTTTGTGAAGAGAAGAAAGAACAGGCACAGGATCTGAGACAGGACATTTAAGATGGTGGAAGAAAAGAGATGAGTGAGGACTGACCAGGAGTGGTTAGAATATTAGGATAACAACTAGGTTGGAGGACGGAAACCAAGTGAGAAGTCGGGAGGAGTGCCTGCCACACCTTGGCAAGGGGGCCTTAGGGGTGGCAGGCAGGAGGCTGGTAGGAAGGAGAAGACTTTGGAGAGTGTATTTGCTGGGCTCTCGCCCTCCATCACAGGCCTCTGCTGCCGCCCGCGGCCCTCTCTGCAGCCGCTCGCTCTGGTAGCTCTCCTCTGTAACTGGCTCCAGTGTACTGCACCCTCGCGACTCCCGCTGGAGGAGTGTGCTGGTTTGAGAAAAGCAACCAAGCTCATGTATCCTCCATATCCCACTTGGACCATAACCAATATGGAGGGTCGGGTCAGCAGGGCCAGATGTTGCAAGAGGAAGTGGAGAGCTCTCCTGGTTTCCCCAGAGCCATTTCCTGAATACGAGGGGCATAGTAAGTTGAAGGTTGAAGGAGATTTGGGGAAGCATAGAAAGTTCAGCTCTGAGGAGACTGAGGGAAGCCATGCAGTCAGCAGAGGGAATCCTGGAACTGAGGAAGGGAGAGACCCTGCGGCACACTTACAGGCAGACAGGAAGGTGCTGTCAGAGAGGGAGAGATGGATGGTGCACGGGAGAGTGGGCGATGGAGGGAGTGGTCCCAGAGGTCTGAGGCCTCAGGAGCAATGCACAATGTGAGAGATTCAGATTTGTAAAGGAGGAGGTATATTTCCTCAGATAACGAGGAAAGGATGGATGAGTGATGAAACAGGGACTTCGTGCAGGGGTGAGAAGCATTGATGTGCCTCCTCTTGGGTGCTTTGATTTTTTTAATGACAAGGAATCAGATCTCCATCTTAAAGTGATGGGAAAGGGATGGGGAAGAAGTTAAGTAAAAGCTGTTAGGAGAGAAACCAGAAACATTTGGAGAAAAATGAACAAAGAGGTAGCAGCCAGGGAGCCTTTTCCATGTTCTGTGATCCCTCCCTGGTCTCTTCACCATGTGGGCACCCTTTACGCATTTGCCCATTTTCTCCTCTCACGAGGCTTCTGCCACAGCATTCCACAGTGGACGCACTGTGTTTGTGAGGGCTCTTGTCTTTGTGGGGTAATTACCTGTCTTTCAGAATTCACCTCCTTTCCCTCTCTGTTCCAACATGGTGTCTGGGTTCAGGGTGGAGCACATGGGTCTCCCAGCAGTTTGCTTGCTGGCTCAGGCTGGCCTTAGACTGCAGCCCCCCCTCTCAGACCTGTGGGCATCTGCCTGCATCTTGCATTTGGCTCAGGTCACCGTGGCAGAACTCTGGCGGGTCTGGAATTCCAGATCCAGTGGCTGCCTTCATCTTAGTTGTGGGCCTCTCTTTTGAAAGGGAGAATCTGATTGACTCAGCCCTGCCAGTGGGTTGGTTTCTCCTGAACCAGGTCTCCACTCATGTTTCAGTCAGCTCTGGCCCACCTGTTAAGTGTTACAAACATGGCCCACAGACTCACCCTTGAGCAGAAATTGTGGATGGTGTATAAGCAAGTTTATATAAGAGGCTCCTAATGAGATTAACACCCTCAAAAGAATTCACTGCATGAGGCTTTGGATTGATGTGAATATAATTGTTTCAGGAAAATTCCTTTGGTTGTTTCTCTAGGATGCTGACAATTAGCTGATGGCTCCCCAAAGATACTTCACCATGAGGTGGAACTCCCTAAGAAAAAGTAAATGAGTTTTCTCATCATTCCTATTTTTCTCTATGGCTCTGGCAGATAGATCTGACTGGTGGGTATGTGTGTTCAGTGGAGGAGTTGGTAGAAATTAAGCCTGTGAATGTTCATCACCAATATCTGCCCAGAGCTGCAGTTTCCTGAGGCAGAGAAAGTTCATGATTATAGGCCTGCCTGAGCCTCATAGTTCAGAGAAGACACTCCAACCTATTCTTTCTGGCATAGTGGCAAGGTTTGGAAAGAGGTTGGGATTTGGAGTTGGAGGGTTTCATCTGATTCCTCATACTGCATCATATAATTTCAGGAGAATTTTTATCTCACTGAGATGATAATTTCCAAAAGACAGCATCTCTAGAAGGATAATACATTGGGTTAAATTCCCACTAAGGTATGGATGACTGATTACTCAAACTTTCCCCTGGAGCCAGTTCTGACTCTAAGGAGGGTATTGAGCTTTGAAGGACAGGAGTGGAGGAAATACCATGAGAGGAAGACGTCAGTAAGGCTAAAGGCCAGAAGTTCTGTTAAGGAGATTTCTTCACATTTAGTCTCTGGCTGATTACTCTCAAGCCTGGGTGCATAGGTGTGGTGCTCACTGGGCTTTAAACCTTCCTGTCCCTTGGAAGAAACCCATCACTGGGAATGTTGGTAAGAGGGTTGTCTCTGTAATGGGCTTTAAAAGCTGGGGTATGTTTTTCATGACTTTCCTTTCCTGAGATACTTGCTGACTTTCATCTTGACTCCCACAATAATACTGCTTGAAAGAGATCATTTTGAATGCTTCAGAGTACTTTGCTGTGACCCGTTAGCCTATTGACCCATGAACATATGTCCTCCCTCCATGAAGAGCCAAGCTCCCTGGTTTATTGCTATTTTTCTTTAAAAAATAAAAACAAAGGGGCACCTGGGTGGCTTAGTCGGTTAAGTGTTCCACTCTTGGTTTCGACTCAGGTCATGATTTCATGGTTGTGGGTTCAAGCCACACATTGGGCTGTGTGCTAACAGTGTAGAGCCTGCTTCGGATTCTCTGTCTCCCTCTCTCTCTGCCCCTCCCCTACTCACACGCTCATGAACACACACACTCTCTCAAAATAAATAAATAAACTTAAAAAAACCACAAAAACTTGGGGAGCCTCCTTCCCAAAGCAACAACAATAACAATAACACAGAGACCCGTTGGGTCTGCTTCTCAAGACGACAGTCCTTCATCAAGTCTCAGATGCCACATGCATTTCTTTTGTAGAGGATTCCTTACTTAATGTCTCCCCAAGGACTTTGTAAGGATGATCTCACTCTCTGAAATTGGCAGAAGAAGCAGTGTTCCGATTTCGTTCCAGCACAAGAACAGAAAGGTGGTTGTTAAGCCGAAAACGTCCAGTCAGTAATCAGACAAGCCCAGACCCTTTTTCCCAAAAAGATGCTGGCCAAATTCTGGTGGAGATACTCTCACAGGTAGGATTTACCCTAGACCCCAGAGGCATCTGCTTCTGGTCTCTCTAAGAGGTTTTGAGGCTTGGTTGGTTTCTGGGCCTCTGTGAAGGAAAAGGGGATTCAGGAGAGGGCTGATGTGGAATCCTTCCTACTACGTAGAGAAATAGGATAAAACAAAAACCAAATTAGTTCAGCTGCTGGAAATGAAGAGGGAATAGAAAAACAGAGCCGGAAGTGGTGAGTGGCGCCACAGCAAGCCGGGGGTGTGGGTGTGTCTGTCTCTGCTCTTATTAGGCTGGGGTAGGGCCCGTGCAGAGATGAGAGTGAAGGGCTTGGGCCAGTGCCATGTGGAGGCCTGAACAAGAAAGCAAAAAGGTGGGGCAGTTGCAGGGCTGAACTCTCCATGAAAGGAGGACTAGAAAAAAAAAAAAATCCAGCCATTGAATCAGGAAGAAGCCAGGGAAGTTTGCCTCTGCCTGGGTTCTGAGTAGAAAAAATAAAAGCCTTCTGAGAAAAAAATGAAATCCCACAGTTGTGCTTTGAGAGGTTCTGGAGACCAAGTGTGTACCATCCATGAATTGTGGACATGCTAAATTAAGAGATGCACATAAAAAGTCATCCCGGTTATGTTACTGCTAGGCCACATGCAGAAGCAGACAGAAAATCACACTGGTCATCAGAGATTTCCATTGAAAAATCAAGCTCAGTTGAAGATGAGCTTTTGGTAAAAAATTACAAAACAGCTATTGGGAGATCCACTATAAACAAGAACTTGCGGGCAGAATGAGCCAGAAGATCAGCAACCCCAAACTTGACATCATAGAATCTGAAAGAGACCACACATACAAGGGTTTCTCAACAGTTCAACAGATAAAAGGGAAAAATAGAAGCCACAGTGGAAGTATTAACACTAATGAGAAAGAATGGGAGTAACACTGATAATAAAACATATCAGTGTTCATGTTCACATTCGAAAATAAGTAGTTTTAAGCTGAGGAAAACAGGTTGCCACTAACCAGCCAGCAAAACAATAAAACACAATGGCATCCTCTGACCTGCCTCCCCCCTGAAAAAAAACCCGAAACAAAACCAAAAAGTACAAAAAAAGTCTAAAAGCCAGAACTTGGAAAGAGAAAACGGGAGGCGTACATTCTTGTCAT
Source organism: Proteles cristata cristata (assembly GCA_017311185.1). Classification (NCBI taxonomy): domain Eukaryota; kingdom Metazoa; phylum Chordata; class Mammalia; order Carnivora; family Hyaenidae; genus Proteles; species Proteles cristata. Next base: position 1,295,020 of record JAESUZ010004460.1, on the reverse strand, counting down.
GGCATATTTCATCCCACTGGGGGTTAGCATGGTCTATATACTCTTGGAAAATGTGCTAGTAGTGTTAGGATTATCATGAGGATAAGAATGCAGACATGAAGTTTGGTAGCCTAGGACACCAAAGTAATCTTTCTGTTATAAAGACATGATACTGGAAAGATCTGGAAATGCTGGGCCTGTAGGATTCCTATGAGCAGCCCCAAAAGAACATGCAGTAGGAGAGAATGAATGGGGAATCGGAGTGGAATCATGAGATAGGAAAAAAGTAATTTATTTATTTATTTATTTTCATTTATATATCTATTTTAGTGTATTCTTTAAAAAATTGTATAATTGTTCAATTCAATTCATGGTAGAGAACATGGGTACTAGACATACCTGATAAACAGCAACCATCCGTGTAACGAATCAGTGGTAGCTTCACCTCCCCTACCAGCTCACATTCCACTACAATATTGCTTGAGACAGTACAGTCCACTCTCTGGTTAGTGCTGTGAGCTTGGTTGGGATTATTTTGGTTGTAGAACAAAGAAGAAAGAGGGAAAGGGGAAAAAAAACCCGTTATTGTTTGAGATGATACGATGGCCAACATGGAACATCCATGAGAACTTATAGGCAAAATATTAGAAATAATGAGAGTTAAGATCACTGGGAGCAAGATTGATATACAAAATCATTGGTAACAAAATTTAAAAAATTTAATTAAAAATACTATTTATAATATAATAACAGCAGCAACAAAAAAAAAACTATGAGCTCTTAGAAATAAATTTAATAAAAAAATGTAAAACTGTTACAGAAAAATCAAAATAATTTATTGAAAGACATAAAATAAGACCTAAGGAGTTAGAGACAAAATACCATACTCATGGATAGAAAGACTTGGTGGCATAAAAGATGTCAATATTTTGTCCAAAGTAAATAAGTTAATTCTGTTCCAATAAAAATTACCAAGAGAGTTTGTCATAGAGCTTGACAAAATAGATCCAAAAATTCAAATAAAAGAAGGCCAAAAATATCCAAAAAATCTTAAATTACGGCAATGATAAGAGATTTATTCTCCCAATTTTAAAAAACTTATGCAAAGCTATATAGTGATTTAAACAGTGTGATACTGGGGGCGCCTGGGTGGCTCAGCTGGTTAAGCGTCTGACTTCAGCTCAGGTCATGATATCATGGTTTGTGGGTTCGAGCCCTGCGTCAGGCTCTGTGCTAACAGCTAGCTCAGAGCCTGGAGGCTGTCTTCAGATTCTCTGTCTCCCTCTCTCTCTGACCCTTCCCTGCTCGTGCTGTCTCTGTCTCTCTCAAAAAAATAAATAAAACATTAAAAACAATTAAAAAATAAAATAAAATAAACTGTGATACTGGCATAAGGATAGAGAAAGCTACCAATGGAACAGAATAGAGAGTGTAGAAACAGACTCATGTATATCAGGGACTTGGCTTATGCGAGTTAGCCTTACACAGCAGCAGGTAAAGAATGAACTATTTAATAAATTGTCTTGGACAATAAACTATGAAAAAATATGAAATAGGATTCCTACCTTACCATACAGACACATATTCTTTATTTTTTTAATATAATTTATTGTCAAATTGGCTAACATACAGTGTGTAAAGTGTGCTCCTGATTTTTGGGGTAGATTCCTGTGGTTCATCGCTTACATACAACACTCAGTACTCATCTCAACAAGTGCCCTCCTCAATGCTCATCACCCATTTTCCCTTCCTCTCCCGACCATCAACCCTCAGTTTGTTCCCTGTGTTAAGAGTTTCTTGTGGTTTGCCTCCCTCCCTTTCTGTTTGTAAATATTTTTTCTCCTTCCCTTCCCCCATGGTCTTCTGTTAAGTTTCTTAAGGTCTACATATGAGTGAAAACATATGATATTTGTTCTTCTCTGACTGACTTATTTCAGTCAGCATTATACCTTCCGGTTCCATCCACGTTGCTGCAAATGGCAGGATTTCATTCTTTCTCATTGCCAAGTAGGATTCCATTATGTGTATAAACCACATCTTCTCGATCCATTCGTCAGTTGATGGACATTTGGGCTCTTTCCATAATTTGGCTATTGTTGAGAGTGCTGCTATGAACACTGGGGTACGTGTGCCCCTATGCATCAGCACTCTTGTATCCCTTGTGTAATTCCTGGTAGTGCTACTGCTGAATTATAAGGTAGTTCTATTTTTAATTTTTTGAGGAATCTCCACACTGTTTTCCAGAGGTGCTGCACCAGTTTGCATTCCCACCAACAAGAGGGTGCCTGTTTCTCCACATCCTCATCAGCATCTATTGCTTCCTGAACTGTTCATTTTAGCCACTCTGACTGGTGTGAGGTGGTATCTCAGTGTGGCTTTGATTTGTATTTTCCTGATGGTTGAGCATCGTTTCAGACACATAGGTCTAGCTGGATTAAAATATAAATGTGGAATGTAAAACTTAAGATTTTAATAAGAAAACGTAGAAAAATATCTTTATAACTTCAGGGTATGCATAATGTTATTAAACAAGTCAAAACCGGCAAAAAAGTTACGGAGAAAATTTTGATAAACTTGCATGACAATGCGAGAAATTTGCAACATCTACAGCTAATAAATAATTAGTGTGTAGAATATACAAAATGTATTGAAAAATTAGTAATAAGGAAACAGGCAATAAAATTGTTATAGAAAGGAAAATTGAGTGGATGCTGATGATATGAAAAGAATCTTACTTTGTCAGTTAATAAAGTGATTGCAAAATAAAATAAATAATTTCACAATATCATCAGATTGACAGAAATGCAAAGTCTGATAACACTAAGTGGTAGTTAGGATGGGGAGAAATAGAAAGTCTTTAATAATGGCAATGTGAATTCATACACCAATTTCTAGGAAAATTTTACAGTATCTATTATAGTTAAAGAGATGCAAGCCTTTGACTTAAGCATTTTCATCTCCACTTATGTATTCTAGACAAACTTTGGTGTTTATGTGTAAGTAAGTTCACTGCAGGACACTTTGGAATAGAGAAAATAGAGAATCAATCTAATCATCTATAAACAGAATAAAGTTTTGAGAAGTGCCTTTTTGGCTCAGTTGGTGGGGTACATGACTCTCGCTCTTGTGGTTGTGAATTCAAGCCCCAATGTTGGGCATAGAGCTTACGTAGGTAAAAATGATGAACTAGATCTCCTATGTCAAGATGGTTTTAACTCTCAAAAAATAATGAGAAGTGAGAAAATAAGCTGTAAGATGACATTACAATGACATCCTATTATTTTTTCAAACTGTTGATTATGACTCATCCATAAGTTGTGAAATCAGTTTAGTGGGTCACTGCCAGCATTACAAAAGAAAGTTAGAATAGAAAGAAAATATCTGAATATGTTAGAAGTAGTTAAACAGTGTTTCCATGACAGTGTTGTTTCATATTATATCTGCATGCACACATACAGGAATATATGGACACATATACATGTGTGTGCAAATGCATGTTTACCAAAATGCAAAATGCATTTCTTACAATGAGTATGGTAAAGAATTCCAAAAGCTACTGTTTTATATACATTAAAAATGTGAGAAGGCACCTGGGTGGCTCAGTCTATTAAGCCTCTCACTTTTGGGGCACCTTGGTGGCCCAGTCGGTTGAGTGTCCGACTTCGGCTCAGGTCATGATCTCACGGTTCGTAGGTTTGAGCCCCATAGCTGGCTCTGTGCTGACAGCTCAGAGTCTCTTTCGGATTCTGTGTCTCCCTCTCTCTGCCCCTCCCTTGCTCATGTTCTGTAACTCTCTGTCTCAAAAATAAATAAACATTTAAAAAAAAGTCTCCCACTCTTGATTTCAGCTCAGGTCATGATCTCATGCTTTGTCAGATTGAGCCCTGCATCAGGCTCTGTGCTCACATCACATTCTCTCTCTTGTTCTCTCTCTCTCTTCCCTCTCTCCTCTCTTGATCTCTCCTCTCCCACTCTCACTCTTTCTCTCCCCCACCCCCTCTCATGCATGCAGCCTTTCTCTCAAAAAAAGTGTGAAACAATATTATAAGTTTACAGATTCCACAATATGCATGGGAATGATAAATGGGATAATAGTTATCACTGGAATGAGAGGAAAGAAGAAGACATAGGGTCTGGGTGAGAAGATTTTGCTCCATCTGTGTTGTTGCATATGGCAAGATTTCCTTCTTTCTTATTCTTTGCTGAATAATATTCCATGGAAATATGTACCACATCTTTTTTATCTTTTGGTTGTAGATGGGCACTTAGGTTGTTTTCATGTTTTGCTATTGCTGGAATGAACATGGAGTGGAGATATTTCTTTGAGATTATGATTTCATTTCCTTTAGATATATACCCAGCATTAGGATTACTGGATCATATAGTAGCCCTATTTTTTAATCTTTTTGAGGAACCTCCATATTGTTTTCTATTCTGGTTGCACCAATTTGTATTTCCACTAACAGTGCACAAGAGTTCCCTTTACTCCACATCCTTGACAACATGTGTTGCTTCTTGCCTTTTTGATAACAGCCATTGTGACAGGTGTGAGATGATATCTCATCGTGGTTTTGATTTACATTTCCCTGATGATTAGTGATGTTGAGTATCTTTTCATGTAACTCTTGGTCATTTGGATGTCTGCTTTGAAAAAAATGTTCATTTCCTCTGTCCACTTTTGAATTGAATTATTATTTTTCTAGGAGTTATAGGAGTTCCTTATATGTTTTGGATATTAATTCCTTATCAGATACATAATTTGCAGTTTGCAATATATTTTTCTTCCATTCTGTATGTTGCTTTTTCATTTTGTTGATTGTGTCTTTTGCTGTGCAGATGTGTTTTATAATGTAGGTCCATTTATTTATTTTTGCTTTTGTTACTTGTGCTTTTGATGTCATAGCCAAAAAAAGTGTTGCAAAGACCAACATCCAGGAGCTTTTCCCTATGTTTTCTTCTAGAAGTTTTATGGTTTGAGGTATTATGTTTAAGTCTTTAGTCCATTTGAGTTAATTTTTTGTGAGTGGTACAAGATAAGGGTCCAATCTCATTTTTCTTCATATGATTATTCAGTTTTTCCAGCACCATTCATTGAAGAGGCTATTCTTTCCCCACTGAGTATTCTTGGCTCCTTTGTCAAATATTAGCTGACTGTTAGGTTAGGACTTATTTCTGGGGTTGCGATTCTTTTCCATTGGTCTGTGTTTCAGTTTTTTTTTAGGCCAGAACCTTACTGTTTTGATTCCTATAGCTTTGCAATATAGTTTTGAAATCAGACAGTGTTATGCCTCCAGCTTTATTATTCTTTCTCAAGGTTGCTTTCACTATTCATGGCCTTTTGTGGGTCCATTTGAATTTTAGGATTTTTTTTTCTCTTTCTGTGAAAAATACCATTGGAATTTTGATAGGGATTATATTGAATGTACTGATGGCTTTTGGCAGTATAGACATTTTAACAATATTAATTTGTCTGATCCATGAACACATAATATCTTTTTATGCATTGGTGTCTTCTTCAATTTCTCTTATTAAAGTCTTATAGTTTTCATTCCATAGATCTCTCAGCATTTCATTTGGTTAAATTTTTTGGTTAAATTTATTCCTTGGTTAAATTTATTCCTCAGCATTTCATTTTTGTTGGTGCTATTGAGAATGGGATTGTTTTCTTTATTTCTTTTTCAGATATTTCATTGGTAGTGGTAAAAATGAATTTGACCTCTGTATGTTGATTTTGTAGATTCCTTAGGATTTTCTAAACATAGGATCATATCATTTGCAGAGACAATTTCACTTCCATTTTAATGTGGATGACTTTTATTTCTCACTCTTGCTTAATTTCTCTGGCTAGCACTTCCAGTGCTATGTTGAATATGAGTGATGTGAGTGAGTACCCTTGTGTTGTTTCTGATCTTAGAGGAAAAGCTTTCAACCTCTCACCGTTGAGTATGATGTAGGCTGCGTGCTTGTCATGTATGGCCTTTATTATGTTGAGATATGTTCCTTCAATACCCAGTTTGTTGAGAGTTTTTATCATGAGAGTATGCTATATTTTGACAAATGTTTTGTCTGCATGTATTGAGATGATCATATGCTTTTTATCCTTCATTCTTTTATTTTTATTTTTTATTATTTTTTAAGTTTATTTATTTATTGAGAGAGAGGGAGAAGGGAGAGAAAGAGAGAGAGAGCGCATGGGAATATGAGTGGGGGAGAGGCTGAGGGAGAAGGGAACAGAAGATCTGAAGCAGGCTCTGTGCTGACAGCAGAGAGCCCGATGTGGGGCTCAAACCCACGAACCATGAGATCATAACCTGAGCCAAAGTCTGATACTTAATGGACTGAGCCACCCAGGCACCCTGGATCCTTCATTCTTTTTATATGATGTATCACATTTATCGATTTGTGTATGATGAAACATCCTCGCATCCCAGGGATAAATCCTACTTATTCATGGTGTTTAATCCTTTAGTGGCATATTTGCGTTGCACATAAATTTCTTATTTTCAAGAACCATATTTAAGATAAAATGGCTGTCAGTAATTAAAATGAAATAAAGGAAAAATAATCTATGAATTAGTACATCATTTTACTTTCCTCATATTTTCCCTATCACATATTTATTGTATTGTATCACTTATGCTCCATTTTCCTTCTTGCTCTCTAGGCCACTGAGTATTGCCCACAGCTGGAACCCATATCTCATCAGGGCTGCCCTCCTAATAAGGCCTCTTACCCGCTGTTTTCCTTTTTTCCCCAGTAAAAACTTATCTGTTATTTTTTTGAAAGTTTTTTAAAGGTTTATTTATTTTTGAGAGACAGAGTCAGAGCACGCGTGGGGGAGGGGCAGAAAGAGAGGGAGACACAGACCTGAAGCAGGCCCCAGGCTGAGCTGTCAGCACAGAGCCTGACGTGGATCTCGAACCCACAAACCATGATTTCATGACCTGAGCTGAAGTCAGACGCCTAACTGACTGAGCCAGCCAGGTGCCCCAAAACTTATCTGTTCTATGTCCCATTCTTATAACAGAGTTTTCACTCAGGCATCCTGGTTTAAAAAAAAAAATCAATGAGTTAAACTTTTCTGGGGCATATGTGTTATAGACCTGGTGGGTTCCCAAAGGCTGCACTGCCTGGGAACAGGGGTAGTGAGGTTTATACTTAGGAGCAAGTGAGAAGTGATCGTGACTGGGCAGGCTTGGTCATAGGTTGGAGGTTATGAGCAGTTTACCACCTCCAACTTCAAGTCTAAGTCAAATTCCTTGTCATTTCTGGTATGGCTGGTCCTCTCTCTCCACCCAGGCCCCGCCTGCAAGAGGGGTCCTCACCGAAGAGATTTAGTCCTTCAGTCCTGTTTGGGAAAGCCGTCCCCTTACACGGCAGCATCTTGGGGTCCAGGAAGAGAGACCTTGCTATAAATTCAGATGTTTTCAGGCACTGAGGAATTAAGACTCTGTTCTTTCTTTTTTTTTTTTTCTTCCAGTGTGGTTCATTGGGTAGCTAGCTAATTCTCATTGGTTATGCTGAGGTGAGGATTCTTTGGGATTTGGGAAGAAAATAGCCTCACATTTTCCATTCCTTTCTTCCCGGAGACAGTTTGCTGGCAGAGTAATGGCCACCTCTCTCAGCAGCCAGATGAGAAGCAGAACTTAAGGCAGAGGCGAGAACAGTGCCTGTGTGGCCAGCACCATTCTTTGTTCTCTCTTTATTTTTTTTGAAAAGGGTAGGAAAATGCAAATCTTAAAAAGGACCTACTCTCAAGAGGAGTGAAAACTGCCCTTTGGGGAGAGAAGACTGTGGCTGAGATGTCAGATGCCACATTTCTCTTTCCTCCTGGAAGGCACTTCCCACATCACAAGCTCTGGCCTGGGGGTCTGATGGTGGAGGCCACACATTCAAGTGTTCTGGGGCACAGTCCTCTGCCACCTCCTCTCCAAAGACAGACTCACCTAGACCCTGGCCCCAGGGAACTCTGACAAGCACCTCTGTTGCGGTGACAGCCCCGTTTTCCAGTCTGTGGCCACCCAGCCTGCAGGTGTTATGCTGTGCAGCCTTGGTCCCCAAATAGCCACTCAGTGCTGTCCCTTTCTGCTCAAGTCGGCAGTGATGCCAGAGGGACAGTTCTCACCTCACAGGGCTTCTGAAAGGCCTCACCTGCTGTCTGGAATGTAATCTCTCTCTTTCCCTTGTGCTTAAGGAATTGCTGTATCTTTGGAAGAAAATGATAAAATCAAAACAATACGCATGTGCTCTTAAAATAAAAAAGCAGACAATGTTACAGAAAACCAACAATGGAAAGCTCTTGCCTCTCAGGCCACGGCCACCCACCCGGAGCCCTGCTTCCCACAGGAAACCACGCTTAACTGTTGCTTTGTTTCTTTTTTAAGTTTAGTTTTTATTTTATTTTATTTTATCACGGTTTAACGGGTGAAATAGTTCTACAAGGTTTGTTATTAAAATAGTGGTACAAGTTTCTTTTTGAGATGAAGACAATGATCTAAAATTAGAATGTGGTGATAGTTGCACAACTGTAAATAACCTAAAACCCATTGAATTGTGCACTTTATTTTTATTTTTTTATTTTTTTACATATTTTTTTATTTATTTCTAGGAGAGAGAGAGAGACAGCGTGAGCAGGGGAGGGTCAGAGAGAGAGGGAGTCACAGACCGAAAGAGGCTCCAGGCTCTGAGCTGGCAGTCAGCACAGAGCCCGACGCGGGGCCCGAACCCACAAACCGCGAGATCATGACCTAAGCGAAAGTCGGACGTTTATCCGACTAAGCCACCCAGGCGCCCCTGAATTGTGCACTTTAAATGGAAGAACTTTAGGGCATGTTAATTATATCTCAATAAAGCTGTGAAGAAAAGGGAGGACAATAAATACTTCCAAGAAAAGCTGTCTCCTGACCACCTCCCCCACACCAACCACGTTCCCACTTCACGGAGGCGACCTCTTTCAATTAGTGTGATATTTTCCTCCACATTTCTAAACTGATTTGCTTGCAATATTTCTTGATTATTCAGTTTTAGTTATTTACTATTAAATTTTTTTTTAATGTTTATTTTTGAGAGAGAAAGAGAGACAGAGTGTGAGCAGGGGCGGGGGCAGAGAGAGAGAGGGAGACACAGAATTGGAAGCAGGCTCCAGACTCTGAGCTGTCAGCACAGAGCCCGATGAGGGGCTCAAACTCATGAGTCATGAGATCATGACCTGAGCTGAAGTTGGATGCTTAACCAACTGAGTCACCCAGGCACCCAGTCATTTACTACTGACTTAAAAAAATGAGGTTTTAACCTTTCATACCACTTATCGTGGCCCCTGCCATTCTACATGCACAATTCCCATCTCCCGTCTTTCTAACACAGTGTTATTAATATTTTGGTTAGCTCAGTTTTCTGTGTTTACATTAGTATTAGGACAAAAACTCCATGGGCAGCAGCTCAGTTGTGTGGCATGGAGGAGGGCTTCTTAGTTTGTCAGCCTCCCATTTTTTTTCCTCCCTCACCCCTACTTCCAGTATCTGGCATGGCTGACTTCGAGATCTTTGAGAAATCCATAGTGTAAATTGTTTTGAGGATGTCTCCATTGTGGTCTTGGAATACAATTTTGTTTTTTTAAGGCAAACCTTGGGTTATCTGCTATCCAATTTCATCCATCTGCTATCCAATTTCTGAAAATTGGTCGCTATTTTCTCATCATCTGTTCTCTCGTTTTATTTTATTTTATTTTATTTTTATTTTTATTTTTATTTATTTCTAGGAGAGAGAGAGAGAGAGAGAGCATGAGCAGGGGAGGGTCAGAGAGAGAGGAGTCACAGATTGAAACAGGCTCCAGGCTCTGAGCTGGCAGTCAGCACAGAGCCCGACGCGGGGCTCGAACCCACGAACCGCGAGATCATGACCTAAGCGAAAGTCGGACGCTTAACCGACTAAGCCACCCAGGCGCCCCTGTTCTCTCGTTTTAAAATAAAATTTCTTGAAATATAATCAACATTACATACAATTCACCCATCTAAAGTGTACAATTCAATGGGGGCATACGGGCGGCTCAGCTGGTTAAGCAACTGACTCTTGATTTTGGCTCAGGTCATGATGTCACAGTTGGTTGTGAGATCGAGCCACAAAGTAAGCCCCATTAGGCGTGGAGCCTGCTTATTTATCTTCCCCTCCCTTTCCTCTCCCCTCCCCTGCTTGGTACATGCACTCTCTCAAGAAAAGTGTATAATTCAGTGGATTTAATATATTCACAGAGTAATACATCCATCACCTCAATTTTAGAACGTTTCAATTTATTTTTCTTTGTGCATTTATGCCTTAAAACTTCTTTTACTGTATCTGTAGTGGGTTTTGGGAGCCAGTGGAGGCTAATACATGTAGTCAATCTGCCATATTTCATCAGAGCATCTACTTAATATCTACTTATCACTTTTTGCTTTATTAAGTTTAGACATTGTTAGTGTCTTCTTGCAATAATAGATGAAAATTGAACTCAGTTACATAGTTATAGCACTATTTTTAGTTCCTTCATTATCTTTGTGACTTTAAAGACTTTGGTCACCTTTTTATGTCTTGTTCTGTCTCGTTCTATCAATTATAGATGGCATCTCTTAGTGTGTGTGTGTGTGTGTGTGTGTGGATTTGTTTCTCTTCTTCATTTACCTCTCTCCTTCACTTAAATCTCTCAGCATGTCAGCTTGTCATCTATAATTTTTAATTTTTCCTTTGCATTTTTCCCTTTACTTATTTTTTTAAAATTTTATGCTTATTTTTGAGAGAGAGAGAGAGAGAGAGGCATGAGTGAGGGAGGGTCAGAGAGAGAGGGAGACTCAGAATCTGAAGCAGGGTCCAGGCTCTGAGCTGTCAGCACAGAGGCCGATGCGGGACTCGAACCCATGGTTCAAGTGAAATCATAACCTGAGCTGAAATCATAACCTGAGCTGAAATCATAACCTGAGCCACCCAGGTGCCCCTTTCCCTTTGTATTTTTAATGTATTCACATATTTTAATATATTCATAACTATAAGCATCATTAATTTTTATGCTTTATGTTGATCCAAACATTAAAAATAATAAAAATTGTTTTTAAGTATGTACATATTTTTATTGCATATTCAACTAGACCATTATGATTGTATTTTATATATATATATTTTTTCAGTTTTATTTTTTTCCTGGAACTTTCAATGAACTTTCTTTTCTTCTTGCATTGTCTTTCTGAATTACAAGCTTAAGTTCTTCTAACTAGTCAAGAATAATATATGTATAAATCCACCCTTTTCCTTGATTTTCATTCTCTGGGGCCTCTGCTGTCTTGCTTGAATCTGGACTAATTTCTTTCTCACTGTGCTAAATAGTTTTTATCTTGGATCCTCAACCTCCTGGATGAATCTCCTGTTTCCAGGTCCCTATGTTGTCTTCTTTCTCATTTTACTCTTTCGCTCTCTCTTTTTTGCTGGAGCACATCCCCAAGCATATTAGTAGAAAGGTAGTAAAATTTTCTTTCCTTGAAGGTCTCAAAATATCTTTGTTTTAATTTTATATTTTTAATGATAGTTTGGCAGGGCATATAATTCTATGTTGAAACTAATTTTTTTCTTAGAAATTTGAAGGCTTTGTGTCAGTGTTTCCTAGAATCCCTTATCTCTGATGCAATCTCTGACACCAGTCTGGATCCTGTTCCCCCAGGGACAGTTTTATTTTTCCTTTCTAGAGGCTTTTAGGATTATTCTTTTTATCCTTGGGGGTCTTGAAATTTCACCTCTGTCTATTACGCTCTCTTTTTCCTTTTTGGCACTGCATTTGGTTGACCTTTCAATCTAAAGACCTGTATCCTTCAAATCTGGGAGATTGGGCTACTATTTTAAAAATACTTCTACTCCCTTTCAGTTTCCTATACTCTCTCTCTTTTTCATTGGCTCGGATGAGTTGATCTTCTATGAATTTTATTTTTTTAAGTTTGTTTATTTATTTTGAGAGAGAGAGAGTAAGCAAGATAGGGGTAGAGAGAGAGAGGAAGAGAGAGAGAATCCCATGCAGGCTCCATGCTGTCAGCACGGAGCCCAATGTAGGGCTCAAACTCACAAACTCTGAGATCATGACCTGAGCTGAAACCAAGAGTCAGACACCTAACTGATTGAGCCACCCAGGCGCCCCTTTTTTCTTTTATATAATATTTTCCTTTACTTTTATTTTCTTTGCTAGGAGATTTTTCTTCACTTTATTTTGCAACCATTTTGATGATTTTTACATTTCTGTTTGTATTGTTTCCTTTATTCATAATATCTTGTTATTTTATGTGATGTCACAAATATTACTGAGGATACTAATTAGAGATCATGTCTCTGAATTACCCATAACTTAACGTTTATGTTGGTCTTTCTCACAGTCTAGGCTTCTCTCAAAAGTCTAGTGAGGTTTTAGTTATGTTCAAGGATGAGGTCATAGAAAAAGGCGATTGGGAAGTCTGTGTGTGTGGGAGGAGCTTTTCAACTGGTAGGCTTTGTTTACAGAAGGAGAGTGGGCAGGACGTTGGATCTTACCAAGGAGACTCTAAATGCTCTATGCTGGCCATCCTAGCCTTTCCCAGTTTGTCTACTCTTTAAAGGGGAGAACCCTCTGTTATGTTTGTTTGGAGTAAAGAGGGGGTGATTCAAGAATACAAGTCCGCTAGTTCTGCACGAGCTGGGGGGGCAACTCTTTTGTATACAGACTTTCCATTAATCTCCTTGTTTTTACCCCTTCATCTTACTCCCATTCTCTAACACATGGCATTTCTGAGTTGAGACCCTCTCTGAGGCTGTTCAGGGCAGGGGTCTCAATCTTCAGCTCCATCCCCTCCATGGGTCTTGTAGACAATAGCATCCTCCATCTTGATTCATCCTTTGCCAGCTCCTCATGTATTTGTTTTCTTTCAGAAATGTATTGAAATCCATTGTCCATTGATGGATATTTCCACTCTCTTTATTGTGATGGACTTTTGAACATTTTTACTGTCCTTTTAATGAGGTCTTTCAAGGGAATGAAAGTTAGTAGTATGCTATCTTGATTGGCAATCCTGTTAGTTTCGATGGATCTTGGATTCATAGACAGATCTGGGTTCCAGTTACATAGCTCAGTGCATTTTTACGCTACTTCATCTCTTCTCACTGTGGCATTGCTATTATGTAGAAGGCTGGAGAACCACTGAGAGGAGTGAACTAAACAATTCATTTTTCTGGGGCCCAGGTTCCTCACTTTTAAGTCATTCTTGCAATTAATGAGTCTCTGGTACGTATGTGGTTTTGTAAGTGCTGGAGAAACAGAGATGAATTAGTCATAGTCCTTTCTTGTCAGTAGTGGGATAAGGGTTGAGTAGAGACGAAAGAATTAGATTTTATGGTGAGTGCTATGATAGAGTCATGTAACAGATAATAGAGGAAGACGAAGTCATGGAAGGTTTCACAGAGGAAGTAATATTTAAGCTTAAATAATAGTTCCCCAGATTGACAAGGGAGAGGGAAGGCATTCTGGGAAGAGGGATAAGACGTATCTGGAGTCATGACAGAGCTTAGTGCTATCAGGGAACATCTGATAATTCCGTGTAACTGGATAGAGCATAGGTACTTGTGCAGGAGTGATGAGAAGTGAGACTACAAAGTTAACAATGGCAGCTAACATGTCTTATATGTACAATTATCACACACATTTACACATGAGGAAACTGAGGCACAGGTTCCCATGACCTTAAGGTCCCTCAGCTAGTAAGTGGGGTCACTGGGGTTGGATCCCTGGCAGTCTGGCTCTAGAACTCACTCTTTTTGTTTAAAGTTTAGATGATCAAGGGGTTTGTTAAGGAGTTTGGGCTTGTTTTTACAAACAGGCCTTAAGGTAGGGGTGAGACATGATCAATGTTGTCTTTTCGAGACATAACTCTGGAGCCCCTGTTTGGAAGGCAAAGAGAGAGAACCAGAGAGCAAATTAGGGGATGGTTGCACTATGTATCAGGGAATGGATGATGACTCCTGAATTTAGAAGGGACATGGGGCTGCAATGGAAGAGGTTATTATTTATTCCTGAAGAAAAATCAACAGAGCTTGGTCACTAACTAGATGTGGGAATTAGGAGGTGATGGGGTCAGGATTAGGTGGCTGAGACACTGGTGTTTAAGAAAAGCACACTTTGGAGACAGAAGAGGAAGAGGATGTGCCATTGAGGCAACTGTATCATATCCCGGTAATCATGTCCAGACGTGGTTGGAAAGATAGATCTGGAATGGGAGACATCTGTATTGGCACTACAGATTTAGGAGCCACTAACCCATAAGGAAAATTGAGATCATGGGAATGGATATGAAGAGAATATGTGGTACAAAGAAAGCCATGGGCAGAGTCCTGTGAAGCATAAGAATTTATGAGGACCGTGCCTAAAAAGCTGGTTGAGGACATCCTTAAGAAGAGGTGGAGGGGTGTGGGGTGGTGGGAGAAGTTAGGAAGATTCTAGAACCACCTCTGGGCAGCTTTGGTGTGCGGGGAGCCAGGGCTGTCAGGGAGGCAGCCTTAGGGCAGAGTCAGATCTCCGAAGGGCAGGGGGAAGTGGCCAGGGTGAAGCAGGGATGGAGAGAGGTTTTTCCAGAAATGAGGACTCCAGGGGGGAACAAAGGAAAGAGGATAGCATTCAGTTGGGGCGGAGAGAGGGCACTTGACTAGAGTTCAGGGACCGAGGGCACCATAGAGGGGGGCTGAGGGAGGGTCGGGAATGATTCCAAACTGGCCCCTCTTCTCTCAGCTATTTCCAGCCTCTAGTTACTCAGGTGGCTGCCTGTCGCTGCCCTCATAGATCCACGGCGTTGAATCTGGGTCCCTGCAATGCTGATGTGTACGTTTACATCCATATATTTGGCTTCCCCTGACCCCAGGACAGATGTGGAAACAGTAAGCGTGGGCAGCCAAAGTAAGCAGAGAGGCTTACAAATCCAAACCTCCTTTCTGTTTTCACTGGAACGTCAGGACCCGACTTCATTCCTCCAATCTGTTCCAGTCCAAAGGAAAATGGGCCACCTCTAGTCCCACATTTTGGAGCAGAGCGTGACGACTCCATGCCACATGCCCGATTGGCTGGTCTGGAGCACCACACATCCTGGTGCCCGGCCCCTCCCGAGGCCTCCTGCCAGACTCCACACACGTGTCTTGATCATTTTCTGAGGGTCTCCTGAACCCCTCACAACAGCCCATCTAGTGGATATTATATTGATCTCACTTGCAACTAGAAAAAAAGGAAACTCAGGATCACACAAATACTAAGTGAGAGAAGTAGAATTTATTTTATTAAACTTTTCTTTTGTTATGAAATACTTCAAACACACAGGAACATTCCAAGAATACCATATGATAGCTCTGTAAGACTTTAACCTTAAGCCACCCCTGCATCAGATTTTTAAAAGAAAATATTAACAAATCCAGTTAAAGCTCTCTCTATCTCCCTTTCTGATGTTTTTTTCTCCTCCCTCTTTTTAGAAATAACTACTATTTGAGGTTGATGTTTATTATTACTATGCAACTGTTTATATTTTTATGCATTGAGCAATCATCCATTGCTGGTCTGACATGAAGGGATCATATCCTCTGAAGGTTCAGTGTTTCACAATTCCCTTCCAGTTCTGTTAAGTCAGGGTTCTAACTCCTTAGCTCCCTAATTGGAGTGTTGAGTCAATTTCCTTACTTCCTTTGATAATATTTCAGGCTTTATTATGGGTAGTTTGTCTTGCTCAAGTCTTTCTTGCCAAACCATTCAGTGTAGTGAATGAACCGTGAACAACATTTTCCACAGTGCAGAGGTGGGTGCGGAAGGTGGGGGGAAATATGGATCAACCAAGTCAGAGGACACAGGAACACCAGAATCTTCTGGACAATGCTTGCCACAGTCTCAGGGTTTTTTCCACTTCTTCTCAATGCGTTTCTCCCATCTGGCAGAAAGAACTCTCCTAATATTAAATCCTATAGGAAGTGGAATGTTTAAAGGTTTTTGAAGTTTTTTTTTTTAATTGAAGTTTTTTTCCTCATGTTTTGCCTGATATTTTCCATGAGTTAAAGACAATGAAATAAAGAAAAATCACAGCTATCTTCATCAGTGAAGTTCTTCACTTGTAGAACAGTGATGTATCATGTTTTCTGTGGAATTCCAGGATGTCCAGAATTTTCTGCAATGATGGAAATGTTCTATAGCTATGCTGCCCAGTACAGTAGCTCTTAGTCAGTAGTCAGATGTGGCCATTGAGCACTTGAAAAGTGGCTGGTATGACTAATGAACTGAATTTTAAGTTTTCTTTAATTCTTAAAAATAATTTAAGTTAGAATAGTCCCATGGGTCTAATGATTACTGTATTAGACAGCAAAGTTCTTAAGGATTTAGACCAATATGTGTTGGGAGAGTTTCAACAAGTCTTCATGAATCAAATGAGTTCACATTAAACTGCGACTGATTTATTTGCTCTTTTCCCCCTGAAATCTGAAGTTAATGTAAGAAACTGGATAGTTTAGAAATGATTGTACAGACTATTGTTTCTCCAAGCACTCTGTTAATCTGTTGTTTGTAGTCAGCATATCCCTGTGATTCTGTTGCTGTTAATAAGTACCAGGTATTGGTGGCACATCTGCCTGCACCCCTCACTGTCCCTCGCCTCATAGCTCACTCAGTCCACATCATTCTCCAGCTCCTGATTCTGACTTTGTAAAATTCAGGTTGTCCTTAGTCTTCCTCCGCTCTGGCTCAGCCTTGCTCTGGGAGGCGAGCAAGACTGGAGACCAGGGCCAGATCTGATTACAGTCCTGGCGCTAAACTCTGTCCAAATCAGCTTTCATGTCTTTAATTTGTAGTTTGAAATAATTTTAGATTTAGAAAAATGTTCCAAATAGTATAATGGTACAAAGAATCCTGGAGTATGTTTTTCACCAGGTTCCTATTTGTTCGTGTGGTTAATATTTTACCACGTTTGCTTTATTCTCTCTTCCCTTTCTGTATACCTATATCTACATCTATATCTGCATCTGTATTTATATCTATTATCCATCTGTGTGTGTATATATATATATATATGCACACTCTGTATATACACACACATATACATATATATTGGTATGTGTATACATACATATACACATATACATACATGCATATGTATGTATTACCTCCCCTAAAAACAGGGACATTTTCTTATGTAACTATAGTATAGTTATCAAATTCATAAAATTAACATGAATAAAATACTATTATCTAATATACCAACCTCATTCAATTTTTTTCCAGTTGTCCTTTATAATAATAACAACAACAAAAAGCTTCTGGTCCATTTTCCAACCTAGTATCACAGGCTGCATCTCTTTTCTTATCTCATTACTCTCCTTAATCTACAATAGTTCTATAGACCTGTCCTTGGTCTTGGACATTTCTGAAGAGCACAGGGCAGCTACTTTGTAGAATTTCCCTCAATTTCTGTCTGTCTGATATTTCCTCATGATTCGATTTTGCTTATACATTATGGCAAGAATATCACGGAAATGATGTGTCCTCAGTACATCCTATACAGAAGCTCATGATCTGTTTTTCATCTGTGATTACTTTTTGAAGGTGGTATCTGTTACGTTTCTCCATGACAAAGTTACTATATATTTGTAATTACTAAGAATGTCTGATGATGTATTTTGAGACTAAATATCTTGTTTCCAAATCATACTCTTGCTCATTAGTTTCAATATCTATTTATCATTCTTGCTTGAAATAATCGTTATTATTGTGGTTGCCAAAATGCCAACTGTCTAATTATAGCATTCTTTCTGTAGTTGGCATTTATTTGTGGACATCTATTTTGAGGAAGATTTTTTTTCTTTTTTTTGGGGGGAGGGAAGATCTCTCTGTCTCCCTCTCCCGCTCTCTCTCTCTCTCAGTTTCTCTCCCTCATTTACTTTATTGCATATCTATGTTCCAGGCTTATCTTGCACTTTTTTTGTGTACCAACCCTGGAATAAGTCATTTCTTCAAGGACCAGCTTTCATTTTGATGATCACATGTTGGTTGAGTAAACAGAAGACAAAAGCGAAAAGCCAGCGTAACAAGCGGGCAACTTAGTGTATGAATGAACTAGAAATATATTCTACCTCACTCTACCATCCCTCCTAGGAATAGCAAGGAATAGTTTGCTTGCCAGAGTTGGGTTAAGGGAGAAAATTTTGTGTTGAGAATTCTTAACCACAGGCTGGCAATAACTCAAATGTGTAACCCAAATTGTCACTACCTGCATGATTCTGAATACCTTTACGTTAGAATTTATTTTAAAACAGTTCTGGATTGGTAATGATTCCAGAAATTTGGAAGAAGCAAACATAAATTTTCTTTGGTGAAATGCAGTCACAACACAAACCTCACAGTTTTCCATGAATAAAGTTCTGAGGAATGTGGGCTCAGAGTCAAAGTCAAAAAGCATTTAAGGAGATAGGGCACCATACACAAAACTCAGCAGGAACAACAAACCACAGAATCAGGCCAGCAGAGCTTTCAGATATGGGAATTATTGGATACAAAACATAAATTAATCATGTTTAATATGTTTAAAGAGAGAAAACTGGTAAGGTACAGTGATTATAAAAGATGAACAGGCACACTTGAAAACCAACAAAAAAGAACTTTTAATAAAAGACAAATGTAACAATTGAAATTAAAAAACCTAAAATGAGGATTTATTTATTTATTTATGTATTTATTTATTTTTAATAGTTTATTGGCAAGTTGGTTTCCATATAACACCTAGTGTTCATCCCCACAAGTACCCCCCTCCATGCCCATCACCCCCTTCCCCTCCCCCCCATACCCATCTGTCCTCAGTTTGTTCTCAGCATTCAAGAGTCTCTCATGGTTTGCCTCCCTCCCTCTCCGCCCCCCATTTTCCCCCTTCTTCTCCTCCATGGTGCTCTGTTAAGTTCCTCCTAATCCTCCTATACGTGCAAACATATGGTAGTGTCCTTCTCTGCCTGACTTATTTTGCTCAGCATAACATCCTCAAGTTCCATCCATGTTGCTCCACATGGCCAGATTTCATTGTTTCTCATTGCCATGTAGTATTCCATGGTATAGATAAACCACATCTTCTTGATCCATTCATCTGTTGATTGGACACTTAGGCTCTTTCCATGTTTTAGCTATTGTGGAGAGTGCTGCTATGAACATTGGGGTCCATGTGCTCCTATGCATCAGCATTTCTGTATCCCTTGGGTAAATTCCTAGCAGTGCTATTGCTGGGTCATAGGGGAGTTCTATTGTTAGTTTCCTTAGGAACCTCCACACTGTTTTCCAGAGGGGCTGTACCAGTTTACATTCTCACCAACAGTGTAGGAGGGTGCCCGTTTCTCCACATCCTCGCCAGCATCTAGAGTTCTCTGATTGGCTCATTTTAGCCACTCTGACTGGTGTGAGGTGGTATCTCAGTGTGGTTTTGATTTGTGTTTCCCTGATGAGGAGCGATGCTGAGCATCGTTTCATGTGTCTGTTGGCCATCTGGGTGTCCTCTTTGGAGAAGTGTCTGTTCATATCTTCTGCCCATTTCTTCACTGAATTGTTTGTTTTTCAGGTGTGGAGTTTGGTGAGTTCCTTATAGATTTTGGATACTAACCCTTTATCTGATATGTCTAAAGTGAGGATTTAAAGAGAAAATTAGATATAGGTGATACACTGATGAACAGGAACAGAGATCTGAAGAAATGGTCTAGAATGCCTAACAGAGAGATAAAGAGGTAGAAAATATGAAAGATAGGTTAAGAGGTATGGGGGACAGGCTGAGAAGGTCTAACATATATCTCAGTCTCTAAGGAAAGGAGAGAGAAAGGAAGAAAGGCAGTTTTTGAAGGAATAATGGCTGAAAACGATTCATATTGATGAATACATACATGCATACTTTATTTAGATTCAGGAAGCCCAATAAATTTACAGCAATAGAAACAAAATTTTCCTTAGGCAAATAGCAGTGAAACTGGGGAATACCAAATACTATGGACAGTAGCTGACATTCCCAGGAACTGGGGGTGGGTATGTCATTTGTCAGCCTTGAGGAGGGGATCTGGGCAGAGTATCCTACTATCCACTACACATTTTTATAATACTAAGAAAAATAGGGTAAAAATGTATTTATAGTATTATTTCAATATTTTACTTATTATTATTATTATTATTATTATTATTTTAAGTAGTCTCCATATCCAACATAGGGCTCGAACTCATGAACCTGAGATTAAGAGTTGCTGTGGTCTACTGACTGAGACAGCCAGCCAGCCACGATTTCAATATTTTAAAATGGGCATATATATATATATATATATATATAGAGAGAGAGAGAGAGAGAGAGAGAGAGATAAAGGACTGAGAGAGAATAAACAAAGATGTTTAAGAGGCTTTGTGTTGCTGTTGAAATAATGGATAACTTTCATTTTCCTCCAACCTGTATCTTTTAAACACAGACACGCACACACACACACAGACACACACAGACACAGACACACACACACACACGCACATTCAATCTTAGGTAGTTTATGGTCTACATAAAGCCACACCACTGATTCCTCTCTATGAGCTGTTCAAATCAGTCAGAAAGTGAATGTCAGTGTTCTTCAGTAGGTGAATGGATAAACAGCCAGACAATGGAATATTACTCAGCAATGAAAAGGTGAGCTATGAAACAATGAAAAGACATGGAGGAAGCTTAAATGCATACTGCTATGGGAAAGAAGCCAATCTGAAAAGTCTGTGCACTGTATGAGTCCAGCTATATGATATTCTGGAAAAGGCAAGACTATGAAGACAGTATAACTGTCAGAGGTTTTCAGGGATTCAAGGGGAGAGAGGAAGCAGGATGAGGAGGTGAAGCACAGAGGATTTGTATGCTGATGGAACCACCATATATATTCCACCTGATACTGTATGATGTGTGGTGGATAAAGGTTCATTTGTAACACAAAGAGTAAACTCTAACGTTTACTCAGAGTCTACTCAGACTCTAATACTGATTTATCAATTATAACAAATGTACCACACTAAGGCAAGATGTTAATAATAGGGAGAACTGTGTGCAGCAAAGAGGGGATATGTGGGAATTCTTCACAGTATCTGGTCAATTTTCCTGTAAACCTAAAACTCTTCTGAAAAGACAAAATCTTTTGATTAAAAAAAAAAAAAAGAAAAAAGTGAGTATCAGTTTCTGTTCTAGAGGCAGCAGCATTAGCAATTGTTGAGACTGAACTTAATAGATGGTGTGCTCAGCTGGCCAAGGTGAGGAGATCTCCTTACCCTGGGCTCAACAAAGCCCTTTCAGGTAATTGTGAAATATCAGAAGATAAAGCTACAAATAAACAGCTGCTTTACTGATGGGTGCATTCATGAGGATCACAACTTGACTGCTGATTCTGGAATCTTGCTGTTTCCTCAATGAGTTATTACACAACTGTTGGGTCTTGCTCTATGCATTTGTAGAATGGCAGGGAATCCGGTCCTAAGACAGGACATCTGATAAACAAACGAGGCAAATTGGAGTGAATTCTTCTGGTGACTGCCAGGGCTGGCGCCTTTTTTTTTTTTCGTTCCTTCTGGCACCTGTCCTAAGTTCCTGGCATCTACTCTTATTTTTCCTCCCAGACCAACTGCAAAAAAGGACTTGACCTCAACTGACATAGAATGTGGAAGAATGTTGTATGCATTGAAAAACAATCCAGTAAGCTGATGAAGTTAATGAATTTTTATAGGAATTCATTCAATACCACCCAGTGAGAGTCCATGCTTTGAATATTTGCTCAAAGGCAATGGGGAAATGAGAACTTGCTTATTACCTCTGGTTCTTGAAAGAAAACATTGTCTCAGATACAATTTCCATTTCTATTGTTGATTTGCATAAACATTTAGACATATTGAGATTCTTCATTTATATGTTCATTTAAGTAACATTGGTTAACTACCATGTGACAGGCACCAATTGTATAGAATTGTTACCTGAGAGGCTACACCAATATATGTTCTAGTATAGTGCCTGAGTGTGGGGGTGAGAGATCCCTGTTTCTTTTTCTTTCTTACTCTCACCTTGACAACTCCTGCCCTTCCATTTTTCTCTCTACCCTTTTCTCGCTTTCTCCTAGGAGTTGAGACCTGTCTAACTGGTAAGATTAAAAGAACCTTTCATTCACAGGACAGTTCTTCTCAGGGCACAGTCACTATTAATTAGAAGTACTTCTCTTGTATTCTCTTTTAAATCTATTTTCCTATGCAGCAGAGATAGAAATTTCATCTTCTCTTCCCAATTCGATAGCCCTTTATTAAAGAATTAGTCCTTGGTTGGGGCCCCTGGGTGGCTCAGTCGGTTAAGCGTTATGATCGACTTCGGCTCAGGTTATGATCTCACGGTTTGTGGGTTCGAGCCCCGCGTTGGGCTCTGTGCTGACTGTCAGCTCAGAGCCTGGAGCCTGTTTCAGACTCTGTGTCTCCCTCTCTCTGACCCTCCCCTGCTCACGCTCTCTCTCTCTCTCTCTCAGAAAAAAATAAAAGAATTAGTCCTTGGATATTCTACTGTTATCATAAAATAAACTTCCATATATTTATAGATCTGTTTCTGAAAATTGTTCTGTTGTATTACCATATACTGTCTATATTGTCCATTTTCTTTTCTAATTAAAACTTAACAAAATTTTCATAATCTTGCTAGGTGATTTATTGGCCATCATTTGGGTTTGTAGATTATTTGTGAGAGAACTTATGTCTTTTCAGTCTTAAGTCTTCCCATTCAGGAATGCAGTACCACTCTCCATCTAGTAAGAAGAGTTCATAAATTTTATAGTTGTCTTTCTATAGGTTTCTTACATTTTTCAGTAGGTTTGTTTCTAGTTAGTTTATGTATTTGTATAATTTACATATAAAATATAAGTATATAATAAGACTATATAGAATTTATATATAATTTAAAAATATAAACATGTAAAATTGATTTTTTTTTTTCCATTATGAATGGATAGTTTTCTAACTGGTCATGGTCAGTGATGGTGCTGATCATGTACCTGGCCAACTCACTGGCCTTTTTCACTAGTTCTAATCAGTTTTAAGTTGATTGTCATGGAATTCTTAGGTAGCCAATTATATTGTCCAAAAATAATGACAGCTTTTTACTTCCTGATATTTATAATTGCTTTTTAATTTTGTTTGCATTATTGCACTGGCTAGAACCAAAGGTGAACAATAATGATAATGGTTAGAATCCTTTCTTCTTTTTTATTTTGAAGGGAATACTCCTAGCGTTTCGACAAGTATGTTTGTGCAGGTCTCTGGAGGGTACCTTTGATCAGGTTAAGGAAGCTTTTTTTTTCTTCCCCATTCCTAACTTGCTAAGGGAATTAAAGTTATTTTTAAAAATCAATTACCAGTTACTATTAATTAAAAACAAGAAAATATACCCTGAACATTGTGCTGGACAGGATCTCTTCTTGTTTACTAATGGATCAAAATTAAAGATAATTATCTTTTAGGAACCCCCTAAAAGCAAATATTGAGAAACTTATACAAAGAGTTGAACATCAAAATGCTATAAGGAACAACAGTCTCAGCAAGTAACCTCGGGGTGGGGTGGGGCCTGTTCGTTCTGGTAGTTTTGGGGGTCCTTGGAAATACCTGACAAGGGCCGGGCTGGAATCAAATTCTCCTGGAGCTTGGCAGGTCATATTCCTCATAGCAGTGATTACATCCTTGGAGGAGATACAAACGTAAATTGGTCTGAAAGTCTGTTCAGCTTTAATGAAACACAGGAAGCAAAAGCACAGACATTGAACATGTGTTAAACAGACCCTGACCGTGTGTCTGCGTGAGCACCGAGAGGTGATCACTACACCCAGGTCTGTCTGCACAGAGAGGAGAAAAGGCAATCAGCAGAGGCATTAGAAAGGAGTATCTGTAGCAAAAGCTTACATGCTTGTTTGAAGCAGGAAAGAAGATTTATCTTCTACAGAGATGACTTAAACCTACACCTCTCCCCTTAAGCATGGGTTTATTCACCTGAGGTTTTATACGACCATTTGAAAGGAAAGGAAGTAAACAATGTCTGGTGTCTGTACTTTCTCTCAGCTCAAGGTCATCAGCTGTCAGTACTGTTCTCAGACAAGGCGTACTCAAAAGTATGGTTATTGTCACCAGAAAAATAGTCCCTTGGTTCTTTTTTTTTTTTTTTTTTTTTTTTTTAAGTTTTATTTGAGAGAGACAGAGACAGCACCAGTCAGGGAGGAGCAGAGAGAGGGAGAGAGAGAATCGCAAGCAGGCTCTGCGCTGTCTGCATGGAGCCCGTGATGCGGCTTGAACTGAAGAATCGTGAGATCATGACCTGAACCAAAACCAAGAGTTGGGACACTTAACTGACTGAGCCTCCCAAAATACATAAATGCATACTTTATTTAGATTCAGGAAGCCCAATAAATTTATAGCAATAGTTTATCTGTACCCTACTTAATTCTAGGTGTTGGATTGCCAGAACGTATGCAGCCTCATTCGCTACCTCCTCCTTCTTGCCTCTTTTGTCTGGAATTGGCTCCTCTTGTCTTCCCTTCCACCCTTTGGAGCCTGACCTTTGAATACCTCTGTGGACCATCCGCCGCAGAGACGGGTGGGTTCGTTTTTGGAATCCACCCCAGCTGGGGAAGAGCCCTTTCCTGCAAGTTCAGATGAATGTCAGGGCTTCTGCATCACCTCATCTATGAAGTGCTTTGTGCATTCATGTGGAATGATTACCCGTTTCTATAAGATCTTGGTTGGAAATGAAGATAATCATTAATTTCAAGCCAGTCTCTTAGAGAATCTATAGGTGTCCTGTAAGTATTTTCAAGAGTAAAACGAAGCAAAAAGACAAGTGGTCTGTATCCTGCAGAGTTGGGGTGGCTCAGAGTGAGGGGAAGGTTAAAATGTTTGTATTTTTTTAAAAAATGTGAAGATAGAGAGCTGTAATGCTTCCATGGCTCTTCGGGGTGCATTTTTTTTTTTAATGTTTTATTTATTTTTAGGAGAGAGAGAGACAGCGTGAGCAGGGGAGGGTCAGAGAGAGAGGGAGTCACAGGCTGAAACAGGCTCCAGGCTCTGAGCCGGCAGTCAGCACAGAGCCTGACGCGGGGCTCGAACCCACGAACCGCGAGTACATGACCTAAGCGAAAGTCGGACGCATAACCGACTAAGCCACCCAGGCGCCCCAAGGGGTGCATTTTTGAAAGGAACTAGTGATGCATGGCCTAGAGGTGGTCTGTCTTATGACTTCTCTCTCAGAAGAAAATGAATGTTTTCTGGGCTCTTAGCACTCATACCCCACATTTCTTGTACTTTTAAAATGTTTTGCAGGCTGAGAACAAACTGAGGGCTGATGGGGTGTGGGGGAGAGGGGAGAGGGGGTGATGGGCATGGAGGAGGGCACTTGTTTGGATGAACACTAGGTGTTATATGGAAACCAACTTGACAATAAAGTATTTAAGAAAAAAAAAATAAAATGTTTCGCAGGGCACCTAGGTGGCTCAGTTAAGCATCTGACTCTTGATTTCGGCTCAGGTCATAATCTCATGGTTCATGAGTTCAAGCCCCGTATCCCACTCTCTGCTGTCAGTATAGAGCCCCCTTCAGATCCTCTGGACCCCTCCTGCTGCTCCCCCACTCGTGTTGTCTCTCTCTCTCTCTCAAAAATAATAAATAAATAAACTTTAAAATGTTTTGCAAGAATGCAAACCACTTCACTACACAAAGAAGAATGTCTTTTACAAGTTGCATTTATTTTAATGTTTATAAGCAACTAGCAACTAAAGATGCCAGTTAAGGTACTGAATGTACACAATTAATTGAACATCTTTTAACAGAACTTTGTTTTGAGCTCTCAAGTGACTTAGGCAGAGCTTTGTTAGCTGCTGTCTTGTAAATATATTGTGAAATGATATTTAAAACTAAATAAAGGAGATGTTGCACAGTTTTGACCTCCAACAATTAAAATGGTCCCATTTTTAGTAGAGATGGAAGAATCTATAAAATTGACCATTTGAATGTTGCATAAAAAAGGGAGGAATCAGAGATTACACCCGGTGGAATTATAAGGCTTCTAATTTGTTTAGGTATAAATTTGATGAGGATGTGGTGGTTCAAGCCAACACAATACAGCTGTAATCAGAATAAAGTAACACAACAGTTGTAATCAGAGTAAACTCATCTGTTTTGCGGATGCCAACTCTATAGCCTTGTACCCGATGTTTGGTAATTGAAGCACTTAGACCTTGTTTGCAATGTGTTTAGAGGGACAGAGTGTTGTATTGGTTCTCTACCTAAATGAGGCTCCAGAGAAACATTTATCTGAGGGCAGAACTTTGGATTTAGCGATGAAAAATTGTAGATCTGCTTAAGTTCACAGTCAGCACCTGATCAATGACCTTATTTCTGTTGTTTGTGCAGCTTAATGCATTGGAGCATTCCTCAGGGGAGTTGAAGCAATTTCATGAGAAAGTTGGTTGGTAACGTAGGCAGTATACAGGATTTAAAAATCCTTCATATCATACAGTAAACATTTATTCCACTTCTAGTACTTTCCTTATTTTATTTGTTACGCTTAAATTAAATACAGCTGAAGTTAATTTTGGTGTTAAGGAGTAAGGTAGGGCTCCAAGTTTTCTTATTCCTTCCAAATTGCCAGCCGGTTATCTCAAAACCATTTAATGATTAAGAATGTAATTTTAAAATGTGCATGTGCCCAGAAAGCTATGAAAAAGTAAATACTATTGCAATCTTGGAAAAAGTTGTGGGATGGTTTTCTGTTTGCGGATGGTTTTATTCCAATTAAGATGAATTCAGGGCTGAAAGAGGACTTATAAAAAAAATAAATTCAGGAACTAGCAAGAGACACTGTTACATACACAAAAAGTTAAATGAAGGAGCTGAGTTGAAGATGCTAAGAAACAAGTGGTTTGTATCAGAATTGCAGATATAATAAAAAATATTTTGAGATGTATACGGAAGGAAAGGTATTTACTGCAGCACTATCTGTAATGCTGCCTGGTTTCTTGAGCATCTGCAAACCTCTGGAGTCCTTGCTCGGAGAATCAAATCGGCCATGGCCACAAATCTTGTTACAGGCAGCTAGACACAATCCTGACTGACCCAGTACATTTTTTTCTGTGTGCTTCTTCGTCTCCACTTTTTACACTTTCATTTGGCTTGAATTCCTTTTTAACGTTTAAAACTGTTACTAGAAATAAAGTAGGGGTGCCTGGGTGGCTCAGTCAGTTAAATGTCTGATTTCCAGCCCAGGTCATGATCTCAGGGTTTGTGAGTTTGAGCCCCATGCTGGGCTCTCTGCTGTTAGGACAGAGCCCTCCTTGGATCCTCTGTTCCCCTCTCTCTCTCTGTCCCGCCCCTCTTGCCCTCTCTCTCTCTCTCTCTCTCAAAAATAAATACACATTAAAAAAAAGGAAGTAAAGAATATTTTGAATGTGGGATAGCTAAGAGTAAAAAAAATCACAATAATCAAGACAGTAAAGAACTTCGTGGAAATATAATAATGATTTCAGAAATATAATTTGCATAACAACAGTCATTTTATTATCATCAAGATGTTAAGTAGTTGAACAGTCTACACTTTATCTTTATAACAAAGAGACACATAACCAGTGAAAGAGATGATTTTAGGATTTTATTATTATTATTTTTTTAAAAAAAGCAACTTCCAGAGTTTGTCATTGTGCAGGTTAGCCCAGTCTCTTATAGCATGGGACAGTGATAACTCATTTTTTTTTATAACAATGACTCACTGAAGACCCATAACTGTCTTCTGAATTATCACAGAAAGAAGAAAGAATTAGAGGAAGAGTTTAATGTTAAGTGTATTTAAAAAATCATATTCTAATTGTTTTAAATTGGTTATCCAAGTATGATAATATAGTAGAGCACAGATAACTAGAAAAGGCAATTGACTAGAACACCTCATTCTCATCTGTGTGCATTAACAGGCTTTTTACTGCATATATCTTCATATAGTTTGCAAGCGAATTCAACCCATTTTACACAGCATTAATTGTTTTTACTGAGTTGGCACTGGGCTGAAACTTGCTCACTATCTCAGAATAATAATTATTTTTTTCCTAGTTCTTTGGTAGGCTTTTCTCTTCTGACAGTGTTTGGACTCTCGTGTTTCAGAGGCATTAAAATCATCTCTGCCCATTTTAGTGATATTTACAATGAAGTTACCTATGGCCAGATATCCAAGAATATTAATTAATTTGTCCACCAGCTCTGTTCTTGATCTTGGTAAAAGTGAGAGCTTTTCCAGTCTCACTGGAGTATGTGCAAAGCTCCAGGCTAGAAACTGCTTATGAGCTGGTCTTCAAAAGAGGGGACCACAGAACTCAAGGTTCTTATTAATGCTGTGCAAACAAGGGTCTCGTCATTTTGGTAACTATTTGTACATTTCAAAAAGCAATACAGTCATGGGAAAAACCAACAAGCACAGCTTGGTAGAATAACCTGCCATGAAATATCACTGGCTTTATAATAATTTACTACAACTGTTCTTTTTTATTCACACTGGATAGGAAATGCTTCCATCTAACACATGGAATACGAATATATACAACAAAAAGTTGGCTTTTATTTAAAAAAAAAAAACTTCACAAGGACAATAACATGGGGTTGAAACAATAGTTTTGTGCAGTTTCCTGATCACAATCATATGTCTGCTGCCTTTGACAGGGAATGATACAAGTACTGATAGATTTTATAAACCAGTTAAAGAATTTTCTTGTCTGTACTAGCCTACTATTGCCTTGTTCATACAGTCTAGAAGTTCCACCTTCTCAACTGTAATTGTAAAAGAGTAGGGATGTATGATGAGTCAGTTTCAAGGACAAACCCTACTAATCTTCCT
The DNA here is from genome assembly GCA_017311185.1 of Proteles cristata cristata. Taxonomy (NCBI): domain Eukaryota; kingdom Metazoa; phylum Chordata; class Mammalia; order Carnivora; family Hyaenidae; genus Proteles; species Proteles cristata. The sequence continues at coordinate 1,266,122 of JAESUZ010004460.1, read as the reverse complement.
CAAAATCATCATATATTTGCAGTTCCCTATTCATCAAAAAGTTCACCGAAGCATCGTGGAAACTGCACAGGGCTTCCGACTGATGTGCTGTTGAGATCCTGAATGTTGCATTTTTACTTAATGTCCGCCATCTTGTATGATGTCAGCATCTTGGCTTGAACTTTCTTATGGACGCAGTGAGTCATGGGGCTAGTGGTGTGGGGTGGACCGTTTTGTACTGCCAGCAGTCAAAACAGTTGCCATAGGCTCAACGTCTCTACACTGTGAGCCTGGGGAACCCATTCTCCCATGGAATGGTTTTCTGGAGTCCAGCAATGTCACTGCAGTTGGCTGAGACATTCTGGCCTCTGCTTCATGAGGGACTATACTAAAGAAGAAGCCTAGTGTTCTAAAAATAGACAATACAGGCTGGGTTGAGGGGATGGCAAAGGGAGATTGCTTTCATAAGTCCTGGAAACCATCTCTGATTTTAGCTCTAGGAGATGGCTGGGAGATTCGTAGGAAGTGGCAGGTTGGGAGAAGGGCTGGTCTGAAGTATGCCTGGAGAAGTGTCAGTTTCGCATTAGCACTGAAGATTTAGTGCCTGTGGTCCCCTACTAAGGCACTCTGCCTAGATCTGTTTTCCCCTGGTTGCATCTTTTATGCCCAAGGGTTCCTCATTCCTCCATGCAATTCTAGTTTCTTTCTGTTTTCTAAAGTGGGGATGTTAAGTAGGACTCATCTCCCTCTCAATTCTGACTGATGAATGGCAACTCTTTGGAGTTGTGATCAGAGGATTGTGAAGAAATTGTTGGGCTTTATGGATGGTGCTGTGATTGATAAGTAATGTCTGCCATGGCTAAAAGAATTGGTTTTTATGGAATGCGTGCCAGGTCCTTATGTCTCTAAGTAAGGTGCAAGATTCAGTCTGGCTTAATGGATTCTTAAAGGATCTTTGGAGACCATAACCCAAAGTGCTAGGTTTATATTTACTTTATATTCTGCTTTGTTCCAGAAAAGATTTAAGACTTTGAGCACTTTGGGAGAGGAATTTCAATACCCGTGGAAAGCTGGAGGGGAAGATAATTTTGAATGGGATGGTACAGGAGGCCCTCAACAATGGCCCTCTGTTTTTACCCTGGTTGATGAAGCCCAATGTTTAGAAAGTGATTATAGGGTTTACCAATGACAACAGATTCAGATAGACTTGGAGGAATGGGGTGGATCCCAGGTCTCGTGGGAATTTCAGGCAGAATATCTAGTGTATTCCTTCAGGGTTGACAGCTGATATTTATGAGTATGTTGAAAAGCCAAGGAGAAACATATTTGCATCTACACATACATGGCTTGTTTTGTGGTTAATTAAAGAACGTGGGGATGGTTTCCACACTATGTTACGACCCTTGTCTCTCAGTTGTATTAGAAATCTCCCATATACAACTTTACTAAAAAAGAAAGAAAAAAAACCCCAGCAAAATTGTATGGTAGGTGCTAGTGATGCTATTTTGGGAAGATCAACTCATGCTTTTCTCTAGAAAATGGGATCAGTCACTTCTTCATATCTTAAGTGATTTAAACTGAAGCCCAATCTTGATTTTTAAGATGAATCATTAACAGATTGCTCTTCAACAATGCCATGTCTATTGATTTAGGGGACCGTGTCGGGCCAAAGCCAGCCACCCCTAGCTGCTGACGGCCTGTGGGTTTAGAAACTGTCTGATGCTCTCATCAGTACTCGCCTGTCAATGCACACACCTGATTTCACTTACACAGCAACGTGGCAACATACCTTTTTCCATCTGTAAACACCTGCTCTCTCCCTCACTTGGAAACTGGGAGAATTTGAAAGGAAAATAAGGCATATGTTTTTATTCCTCTGCAAATCCCAGACGAACATGCTTTTGTTCAGATACCTGTCAGATACCTGTCTGAGGTTGAGTTTCTTGCCACAGTCTTGCCACAGTGGAGACCCAAGCTTTTCCCAAAGTTGTAGGCAAAGGGTTTTCACTTTCTTGGGTGAGGATTCCTTGGTTCCTATGCCAAGGGTCCAGGGGGTCAAGTGATAGAGGTGGATTGGGGGAGGGAAGGCAGCATTTCGAAACCCAGCAATGTTATTTCTCATCCACCCGACTCTGCATTTCACCCTCAGAGAAATGATTTTCTTATTGGTCTCCATGAGACACAATCCCATTTAAAGCATGTCAGCAGTTTCACTGTCTCTGGAACCTTCTAGAGGTGATGGCTGGCTGGCTATAATTGTGACTGTAGTTGCCTCATTATTTGTTTAGAGGCATCTCAAAAATTTCTGTTTCTTTCTGCTGATCACAATTGTCGATGTATTGGCATTACAAACCAATTTTTAAGGTGTGTGAAGATCAGTGGGCTTTATCACCACTCATTTCCAAAGCGGAAGCCTCCCCTAACTGGAAAGACTTATTCTAACACCACAGAGGAGCCTCCTCCCCAAAGTTTCTAAGAGCCCAGAGCATGAACTTTGGGTTCTAGACAGAAGGCCTGGGAGGAGGTCGGGAGGGGGGTGGTGCCCTGTTTGGAGGTGGAGCCTGAGGAGGAGGGGGAAGGGTAGAAGGTGGGGATGGAATTGGAGGGGTGGGAGCACTGGGGGGTGGGGGAGGGCAATGGGGAGCAGGGGGTGGCGGTGTGTAAATGGGGGCAGGAGGCGGCGAGGTGGTGTGGTAGGCGTTGTTGAGGGGGTACTTGGCCGGCTGATTGTTCTTGACTCTGGTGAAGTTGATACAGCGCCCCTGTAAGAGAATCAGAGGGAAAGATGTGAGCTGATGCTTGCTGTTTACAGCAGGGCAGATGGGAAGCATGGTGGGCAGCTTGAAAGAAATACGCAGAAAGCAGACACGATGCTTATGGCGGTGCTCTACTGGCACAGCACAGAACTTGACAACAAATAAACTCCTCATTTCTTTTTTCTGGGCTCATTGTGTGTAAAATTCTTTGTCAAAATTCATTTTATTGGAATCTCTCTCTCAAAGAGGAAGAAGAGGAAGGGACTGACCTTAACTGGATGGGATGCATGGGGTCAAGCTATGTACAGAGGTCATCAAATTTAATCTCTTCACCAGCCTTTCCAGCCAGGTACTTTTATCAAATGTTCCATTTCATAGATGAGGAAACTGAGGCTCAAAAAGATTACATCATTTCCCCAAGGCCACACAACCAGGAAGAGGCGGGGTTGGTGACTGGAATCCCCAGTAGGCTCCAGAACCTCTATTCTTCCTGCTACATTGTAATGTCTTCTATGGAGCGTTCCCTAATTTTTTTTTTTTAATGAAGGGAACTTGTTTCAACTGATTTCAGTTATACTCCTGGAGGCAGTAGAAGGTTAGCAACATGAGCTACTCCTCTACTGTACTTCAAGGGTGCTGAATCAATCCATGACCTGCGTTGTCACAAATATGGCAAACTGGGGTGATTCTCAGGGGCGCTCATGCATTTGCCTCTCCTCATCAACATCTGCTCCCTTCAACCATTGGTTCTGGGTAGTGAATTAAGGAGGAAGCTCTCCCTACTGATGTGAATAAGACACCAGCTGGTACAGCTTTGCCCTCCATGGCCCTGCCTTCCCCAGAGCTCTGTAATGAACAATGTATCCTGCCCTTGCTCTGGCTGTGGCAGTCTCTCTTCTTCCAGATACTGCTGCACCTGCTCAGGCACCCTTCGGTTCTGGGGACATTTTATTGCCAAGCAGACATCTACCTTGAATTCTATTTTCCTCCTCGAGCCCCTACAGCAGCCTTTAGAGAATCTAAAATCTGCAGCCAGCCTGATGTAGCCCTTTCTCCTCTGTGATGTCACCTCTTGGTGCTTCAAAGTTAGTCCTGTGCGCCCTGCACTCCCAACAGATGACGTTCTCCTTCTGGTGCCTGTGCTCCCTTCACTTTTCCCATCAGACCCTCCTGTACTGGCTGGGCAGGATGTGGACCATCCTTGTGGGGTCCTAGCTTCCCCTCAAATTTCCTGTGCCTGCAGGACATCTTATTGTCCCGTCAACCATATGTCCTGGATGCCTGCAGAATCTTGCCACACGGAGGTTGAGGGGGAGGGGAGGCACATACCTTTGAGGCTGCCCTGTCCCCCTCTCCCTCTCCTGCTCATCCTAACCTGATACAGTGCTACACTGGGGCTGGGGCTGGCATGTGGGTTTTTTCCCTGGCTTCACCCTCCAGGATGGATGCCCATCCTGTGGCACCTGCCCCAGATGGGATATGTCCAGACAGGCTGGAGTTTCCCTTTTGAGGCTTTTGGAATAAGGCCCAGGGGGAATGAAGAGGGCGAGTCTGGAATTTAAGGCACAATCACCTGTAGGAGACACAAGTGTGTAATTTGAGACTTGGCTCAGACCCAGAGTCACAGCAGGGATGCAATGCATGTTTGTGGGAGGTGTGGAGGCTGAGAAACTCTTGCCTTACATGTGCACACCCCACTCATCCAAGTCCTATGTCAGTCCCTTCCCTCCACACCTTTCCCCGATGACTCCAGCCTCCATGTATCCTTTGCTTCCGTCCCTGCATTCTCTAGTTACAGTCTATGCCACACACAGAAACCTACCAACTCTAGTTGTTTGATTGGCAAATGCCTTGCCTTCCTGCAAAGATGAGAGACTTCTGGAAGGCAGCATCCTAGTTTTGCATGCTGTTGCTCCACTACTGGTTTAGGAATTACGATGTCATATTTAGACGCTGGTACCCTATTTCCCTGGAGTTTCCATTTCATGAGCTTAAACCAGGACCTAACCTTGTTAGGTGCTGACTGGTGCCCACTAACTGCAGAAAAGAAGTTCCCATCTTCTCTTGGCATTACCCAGAACTCCCAGATCAATGCCAAACTTTCACAAGTTACATAGACTTTGTAACCCAGTGCTGTAAACTCCCAGTTGTCCAAGCAACTCTCTCTAACAGCTGTTAAAAAAAAAAAAGAGAGAAATAACGGGCCCCAAATGGAGTTACCTGTGCTAAGCCCTATGCCAGCAAACCAGAACTCAGTTATCTAGCCTAATTACAGTTTCAAACTTTCCCAGAAATGTAATCTTAAACCCGTCAATCTGAAATTTCCTGGTTAGCATTAATGAGGTAATCTGCCTGATAGACCCCTTTGTCCCTGAAAGAAAGATGAGGTAACTCACTCTTTCCCTTTCCCTGCCCCCTTCTGCCTATAAAAGTCTCCCATTTTGTACAGCTTCTCAGAGTTCCTTTCTGTTTGCTAGATGTGATGCAGCCTGATTCATGAATTGTTAAATAAAGCCAATAAGATCTTTAAATTTTATTCACTTGATTTTTGTTTTTTAGCACAGCTTTATAAATCTAAGCCTTGGGAATAGTTTATTTATAATTCTGGATAAAGCTCTTTCCTTCAAGAATGTTAAAGCCTTAATGATTACCATCTGTGTTAAATTCCTGTAATGGACAACTCAGAGTTGGGATTTACTGTACTACATATTCTGCCCTTTGTTCCTAGACATGCTAAGTCAGACAAAGAAACTCAAGAGATTCATTTCCTCTAAAGATGAAGGAAAATTCTGGTCCTGAAGATGGTGCTGCTGGTGCCTGGGGTCAAGTCCCCATGAGGTTTCAGATTTCCCTAAGGGCTGGCAATCCCATGGCTTCCTTCCTCCATTTAGGGGTCGGTGATGGGGTAGGGGGCTGCGGTAGAGAGAGGAACCATGTTAATTCAGAGGCCTATTTACTTATTTCATACACTGTAATGCTAACATATTTACCAGAGGCTGTTTTGTCCAGAGACAAGATCAGGAGCTCCCAGCCTTCTTCTACCAATACTTTTGTTCATAACCCAGAGTAGGATCCCCAGATGTCTTCAAAAAGGCGTGAAAGGATCCAAAGAATAAAAGATGGTCCCTCACATCTATCTGACGGCTGTGGGGGTGAGGGTTGGAGCGAGGTGGGAGAAAGACCTTCCTAGGTCAGCCCCATCAGCTGCTGCCATGGCCTCTTGGTCACAGCAACAGAAGGATGGGGTGGGCTGGGGAGGGAGAGAGGCAAGAAGCCCGTTTCCTGTGGTCAGTAACAGTCCAGGTGCACCCACAGGTCTCCGGTTCCAGAGCACGGGGCTATGGTTCGTTAGAGACCCTAGTCCATTAGAGCTGAGCACAGAAGCCCAGAGCTCTTAGGAAGCACCTGGGGCAGGGTGAGCGGCAAGCTCACAATCTCTGTCATGCCCCCACTGTGTGACATTGGGTGGGGATAATAATACTGCCTGCCACTTAGAGTCATTATGAGGATTAACTTAATCAGTGTTGATGAAGGCCTTGGAACAGTGCCTGCCACATGGAGTTTGTAAAAGAAGTTGAGCCTAGATGGAGAAACAGATGCTCAGACACAATAATGACCTTGTCTAGGGTAGGAAGGCCAGTGGGAGGTAGTATCAGGTTTTCTGACTCCTAGTTTAGTGCCTTCTAAGTGAGCTGCAGACTAGAGCCTCCATACTCCACACCTGGCTTCCATAACAAAGCTGGTATACAGAGGAAAAATGTAGCATTGAGCATGTGACCAGAGCAGTCCCCAGAGCCTGCTCTCTTATGTATTCTCTCTACCTCCTCATTGCACGAAACTCCTGTAACTGATTCTTATAGGACCTCCCACCATGCTCTGCACACACAGTTGACTGATGATGCATTTACACATACTTACTGTCCTGAAGGAAGGTGCAGACTTGGCATAAACAAATCCTTGGGGTCAGTTACAGTAAGATGCAATTAGGACTTCAGGGAGGGGTGTGGCTACAAATTAAGTTCTTAAAACCTGAAGCCAGAGGAACCAACACAAACACTGTAACACTTAGACCATATAATTGGCCTAAAGATCAGTTTACACGACATCATATTTTGCTTGTGAGAGGATAATAGAAAGACCAGATGTTCTCGGTGTCATATATGCCAGCAAATCTGCACCAGTGTTTGCTTAAAAGGTTGCTAGGACGACCGGAGCTCTCAGTCCGTACACTGGTCTTTGTAACCCATTAAATTCTCTGCAGTATTGCTTTTGGGTGGTTTGATTCAGATCCAATATTTGGCTTTGACCTCAGTTTACCCCGGCTTGGTCATTTACAAAGTTATGAGTGCCAATTATTTTCACACGTTAGCAACAAAATACTCTGGTTAAATTCAAAGAAGAAAATGCAGCAATATCTCCTGCTCAGTGGTGGCTTAGCAGGATACTGAGTGGCTTTTCTCCTAGGCTGGAAAGTTCCATTTTGATATGACTGAATCTAATGGTGTTGAGAGGAGTATTAGACTTGTCCAGGCATGTCATTTTTATTCATTATTTTCACTGTACAGAAGTGAGACCTGAGGGCTCAGGCTTATTGAAATATGGCACCCAAGACGATATGGCAGTAAATGGTCAAAGTGGGACTAAACCCAGCTCTGCTTGCCTTAGGCACTTATCCTCTCTTCCCTCTATCTTCCTGAATATAGACTAAAAATGGAAATATTTTCCTTCTTCCTTCTTTGCAAATATTTTCTTGATCACTTGTAGATGGTATCACACAAGGTAGCTCTTGGCCACAGTCCATCAGCTCTTGACATAACTGTCATTTTAAGCTGCCATTTTAAATATAGCTCCCAACTTGTGGAGGAGTGCCTCTGAGGCAGCCTCTGGGTCTTCTCCTCTTGAGTTTTTATAGGTTCAAGTTTAAGTTGGAGCTCAACAAGTACTGCTTATATCTCCAAGGGTTTCTGAGGTGGCCCAAGCCTTCTTAGAAAGCTCAGAATTTTCCCTCCAGGTCTAGGTTCTCAAAGGATCAAAAGGCCCATGAGCTTGTGATTGTTTATTTAGGTCTCCTTAGTCACCCCCTCGTGGTCTCTTTGGGCATCTTCTAGGCTTTTGGGGAAGAGGTGGTAATAGTCCTATGTGCTCTCCTTGATTTCCACACTAGAAATGTTAACATAGTTTGTAACTCCATCAAACTTTGATTTGCTTTTGCGCCTTTTACTCAGATACTTGAATCTGAATTCTTTTGGGGCAGCCAGTTTGCAAGTCTTGTTATACTCCTGAATTTGGCTACCTCTTTGTATTGCATAGTTTTTTGTTCATCATTAGATTGATAAAATATTAATAAGTTGAAAATTCACAATTGGGCTTTCCATCTTCTGCTCTTTGGTTACTGTGGTAAGCATGCAAGCTTGTCCATGAGTCCTGAATTTGGGTTTGCGGTATGAAAGGGGAGACTGAGAAGAGCTGTGGGCTGATTGTGTGCAAAAGACTTGCCAGTGGTGAGCTCATGTGTGCTGAGTGTTATAAAACATCTGTTTGGGTATCAGACATACTCACTGGAGACAGAACTGGCCTTTAGAGATGGTTAAAAATATGCCATGGCTCCCAGAGATTAAACCAAATAGTTTCCTACGAACAGAGGTCACTTAAGGAAATTGGATTCCAGAGGAAGAATACTAAAAGAATCAGATGGAAAAAAAAATCACATGTATGCCAAGTTTCTTCTGACAAATACCCTTTCTCTCCAGCTTAGTTCTTCCATTGATTGTCTTGTATGGAGGTATTTTTCAAGTTACAAATGGGTTGGGTTTCTACAGTTTGTTTTAAGTCAGTTGTTTAGAATTAAGAGCATAGTTTCTCACTTAAGTCACGCTTGCAAATGGGGGTTGGTCTTTAGACTAGACCACAAAAGCTCACTGGTGTATTGAAGGCAATTGACGTAATCCTGCTGAAGTTGGTGCTCTAGTGATAAATGAGACACATGAGTAATGAATGGATGGAGGGCTGGATTGGATGACTTAATAGTGCCTTCTATCCCATCTATGTTTCTCTCCATTTGTTATTTATACATTCATCCTTTTGACAAATACAAATGGTTTTTGAGTGCTGGTTACATCCTGGATACCTTATAAGGTGCTGAATTCAGTGATAAGGAACCAAAAACAGTCCCTGCTCTGTTGAAGGATATAGTCCACATGTGGAGAGAGATATCAGTCTGTTAATCCCACAAAATGAACCCTAGGAACCATATTTGCATTCTGTGACACTGGCCTTGGCCATCATTGATTGGACCAGAGGTAGGCACCTAATCTGAGCTAGGCCAATCAGATTCTCTCATCTGAGTTTGGAATTATAACTGAGTTACTAGCTGAGGCAGTCAGTTAGGGGTGATTTGTTGCATAGAGGGGATGAAAGTAGGTACTGGGGGAAGGCTATCTTTTAAAAAGTCAGGGAAAAGCAGAATTTTTATTCTACATCTAAAAGATCCATGATCTGCTCCTGAAACCAATATTATACTGTATGTTAACTAACTAGAATTTAAATCAAAATTTTAAATAGAAGAAAAAAAAGATCCTTCATATCCACTCACTTCTCCCAACCCTCGCTGTCACTCAGTCTTCTACAACTTGAGCCACTAAATATAAACTGGCCTTCCTGTTTTCAGCCTTTTTCTTTTCCAGTTATATTTTGGTTCCCATATAAAATTTATCCCACATAAAATGTTTGCACATGTATATAAGATGTACATACACCTATATACGTAAACATTTATACACACTTGGATGCGCATTCAAAGTTGCCTTCCTGCATTAACTCTTCAATGCCTCCCCGCTTTCTGTAGGAAAATCGCCAAGTTCCTCGGCACGCACAGGCCCCTGCTCCCTTTGCGTTTCCTTCTGCCATCATCCTATTTCCTCCTCTTTCTTTGAACCCTATACTTCAGCTTTGGTTCATCATTTGAAACAAAGCCACCATACTTTGGCTTTTTGTTTGACAGCATTCATTCATGCGGGCCCATGACAGGGACAAAATGGCACAGAGACACCTGTCTTGCTTCTTTCCCCTTCCCCTAAGTGGGAGCCGGGGCCAAAGGGAAGGGTGTGTTGTGAGTGGTGATGCCGGAGCCCTTTTTAACTGCCTTTCCTCCACCTCAAACTGGCCCTGCCTATAAATCTCACACAGCAGCCTGCCTTTTATGTGCTGTTCATGCAAAAGGATCCAAGGTCAATTCTTTCAGTTGTTTGATTCATTTTGCTGACACACGTGCTGGCACGCTTTCCATAGTAACCTCTTTGGATGCCAAAACCGAGGGGAAGATGAAAGCAGAAGGGAAATATTTGGTAACAAGAGGAAACTAGAAAAATGAAGAAATAAAAAATGGTTCATCTTTAGTGGGACATGTGCAAACACAGGACTTGTTAAGGATTACTACTGAGATAAGACTTATTTCAGAATAAAATTCCCTGCTTTTCAGCTGATTACAAAGTTACATATTTTCTTTGTGAAAAATTTGGAAAATGTACAAAAGAAGGAAGAAAGAAGAGGAGGAGAGAAGAATTTTAAGTTCTAACACTCAGAGAGTTACCATTTGTGCTCTTCCTTTCAGGCCACACACACACACACACACACACACACACACACACACACACACACACGTGCATGTATTTACAAAAATGGGATCATTCTGCACCAAAGTTTTAACATACTCTGCTGTGACCATTTCTTCCTTGCCATTTTCAATATGATTTGCAATGGTTGTATAATCTTCTATCACATGGAAGTACCAAATACAGTTATTAAACCTTTATTGGGCACTAAGAGTCCATCTAACCTCTAATTTTCCCTAACACAGCTATAATAAATTCTGATAAGTTCTAGAATCAACAGTTAACCTTTAACGTGGGATTTCTGTATTCAGTTTCACATGTGAGATTTCATATGTGAGATTCCATTATTCTTTTGTTGTGTGCTATTTTTGTCATCAAGATTACACTACCTTTACAAAAAAATGGAGGGGATTTTCATTTTTTAATATATTCTATATTTCTGAAATAGCGTAAGAATTCTTTGTTCATTAAAAACATGAGAAAATTCTCTCAAAATCGTTCTGGATGTGCTGTTTTTCTTTTCCTTTGTAAAAAAATGTTTATTATTTATTTTTGAGAGAGAGAGAGACAGAGTGCGAGTTGGGGAGGGGCAGAGAGAGAGGGAGATACAGAATCCGAAGCAGGCTCCTGACTCTGAGATGTCAGCACAGAACCTGATGTGGGGCTTGAACCCACAAACTGTGAGCTCATGACCTGACCCGAAGTTAGATGCTCACCCGCCTGAACCACTCAGGCACCCCTGGACATGCTGTTTTTCTAGAGTCCAGTTCTTTGATGACTTTAAAAGATTTTGCTACAGGTATTAACCTGCTCAGGTTTTGTACCCTTTCTGAGTTCATTTCCATAATTTATCCTTTTTTAGAAAACCATTCATTTTATCAAGATTTTTTTTTTAGAGAAAGAGAGCATGCAAATGGGGGAGAGGGGCAGAGGGAGGGTGGGAAGGAGGAAGGAGAGAGAGAGAGAGAGAGAGAGAGAGAGAATCTTTTTTTTTTTTAAATTTTTTTATTTATTTCTAGGAGAGAGAGAGATAGACAGCGTGAACAGGGGTGGGTCAGAGAGAGAGAGGGAGTCACAGACTGAAACAGGCTCCAGGCTCTGAGCTGGCAGTCAGCACAGAGCCCGACGCGGGGCTCGAACCCACGAACCGTGAGATCATGACCTAAGCGAAAGTCGGACGCTTAACCGACTAAGCCACCCAGGCGCCCCGAGAGAGAGAGAATCTTAAGCAGGCTCCACACTCAGCTTGGAGTCTAATGTGGGGCTCGATCCATGACCCTGGGATTATACCTGAGCCGAAATCAAGAGATGGGTGCTCAACTGACTGAGCCGCCTATTTTAATTTGCATTTTATCAAGATTTTTAAAGCATTTGCATAGGACTGTGCTTTCCACAAAGGAAATTCTCATAGTTAAATCTATTTGTGGTGATATCTCTTTTGTAATCACTAATATTGTATATATTTGCAAGTTCTGACTTTTTTTTTGACTTTCAAGGATTTTCCAATGATACTAGCATTTCCAAAAATATTTTAAGACTTATTTCTCAGTTCTACAGATTTTGCTTTATTTTCATTAATTTGTTCTTATATTCATAGATTCCTTGTTTCTGCTTTCTATAGATTTGTTCCATATTCTTTTCTAATTTTTAACTGGATACTTAGCTCATTTATTTTCATTTTTCTGGCTTAATAATGAAAAAATTTAAGGCTATGATTTTTTTCAAATCCCATAAGCTTTTATTGTGCTGTTCCAACTGTCATTATTTTCTAGAATCTCAATAACTGTAGTTTTGATTTCCTCTTAGACTCAATAGTAATTTATGAGTGTTTTAAAACTTCTAAGTGCTTTTTAAAGAAAATGTTTAATCTCTTCTTGTTACTTTCCAGACTTTTTCTTTCTTTTCTTTTTTTCTTTTTTTTTTTTTTTTTGGTATGTGTTGTGGTGGGAAATGTGGCCTGTAAAAATTACACTTTTTCTCTTTTTCAGGTTTTATTTGTTGCCTAAGTTATAGTCAATTTTTACAAAGTTTAAAAATAATGTGAGTTCTTAATTTGATGGCTGCACTGTTAAGTAAATATTCATTAATCATTTTTTATTAGAGTAAAGCCTTTATATTGTTTATTTGTTTATTTAATCTGCTCGATCTAGTAAAGTCTAAGGGTTTATTAATTACTCCCTGTTGATATTTTAAACAATTATATTTGCTCAAATTGTACTTTGCTGTTTACTCACCAGGCCACTCAAGAGCAGCAGGGAGTGGACCTCCCTCAGAGAAACTGAGGCAGAGAATTTTTTTTGTTCTAAAAATTTCTCTCTTCCTGTTTAGTAGTAGCTTGTTCTGAAAAGATGGCTGCCGTTAATTCCTTCTCTTCTGCGTGAGGAGTCTATTTCTCTACTTCCTTGGCTCTGGGTTGGCTTGTAAGAGTTTTGAATAATGGACTAGGATAGAAGTGATGTGCTAGTTTTGTGCCTGACATTAAGAGCCCTGGAATTTTCAACAAATGTGGCGCCTGGGCGGCTCAGTCACTGAAGTGTCCGACTTTAACTCAGGTCATGATCTCACGATTCGTGAATTCAACCTCCACATCAGGTTCTCTGCTGTCAGCGCAGACCCTGCTTCGGATCCTCCTTGTCTCTCTGACCCTCCCCCTCTCTCAAAAAGAAATAAACATTAAAAAAATAAAAAGGGCTGGAATTTTCTACTTCCTGATTTTGGTGCCCTGAGGCTACTCTGTTCTACTGTACTGCACGTGGAGGAACACCGAGGACAGACAAGTGAGGGAAGCAACTTCTCCAATGTCCAGCCCAATCAACCTTCTGATGACTCCAGCCCTAGCCGCTCTCTGACTGCAACTTCATCAGAGATGCCAAATGAGATTATATAGCTGATCCTCGTCAACCCACAGAACTGTAAGAGAAAACAGCAAATTGTTGTTTTAAGCCAATGTGTTTTGGAGTGGCTTGTTATAGAGTAATATGGACACAAGCAGCGACTCATGTCTTTGTCTAGGGGGGTCATTCCTGGTTTGTGAGCCGAAAAGAGGAGGTGTTGTAGGTTTCTCCTCCTTTTTGTGGACTCTTAACTTGGCACCCTTCCCAAAGCTGCTGATAAGGATCCAGATCTGTGCTTTCCTTATTGCCTGCTCGGCTAGACCATCACATTGCTAGAATCCAAAAGCCCCCTGAAGAAAGAGAAGATCACTGGATAAGAGAAAGACAGTACCTCAAAGGCAACCATCACACATTTCCCCTTCTGCTTCTTGCTATCACTTTGTGCTATTAATTATGAAACGTAGGCTGCGATGGTGAGGAGTAAAAGCTGAACTGGGGGAGGACTGGGAAAGATGTTGCAATAATGAGAAGACTTTGCCTGTGTCCACACTTGCAAGTGCACTCGTGTGAGCTGGGCCTGAGACACCCTCTCTGCCAGTGAGTGGCTCCAGGTCAGAAAGTCGGCCGGATTGTGCAGTCAAGTGAAACACAGATGTTCAATTGCCCTTCAGACCTGACAGTCTTTAGAGTCTGATGAACCACTGCAGCTGACAAAGACAGAAACACACACAGGTGCCATAAGGAATTGTTTTTTTTACAAATGAACCTTCATGCTCTGATGCTTAAATACCCTCTCTTTCAAGTCTCATCATTATATAAAACCATGGCACGTTTGTCCGCATCTGTCCAGATCTGACAAATTAAAAAAAAAAAAATAAATAAAGACAAAATAGAATTGGAGACAGGATATCCAGGAAAAGTGATCAGGTGGCCAAAGTGCAGTTGGCGGGGACTGGCTCAAAAACTTCAGTCCTTTTAGGACAGCAAGATGGAGACGTACGCAGAGATACCACGGAGAGTACACTTGGGAGGTAGAATTTGTTGAAAATGTTTGTTGGCTCAGGAGGAAGTAGGTCTGAAAGGTCTGAGCCAGTGTAGCATACTCTAAATACTGTTTCTCATTTTGCTCTCTGCCTTGGTGATAGGGTCCCCTTTAAGACCCATGGGTCCTGCTAAGCAGCATAGTGGTGACATCTCCAAAGAGCCTGGCTTCAAGGGACATTTTGGATGAATCTGAGCAATAATGTTGCTTTAATGTACTTTTCTAAGATTTAAAAAAACACTGTGGCATGTTCATGCTGAGTGAGTGGAAGTCTGACCCAAGAAGAACTAATTTTATTCAGTCTTCTCTCCCAGTAAATAATCTTGAGAAATTTTTTTTTAAATGTTTTATTTATTTCTAGCAGAGAGAGAGAGAGACAGTGTGAGCAGGGGAAGATCAGAGAGAGAGGGAGTCACAGACTCCGAAACAGGCTCCAGGCTCTGAGCTGGCAGTCAGCACAGAGCCCGACGCGGGGCTCGAACCCACGAACCGCGAGATCATGACCTAAGCGAAAGTCGGACGCTTAACCGACTAAGCCACCCAGGCGCCCCAATCTTGAGAAATTTTTTACTGCCCTGTCCCTGTCTCCCAGTTAAATGGCTCTGACTATTTAGAACTATCATTAATACAATCATATCATTTATGTTGGGGCATTTGCCTTAAAAATTGGTGCCAGGGACGCCTGGGTGGCTCAGTCAGTTAAGTGTCTGACTTTGGCTCAGTTCATGATCTCACAGTTCGTGAGTTCAAGCCCTGCGTTGGGCTCTGTGCTGACAGCTCAGAGCCTGGAACCTGCTTTGGATTCTGTGTCTCCTCCCTCTGCCCCTCCCCAACTCATACACTCTCTGTCTCTCTCTCAAAAAATAAATAAACATTAAAAGAAATTAAAATAGGAGCGCCTGGGTGGCTCAGTCGGTTAAGCGTCCAACTTTGGCTCAGGTCATGATCTCACGGTTTGTGGGTTTGAGCCCCGCGTGGGGCTCTATGCTGACAGCTAGCTCAAAGCCTTGGGCCTGCTTCGGGTTGTGTGTCTCCCTCTGTCTCTGACCCTCTCCTGCTCACACTGTCTCTCTCTCTCTCAGAAATAAATAAATAAATAAATAAATAAATAAACAAACAAACAAACATTAAAAATGTTTAAAAAATTTAAAAAATTAAAAAAAAATTGGTGCCAGAAGATAAACTGACAGAGATGGCTTGGCCAACAGCATTGGAGCTATCATACTGACCCTGGACAGCTTCTCCCCAGAGGGTTATGTGTATGAGGAAAAAAGTTTTATCCTGTTCAAACCTATATTATTTTGAGATTTTGCTAGATCAGCTGAATCTCTAACCTAAATAATACTCTTCCTAAAAGGAACCTCCTGAACACAGTGTGTTATTCTAAAGGAGTTTCCCCAGTATTGGGCATTTGGGGTGCTACGACAGGCTAGCCTGTTGATTTTCTGGGAGCTGGCCGGGCCCCTTAAATTTTGACCATGTAGTTGGGTACCTACTCTAAATTTACATAGGCTGATCTCTACCCAGCTCACTTGGAGAAGCCTCCTCAATTTTCCTGGACTCATCTGCTCTTCAGGTAAGGGCTACTATGGTCCTGCCAGAGGACCTCTCACATCAAAACCAGAGGAAGACAGTAGTCAAAACCCTGAAGTATCATGGCTGCTGTTTGAGACTGGCCAGACAGAAAAATGGAAAATTTATAGCACTCAAAATCTGGGTTTCATTTAGGAGTATAAAGTATTAATTTAAGTTATCCAACCTCAAAATTGGTTTCAGGCCTCCACTGGGACCCAATATTCTTCCTAATTACGAGACCATGTAGAGTTGGATCTGAAGTGGGACCATGACCCAGTATCAAAACGCCTCCTTTCCATTTTGGAAACATCTCACGAATTCAGGCTACACTAATGAAATGCTTGTGATAATTCCCCCCAGCCTGCGCTGAGCTTATGTTCTGTAGGGTTCTGAAAGAAATGGTCTGTTAGATTGATATTTAGTGACAACATAGGAGAAATCTTTAAGAGGCAAAAAAACACACCTTGAGTCCTTTGGAAAGAGGCAGACTATCAAATATGGCAAAACTTTTGGGGTTCTCAGTACCTTAACTGTAAATAAAAGATGTTGTTAATGACCAGTTAATCTCACTTGTTCAGAAAAAGTGGACTCAGCAGAGGCCTCCACTTGGATAGACTGTGAGTGGCATCCCCGCTTCACTTCCATCTGTTAAATGCTCCCTCCTGGTTGCAAAGCCTGAATCAGGACAGCACAAGTCACTCCAGGGGCCTGCTGGGCCTGACTTCAGAATTCTTCTCAGTTTTCCTCCCAACTGCTTACGTTGTTGCTTCTGGGTGGTAACGTTTCTCACTTCTTGAACGCTGTCGTGGGCCCCAGATTCTGCCCTTCCTGTGTGTCGATGAGACCCTGGAAACCACCTTGAGCGTTGCCACCCCTGGCTTCATGACCTGCTCCATGTCTTCCCCAGTCCACCAGCCTTTCACCAGGCCCTGAACCATGTGGGGTGGGCTTGGACTGGGCTGGAGCAGGTCCTCATTCATCTGACAGGAATGAGGCTGCTTCTGAGACAACACGGACAAGTCGGGCTTTTGGTTAATGTGCCTTGTGCCCCCTTGACTATTACTTCAACTTAAATCTAACTCGGAAAGGCTGCACACATCCATGTGGCGAGGGCAGTTTGGGAATGTAAGTTGCCACACGGAAAGAAGCCATATTCCTGCTCACCTGATTTGGAAGGATTGAGAGCTGGGGATGAGGAGCCTGCATGGACCACAGGAAATAGAGCCTTCACCTCCTGACTCAGTAAGAGGTGTGGACATGAAGGTCTCCAAGATGCAGCCTTTACATTTAACACCAAGTTCTTCACCTCTAAGGAGTGTGAGAAAGGCATGTTTTCCAAGGAGCTCTGGTCCATACTGCACATGAGCACAAGGTAAAGATGCTGTTCCTCCAGCTGGGCCATCTGCCATCATCTGCTGTCTCCTGGCTATCCCGTCTGAGGCCTTATTGGCCTCCGGTTCCAGTCCATCCTACTGCTGAGATCCCAGATGCCAACATGGCTGACAAGGCGCTGAATAATCAGCCTTACTCCCGGCCAGGCTCCCTCCTTCTCCTCACTTGCCAGCCCTGCAGCTTCCTTTCAAAGCCATGGTCATGTGTGCTTCATGACCTTTGCATCTACACTTCCCAGAACGTGCTACCTCCAAACTTCACTTCGCTAAATGCTACTCATAACTCATGTTTCCGGTTAGTCACTTCTTTGCAGAGGTCTTGCCTGCCTGCATCCTATTTCATTCAGGCCCACCTGGTAATCTCTCTCACGGTTTCCTGCCCTTTTCCTCTTCAACCTTTGTCATAATTTGTCTATTTGTCTTTCTCTTTGCCACGATACTGCAAGCCCTTTGTGGACCATTGAATTCACCTCACCACCCAGGGCCTGGCACACAGAGGGCTGCTGACCTTTGTAGAATACGGCAATGAAGAGGCAGGTCCCGCTTCCAGGAGCACAGGGCAACATTTGTCAAATACTGTGTTAAGCCCTGTGAATGTTATGATCCTATTCGCATCCTGTGAACAAGCTTAAACGCCTATATTTTTTTAAAAAAAAGTGTTTATTTATTTGAGAGAGAGCGAGTGAGCACAAGTGGGGGAGGGGCAGAGAGAAAGAGGGAGAATGTCAAACAGGCTCCACATGGTCAGTGTGGAGCCTGACACAGGGCTCAATCTCAGGAACTGCAAGATCATGACCTGAGCCAAAACCATGAATCAGACGTTCAACCCACTGAACTACCCAGGTGCCTCTTAAAAGCCTATCTAATGGGCACATGGTAGTCACTGTTATAACTAGAATAGCCATGATGTATCCAAGCCTTATCTGTGTTATCCTAAAACCTCATCACAACCTTGTAAGATAGGTATTACTATCCGTATTTCAAAGACAAAGAGACGGAGGCTCTCAATGGCGAACACCAAGGCCACACAAATGGAAAAGGACAGGGACAGGTTTCAACTCTGAGGCTGCTGTGCTTTCCCCTTAGTGCTGCTGCTTCTGAATCATGCCCCTTCGTACCTCCCCAACCTCCAGGTGACAGACTCTCTGTGTGTGTCTACCTGGAGGGGCATCTCCTAGCTGGGTTCCAGGCCTGCTCATAGTGATCAGCTCGAGTGAATTCAAGCAGAGAACTCAAATAAACCCTGTGAATCCAGACAGTCCAGAGAAAAGAAAGGTGACCTCATTCTGAGTAAGAGCCATCTTTGTTCTGTCTCCAAAGACCCTGCAATGTGTGGGGGGTATAGTGGTTTGGCCCACTCCCCCTTCTGCTGCCATGCTTACCACCCCCTCCCAGTTCATGGAGGAAGAGGATTCTTGAGGCTGACAGATGTGGCTGGGACCAAGGCAGAGGAATGCAGTGGTGAGGCCGTCTGGAGACACACCACAGTTCTCCACAGCTTATCTGCTTTTCTGGGAGCCTCAGCTGTGAAGTGGTAAAATAAGAATCAGCATAAAGCCCAGTAGCAATTGCAATAATCCTTGCCCTCTTTTTGGCCATCGTGACTTCTACCCCGTCCCTCCATGTTTTCCAGCTTTCTTTCTTTGAGGACAGAGACCTTGTCATATTATTTGGTCTAAAAGAAGCTTCTGGAATAGCATCAGACATTTGCTAGAGGTTCAATAAATAAGCTGTCTGACAGGGGTTACAGACCACATTGCAAAGTTGGAGACAGAGCGGAGGCCTGTGTTGTTAGGTTCTCCCAACTCATTGTTCTTTCTTGGCTCAGCTCGCTCCCCAAGCCTCTCCCCTTTGCTTTGCCCATGTAGGATGTGGATGCCTCTGGGAGTTGGCTGAATAGAACTCCACCCTGCCTTGAGACATCCTCTTCCTACCTTCCACCCCAGACATGTCCAGCCTGCCACTGGGTCTCCTGTTCTCAACATTAGGGGTCCTCTGTGGGCATCCCATGGAGAGCCCTCTTAAAATGCCAAATTCTGTTTGGGGAGAATCCCTTCAACGCTGGCGCCCAGCACAACGAGCCATCCTTTTGAGGCCAAGGAAAGGCCACTCAGGATCGTTAAATCTGGGGGTGGCGGAGAAAGCGACCCAGTGATGGGAATGGACGGGAGGCAAAGGATGTATGTGTGCCACAGAGCACTTAAAGAGGAGTGCGCACATGAGGGAAGTTAGCACATAAGTTCATCCACCTCAGCGGGGAGAATCACAGACAATGGAGACAAAGAGATGTCCATGCATCGTTCGATCTAGTGCTTACCTCCCCAGATTTGTTCAAAGACCCAAGAGAGACCAGTTTACTCTCCAAGGAGATTTCTGTTCCTATATTAGTCACATATAATAGTCACGTATAATAAGTATAATATGGACTAGTCACAAAGTTAATTAATATTTTACGAATACTTTCATCAAAGGGATTGGGGTTAAACTCCTCCACCCCTTGTGTCAATTTTCAGAGGAAAATGATGTTTTCAAAGCGGTCACAGCTACATGTTTCCAGAAGGGAGGAACAGGACATGAAGGAAGAGGTATATGCATCTGAGGATTGCTATGTAGGATTGTGCCAGGACATCTGACAATCCTTATGTTCTTGTGGAGAGAGCACCCAAGTTAATGGTGCGGCATTGTAGGCACTTTCTAGAAGAATGGAACGCAAGCCCTTTTACTGAAACTTTGAAGCAGGGCATTTACTGGCCTACATAGGCATCTTTTCACTCTTCATCCTCTTTCTCACCATCTAGTGATTTCAGGGTCATTCCCTACTCCCTTCCAGCTTGTTGTTGTTCTGAGTGATATTAGAATAGCCCACTAAATAGACTCTGGGGGAAAAGACAGTTTTCTTGGGTTGTTTGTTCATTACTAGAGTCCATTGCTACTGTTACAGAGAATGACTAACTATCATTTTGCAATGGGGGCAGACGGGGACAATGATGGTTCTGTCACTCTGGAATTCACATCTGGGAAAACATTACTGTCCACTCAAGACCATTGAAAGAATACTGGACACTGGCTTTTTAAGCTCTCAATATTTTTCACTTTTAAATGTTCAGGTCTTGGGCTAGCATGCCAGAAAATATTACCTCATCATGCTCTGTCCCTGGGTAAAAAAAAAAAATTATGAACTGAATGAAGATTGGATTTCATCCCATAGCTCTGAGTGGGGCTCTGGAGACCCTAGACAAATAGAGTGACAAGAAGACCAGAGAATGAGTTTTAATGACAGTAACCTTGAAATGAGTGTCCCAAGAGACCTGGGCCATGAGAACAAAGGTGGTGCTGGAGGCTCGATGTACTATAAGCAGAGGTGACTACAGCTGAGAACCACTGTGTCCTGGTGTGACCAACCACTCATACCTCCTCACTCTGATGTAATCAGACAGAACATTTTTCTACCCACCGGGGAGCCTCGGTCAGACATCACAGATCCAGTTCTACAAGCATGCCTTAAATCTCACATCTGCTTCTTTCTTCCTCTTTTCTTACATTATTATTTCTCATTAAATAAAAGCAATTTAGGGCATTAACATTTTTTGGAGAAAAAGAGAAAAGAAAACCCTGGGCTCACTATTCTAACATGACAACTATTAACATTTGGGGTTTGTTTATTTCCACATTTCACTATTTTTCACATTTCATTGGATCCACTAATTTTGGGTGATACGAGGAAGCCAAGGATCAACTCCTCTCCTCCTCCTCCTTTTTTTTTCTAGATGGGAAACTGAGTCCAGGAAAATGTAACTGACTCACTGACAGTCTCTCTTGGACGCGCTGTCCTGGGATTAGAACTGAGACCCCACTGAATGTCTTCTACTTTATTTATAGGTCCCATTTTTACTCTCACACACATTAAAAGTTTAATTATGATGGGCACCTGGGTGGCTCAGTCAGTTAAGCATCTGACTCCTGGTTTTGGCTCAGGTCATGGTCTTACGGTTTGTGAGTTCAAGCCCTGCACTGGGCTCTGTGCTGAAACTGTGGAGCCTGCTTGGGATTCTCTCTCTCCCTCTCTCCTGCTTGCTCTGTCTCTCTCAAAATAAATAAATAAGCTTAAAAAATGTAAAAGTTGAATTATGATATAAGAAAAAGATAGGGCTTTATCTAGAGAATTTAAAAGAAATACTCTTTCATTTGGGTACCAGGGCTAATGAAATCCCCAGAGTCTGATATCTCCTAATGTGAGATTTCACTATGCTTTAGATGCATGAAATTGCATGGATAGTTTTGGAAAGGTACTTTAAGTAGGTCTCTCAATGGAAGAGACTATTTTGTGGGAGTGTCCACTGGCTTCTGGTCCTCTGTAATTGGGGGTGGGTTTCTTTACAGCTCTTGGTCAACAAGCAGCTATTGTAAATGTGTGATGTTATTTAAAAGCCCCACACTGTGTTTTTCCAGGTGTTTCTGCTTCTCAGTGTATAAATGAATAAATATTGTTTAAGTCTCCTGTGGCATTCCATCCATCTCCTATATTCCTTGAATGATTTTTATTTAATAGATTTAACTGATCTTCATTTTGTTATGATGGTTCATATAAGCTGTATTCCAAAGACATAGCAAATGAAATCACTCTTTGTATTGGAGGTAAAGATGATCTCTTTAAGAGATTTGATATAGAGGAGAGGAATCATTGGAGTGTAGGGACCTCCAGGGGTCCCCTGCTCCATCTTTCAGTTTTATAGTTAGCTAGGATCGGCCTCTTACAGTCTCTGCTCATAGAGAAGCCAATGGACCCCAGCCTCACCTTCCATCAGAGGAGAGTTACATGCTTGCTACACAAATTCATGCTAAGCAGTACATTCAATGGAAGTTGAGGCATGTTGAAAAGTTGTTTTAAAGAAATAAAGAACAATATACACAGACTTGCTTTAAGAGCAATTATTATAATTTATAAATGTTATATAATTTAAAAAGGCCTTTTCTGTTACACACACAAGCTGTAATTTTCCTAGTGTTTCAGATGTAAAGATTTCAGACCCAACAACTTGTTGCTTTATCAACAACGTGCGGGAAAAGTGTCCTTCAATTCCCTGTTAATCTACATTGAGACATTTCTCATCATTCCAGACGGCAGTGGTAACACTTGGTGGATGAAGAAACCCAGTTTCGGGGAACCATACTACAAAAGGCAACCATTGTATTTTGCCCCAGAAAGGCAAAGACTAGCACAGCCTTGTGTACAGCTACCTCAGGAGCTCCCCATGAGGAGAAGGTGGCAGGAATCATCACTTCCTTACGTGGCTGGAAAAACTGAGCCACAAAAGAGGAAGGTTAGGGCGTGGCTCCAAGGTTTCTTTGTAGCCATGAGACTGTCTTGGCTCCCTCCATAGACATTTCTTTGCCTTTTTGATAGGTAGGACCATCAACAACATAAACGTTAACCAAAACAGACTTCAAGTGAGTTGGCCTCTCGTTTCCTTAAATCATGGCTCTAACGCTGAGAATTTAATAAGATGCAGAAAAGGTAGCCTGTACAGTTTGGATTAGTTTGTCTCCATGAAAAATTTCCTTACAGAGTGCTACTTTGGTTTTTAATAGCTAAAGCCTGTTCAAAAAATACACAGGATGGATAGCTTTTGGACAGGCTCCTGATGGTGGAGGTGACTGCGGCCAAGTTCAGCTCCTGTCTCAGATGGACAACAGGGTACATGGGCACTTTCTACCATATGTACTGACGACTCCTGGCGGTGAGAGGAGCCTGATGCAGGGGAGAACGGAGTCAGGATGCTGCAGAGAACTGGACAAGCTGGAGCCAGAGGTTGGATTAAACAAGACCAGTCTTTATTTAGGATTAAAAGCCAGGTCTGCCATTTAGGTAAAGAAAATTGATAGTGTTATCGAGGACTCCCAGCCCAGTCCCAGGCTGGGGAAAGAAGATTCGGGAGTTTCAGGCTGTCTGGTCAAC
The DNA here is from genome assembly GCA_017311185.1 of Proteles cristata cristata. Classification (NCBI taxonomy): domain Eukaryota; kingdom Metazoa; phylum Chordata; class Mammalia; order Carnivora; family Hyaenidae; genus Proteles; species Proteles cristata. The sequence continues at coordinate 1,242,979 of JAESUZ010004460.1, read as the reverse complement.
ACATGCCTGTTGTGTGACCGCCCAAGGAAAGCCATTGGATTTTCAGGCCATGTTGGGAGGTATGCGCCTGTCCCTCAGCTGACCAGCCTTCTTTATTTTGCTCTGCAGTGATGAGGTCACACCTGCTGGGAAACTGGGGGTGCCTCAGTCAAGAAGGCACGTTGGACAAGCTGAGAAGCCTCCCAGGAGAGCTACTTGATCATAAGCATCACCTGGCCTCCTTGTTAAAAACACAAATGCCCAAGACCAATCCTGGACCTACTTCATCAGGATCACCAAGGGGATCTGTCACTTCAATATACTCTGAAAGTACTTATAATCAGAAAGTTTTGTGATACATGAAGATCATGAAATTTTTTAAGCAGATAGCATAGTGCCTGGCTCATGGTAAAGGATTCTATTATTAGCAATATAAAAATGGTGAATGAATAAAAGAACAAGATTTACTCTGCCACTCGGTTAAAGGAGACTGATACCCTAATTTTCTTCAGTGGTGTGTGTGTGTGTGTGTGTGTGTCTGTGTGTGTGTGTCTGTGTGTGTGTTTCTCCTGCTGGTGGACACTGGGGTGTTAGCTAGGCTCAAGTCCTTAAGTCAAAGAGATAAGCCCTTCTTTTAGAGAATGTCTGGTAGGTATTTGGAGGAGATACATATGCACAGGGAAGTTTTCTGATCATAGTAGGGGCTCATGTACACTCTGACCATGCCTCCAATCTTATAGTAGGGCTACCACAACCCTGAGAAGGAACTGGAGGACTTCTCAGTAAGAGGCAGGCTCTGGGAAAAGTAGCCCATCCATGGCAGATGAGGAAGTTGTGGTCTTGGGCCTTCCTGGTTTAATTCTTTTAAGCATTAATTAAGTCCATGAAATAAAAACATAAACTTTGTATATTACAGCCATTAGCAAAACAAAGAATGGGTTTCTGATGTCAAAATGGGGCAGCTGTTAAGGCTCCAGGCTTGTTTGAATTGGACCTGAGCCTTTTAGACCAAGCTCTCCAGCCTTTGGGACCATTTATATCCCTTCTGCCTTGAGAGCCCCCTTCTCAGTGAGGTGGTGAGTCTAGGTGGGGCAGCGCCCTGCTTTCCTGCTAGCCTCTCACTATACCGCTGTAAGTCACAGCACCCAGCTCCTCCTGGCTGGGCTTCCCCCGTCGGTGCTGGGCTCCTGGCTGTCATGGTTTTGTTCCTGTTGTGATTTCGGACTCCTGACAAAGTTGGTCAAAGTCAAGGCCGGAAGTGGTAGAGTTGCAGGCTCCCCCAGGTGGTCTGGAATAGGAGGAGCTTTATGAACAAGGGACCTGGCAGCACTCTTGCCTCTCAGAGGATCTTCCCCAGGAGCTGCTGCTCTTACCCTCCACACATCACTTTCATGGCGACCAGTGAGGAAGGCTGCTTCTCCTGGGTTTTCTAAGCAGTTTGAATCCATGACTATGGTGCCCTGAATTGATGATATTTTAGACCAACAAACACAAAGAAACCTCCTTTACTGACTTATCCACAGTATGAAAATATAAATGGATACCCAACCCTCTTATTTTTTTTCAGAACTGAAAATGAAATTTAAAATTCCCAGCTGTCACCTACTACTATAGCCTTTTGTTCAACTACTTTTAAAAATAAATGGGCTTTAGAGACAAGACCCCGAACTTCTAAAATCCACTCTAGCTGAATCCTGCCAACTTAATTGTAATCAACAAAGGCACAGAGCCTGTCTCTTCTGCAGTTTTCCCATGAAGGCTGGGAGCATGGACTGTGATAGCTTTTACCTCTTGGGCTGACATTCTTTTGAGGGGGCCTCCACCCTGCTCCTCTGTGTCTCCTTAGGAGTGTTTAAGACACTGGATCCCTTGTACTGAGGTCTCTGGGTGTTTAGGAGCCACCTGAAGAACTTGCCCTTGAACTAACCTATGTGCCCTTCTGAACAGCAGCTCCAGGAACCAGCCTGGGGCCAGTCTTTGAGGAGTTCCGTCTGACCTAAGGACAGTAAATTCACAACCATGTCATTCATTAAAAGGGGACAGACATTTTTCATCATTTGTTCTTTATGAGACTCCAAGTTCATAGGGAAGAGGGTCTTTTCTGTAGATTTACTAATTGTAGAAAAATATGTAAACTGAGTACCTGTGAATATGCCCCTCCCACATGCACCCTTCTTCTGGGCCCGTAACTTGCCTGGTCTCCATCCCTGACCTATAATAGGTCATTTTCTTATAGTGACAATAATTACATGTGCTAAACACTGTGCTAAGCACTTCATATATGATATTGCGGCCAATCCTCCATCCTTCTCGTGTACTATTTTGCGGGTTCAGAGAGGGAGGGTAATTAGCCAAAATGGCACCGTGTGTGATAGAGCTGGATTTCAAAGCTGGTGTGCTTCCTGGTGAAGTCTGTTCTTGTATTGAGCGATCCTGAGCTGATACAGAAACAATTACACTGAACCGAACTCCCCACGCTTCACATTGTAGTCTTATTACATGAAGAGGAACAAGGGAGCCACTTCTGTGACCTGGACATGGGCCAGCGGCAGGGATGGGAGGCCCTGAGGCCCTGAGCATTTCTGGTGAGAACTGCTGACTGGTGAGAGGGACGTCAGAATTTGGCAGGAAGTTGGAGCGGATTATTACACAGATGGCTTCTAAGTTCCCAAGACAGGAAACGGTGGTCATCCCTGTGAGCAAAGGTTTGCAGAGAGCGAACCATGCCAAACCTCATTTATTTTTGCAAGTCCTACTAGATTTGTAGATGGGGGCTGACAGATGGAGTTTATCTGCATTTCAGCAAACCATTTCACATGATGTTTCACAGCACATTTAGAGAAAAGATGGACAGATGTGGGTTGGATGTGTAGATGCAATTGAGATGGTTCTGAGAAGGTTCAGAGTGTTGATTAATGTAACAGTGGGCATTTGTTCCAAGGGCCAAACACAGGGTCAAGGGTATAGCAAGCACTCAGTAAATATTTGTTGGTTTTATTAAACTCCTGGGAGGTCTTCAGTGGCCTTGTGAAAGGGTTCTTTCTTTGATTTAGCAAACATTTACAGAATAGATGAAGAGTTGGGAAGTGGAGGGAACAGCAGGTCTGATTCTTGATTCTTCACAAAGGGAAAGAGAAGTTGGGTCTAGTACTGTCCCTTTATTTTGGCCTCTGCTGCCTGGCCTCACAGTCACGGTGACGATCCAGGGCGAGCACAGGCCTTGTACCAGGTGAGGACACACTGTGTTTCAAGAGCACTTAGGTGTTCTGAGGGGGAGGTACCAAGACCTACTTTGGGGAAATTGCATGTGTGTCTTTGGTTTCCTGCCCACTGCTCATCTAGAACCAGATCATCTCTCTTACCTGTTTTTCATACTGGGGATCTGGTACAATTTCATTGAAAGACGGAATTCTCTTTCTGGCTCAAAAATGCCTGAAAACTGCAGACTCTGAGGATACCTGAGATTCCTTTTAGCTCTAAAAATTTTTATTTGTAAACAATTTTTTAATGTTTATTTATTTATTTATTTTTTTGAGAGAGAGAGAGAGAGAGAAACAGAGACAGGGCACGAGTAGGGGAGGGACAGAGAGAGAAGGAGACACAGAATTCGAAGCAGGCTCCAGGCTCCCAGCTGTCAGCACAGAGCCTGATGCAGGGTTTGAACCAATTATCCACGAGATCATGACCTGAGCCGAAGTCGTATGCTTAACAGACTGAGCTAACCAGGCATCCCCCCACTCCCAAATTCAGTGGTTTTTAAAAATTGTACTGGAAGAGGAGGGAATGCTAAAAGCAGTCTCCAAAAAAATATTGGCTTTATTTCCCATTTGCTTTTCACCTCCTAGTCCTCAGTCTCCCTGGCGAGTCTCCAGGGAGTCCTCACCTCTAGGCCAGCATCTCCTTTCTTGGGAGTGCTCCCTCTTAGTCTCTCTCAGGTCCCCCACAGCTAGGTTCCTGGAAGCTCCTTGTAGCAAATTAAATGTAAATGACCATTGGCTTCCGTTTAGCTGCTATGTTGCTAAGGACGACTTGGACGGCAGAGAGGATTTCTGACTGATCGAGTTTTAAGCCATGTGGCCATGTGAAGAAATTGAGGAAGGGACAGAGAGATGCTCTGGGCCAGCCAGTGGAGCCTGTGTGAATCTTGCTTAGAGAAATATGGGCTTGCACCAGGTTTGTTAGTTCATTCAAGACTGTTTTTAAATTATCTACTATTGGCCAGCACTCTACTAAACAGTGGGGATAAAAACTGAGTAAAAATCACTGCAGTCCTTATGCTCATAAAGCTTACAGTCTGGGGGGAGACAGCTAACTTTGTTTAAAAATTAATTTATTAATTCAACAGTTATTCATCAAGTGCCTATTATAAAGCAGCAAATCACCAGCAAATCAAGCCCCCATGGGGCTTATATTTAAATGAGCACATAATTAAAAATCTGACATAAGTGTCTAGTGAACGTTAAAATGGAAGTTTTGACTAGGCTCCAAGGTGCAAACAATTCTGATGAGGAACTTAATTGCCCAAAGCAGATTTACAAGGCAATGTCTGTCACCTGGCCCCATGATGCTTGTACCCCTCAGCCAGAGGAAAGATATAAAAGGGGTCAGGTGGGAGGATTGGTAGAGGTACTTCTTGGAGAGAGCTGCCCCTGTGCTGTGAGGCCCCAGCGGCAGCCCCACCAGGCCAGAGGGGCTTGGGGAGGGCAGACTTCCATGGGCTTCCCCTCCAGCCCAGGGAAGTGAATGAGGCTGAGCCCAGAGTGAACACAGAGATCTCATGTCTGAGAAAGCGGGAGCAGCCTGCGGAAACTGGATAGAGACAGCTGAGACAGGGTTCGCCTGGCCACGTGTGGTGTGTGCCTCTCCTGTGGAGCAGAGGTGGCGGTGTGTGTGTGGGAGGAGGTCGATGTGGGGTCTTCTTGGATCCTGTCCAAAGCCATCGAGCAGAAGAGAGGGACTTTAGCAGCAAGAAGATAGAAGTGACCACCACATGCAGAGGTTGGGGAAGCAGCCATAAGCAGACATTGAGAATAAAGAGACATCTGCCCATGTCAAGGAAACTGCAGGAGAGAGGATCCAGAAGGAAGCTCCAGAGAACACCCTGCAGGAGAAACAAGTTAACATTAAACCCGTGCTGGGCCCACAGAGCACAAAGCCAGCTTGATGGTCCCAGTTCAAAGAGAGGCTACTTCCCCCTACCTCTGCTCACCTGTCCCTGCCAAGGAGATGTAAAGTAGCCAACAAGCTGGGATGGGGGCTGGGAAGAGATGAGCAAAGTGGAGAAACAGAGAGACACCCATAGGCCTCCTTTTCAATGGGAGTCCAGCCCAGCTGGGGGAGGAGGGAAGATTTAATGCTAAGTCAGGTTTCAGGTCTTGATTAATCTCAGATTCAACTTTCTAACTACTGAATTTACAGTGTTTTTGATTGCGGACCTGCCTGAAACCTAAGTGGGCTGAACAGTTGTGGTGCCTGCCAAGTTTGTATCTGATGGCTGGAGACAAAATCTCTCCTTGAATAAAGTTTACAAGCAAATACAAAGGAAAGTTTTATTTTGATTATGTTACAAGTCTTCTTGTTCCACATACCAGGGTAGCAGGGCTCAGAGGAGAGAATCACAGTTATGTGGTGCTGGTAACAAGGAGCTAATCTACCCCACAGGGTGGGGGGTGGCTTGCTTTCCTTGAACCTGAGGACTCCAGCGTCCTTTTTCCTTCTTCCTCACAGCACAGAAATGCTCTCTGGGAGTAGGCTCTTACAGACACTCAGTTCCTCACACACATTCAACTCTTTTTCTCCTCCATGGCTGGTTGTGACTTACTGTGGAGACTGCTCTAGCTCTGGCCTCAATCCTGCCCTAGTAGAGCCCCGCCTGACTGGGTCCTCTGGGGACCCGTGGAGGGACCAGAGGAGCTGGGTCGACCGCTCTCCCACGCCCCGAACTGGCCCACTATGTTTGGGGTTCAGTGCCCCCGCCCACGTCCCATGGCTGCTGGCACTTGGGCCATGGTCATCTGCTCACAACTTGTAAAAGTCAGAGGAAATGTTGACTGGAACCCAGGCCTCTTGGCATTTAGGCTCTTTCCACAAACCACATTTGGGAGACTGATTTAGGTGTTGCCTTGACACTCTGAAATGGAATTTATGCACAAGCATAAAAGAAATACATCTGGGCATTTAACAGAGTGTTGGAGACGGGGTCCGGTAAGCCCGCCAAGCTATGCTTCCATAGGATGAGCTTTTCCAGGGCGGAACCCTCCAAGGCCCCTGGCCTTTGCAGAAGGTAACTAAGTCCATGGAAATGGATGAACAACCTACAAAGAATTGGCTCTTTTTGGAAGATGCCCATTTAACCTTATTTGCAACATACACCATTGTGTTTGGCATTTTCTAAGTGTACAGGGGTAAAGAAGAGAATGTCTGGTTTAGGAAAGCAGGTTTGTTAAATGAGTGGCCATTTTTGTGTGACTTAGAAGCAAGAAGCAGACGTGGGAATGGTTCTTAGGTCTCTATCTCTGGCAGGTGGCCATTTGGCCCAGAGAAAGGTCACAGACTCTTCAGCCATGGGAAGCAGAGCTTAAAACAGCCTAGGCAGTGAGTGTGCTGGTCTACAAATTCAAAGATTAAGCCCCAGTTCAGGCTGCTCTGGAGGTTTTAGGCTCTCCTGTGTAAAAGGAAGGCACTGGCTTTAGCAGAAACAATAGCTTTAGGATCATGTAATTTTTACTTTGAAGGTTATTTATTTGGCTTTTTAGTACTAAATGTGTATTGTATACTGTATTATGTTGCTTACAAAAGCAAAGAAAGAAATACATAGATGTTTTCTTAATAGTGCATTTATATATGGTGTTATTATTATTATTATTATTATTATTAAACACAGGTTAAGTTAAGAGATCACAATGGGTGCCATTCTCAGACACAGTACCTCCGGTCAGAGCTGATGCCCTATGAGTGGGGCCTGGGACCAGATCCATGCTCCTGGGTCATAGAAGAGGACTTTACAGATCTTCTTTTCCATGGAGTAGTCCCTTCCACCTGCACTCACTGGCCTAAGGTCCTATGGAATTCTCTTTCACTTTGTCACCTCTGTGCTCTTCTCTGCTCTTCCTCGACCTCCTTCTTGTCCTCCTCCCTGACCTCTTTCCTTGTGCTTCTCCTCTTCTTCTAGCTCCTTCCTGCTTCTCCTCTTCTTTAATACCCCCCAAGTACAAAGTACGAGAGATAGAAAGGGGTAGAAACCAGCTATGAGATGCTAGATCTATGGGACATGAAGCAGTTGATGGGGTTCACAGGCAGGAGGCATCTCCATGTTCTGGAAAGGGCCGGTGAAGCTTTCTAGAGAGGACAGGACTTGAGTTGAGTCACAAGGAGAGGAGAGGAAGGGCCAGGATAATTTAGGCCAGCACACGGCACTGGTGAAGCTCTTAGGTGGGGATGCATAAGGCATGTCAGCTGAAACAGTGCCTCAGTGGGCAGTTTGCTTTGTCAGGACTTGTGGAGAAGCAGGCAGGGCCTCACTGACTGCGGAAGGTGATGGACTAAATTCTGATTAGCACACTATTTCCCAGAGTGTCTTCTGAAGGGCATTAGTCCCAGGTGATGTACTTAAAAACAGATCAGTCATTCATAGGCTTGGGAAATCCTGCATGATAATAATGCACACTGGCTTGTTAAATGTCCTACAGAGGAAAGTCACCCTGTTTAACATTGTTAAGCACAGCATTTTCCAAATTTATTTGATCCTATGAATAGGTGTGGAATAAGCATTCAGCAAAAACACACCTTGTGTGGGCAGAGGGTGGGAGCCAGTGAAGGTTTCAGAGGGAGTGAAGTTCATTGCTGTGAAGGAATAAAAACTCCCTCTCATCTGAGAGGTGGGTGTGGAGTGTATGCTGATGTGCCAGACACCTGCTACTGCAGTGGTTGACCCCCCTCTGTTTTCCTGGGAAGAGACTGTGTTGTGTAGGTGAAGAAGGGTGAGTTTTCATTCCTTAACCACTGAGAGCATTTATTGCCCTAGGGTATCAATGAAAACTCAATGCACAAGCCAAGAAAATGTTTTCACTGGCGTGAGGAGTCGCAGATACATATGCATGCACACAGAAACTTGCTGACTGACAATTTTTTGGGATCTAATGTCCTTCCTGCTTTTCCTTGTTTAGCAAAAGCCTGAGCATCCTTTAAGGAAAAGCTGAAGTCATCTCTCTTCCCTACAGTCTTTTCGGACTGATCCTGGCCTCTGGCTTGCCCTTTCCACCCACAGTCTCGTTCTTCTCCATCTTACTATCAGCAGCCGACAAACAATGACTTTATGATACATCACTTGGTTCTTAAATACAATTTCCCTTCCCCTTCCTCTCTGTCTCAACTCAGCAGTGCTTACCCTGTGCTGTGCCCCCAGGTGCGTCGTACCTTTGCTGCTGACTGGCATATATGACATTACCTTCTTCTGCTTTTCAGCCTCCCAGTGGGAGCAGGGCAAGTGAATGTGCAAGGGATTCACTCTCCTGCTAGCCCCGAGAAGAGATAGAAAGAATAGAATCACTTCACTTTATTTCCATTGAAGTGGTTCTGGAATATAGCAAGTCCTCATTATTCATCATGGATGTGTTTCTAAAGGTCAGTATGAACAATGAAGAGGCTAACAGCAAGGCAGGACAATGAATTAACACAGCAAAAAAAGTGGGGTGATAGATAATTGCAATCTGCTGGAGTTTCATGCTGCTTTCAGGCATTTGTGAGAGGCCACAACTGGGGGAACAGGGATTAGATTTCCCAGAGCAGAGACTGTTAGGAAGAGAGCCTCAGGAGGTTGGGAGGTGTGGGAGCACTCGATGGACCATCGGGTCAAGAGAAAGATAAAGTATCCATCAACCAGTATTATCAGCTGTATCTCCACCATACTTCCAGAATCCATCCACTCCTGGTCACTTCCACTCCGTCTTTTCTAGGGCACCATTGCTGCCTCTCACCCAGGACTGTTGCAACAACCTCCTCACTGGTCTCCTGGCTTCCATTCTGGTCTTCCTACGACTGATTCTTCCCACAGCAGTATGGGCAGTCTTTGCAGAATATGAATTAGATCACGTCCCTCCTCCGCTAATCCTCAACACCATGAAGCCTTCATGATACACCCAATGTAAAATCCAGATGCCTTTCCTTGGTTTACAAGCCCTGCTTGCCATGGCCCTGCCTCCCTCTTTGGCCTTCCCGCCCATCCGTCTCCCACTACACTTGACTGGCACTAGCCTCTGACTTTCTCTAACGTGCCACACTCTCTCTAGCCTTGCAGGTTTTGCATTAATCGTTTGTCCTCTGATCTTGACGTGGCCAGTTCCTTCTTGTCATTCAGGTCTCACCTTCAATGTCAACCTCTTCAAAGACACGGCTTTTCTGACCATGCAGGCAAGATACCCATTCTCCTTTTATCCCGCCATTCTCCTTCTATCCCGCCATCCTCCAGTAGCGCCCCCTTTTCTGTGATTTCACTTTCCACGGTTTCAGTTCCTCCACCCCCACCGACCATCAATCACTGCTCCAAAAGCACACCTTCTGATGTGCTGTCAGAGGTCAGTAGTTGCCTAACACTACGTCACAATGCCTGTGTCATTCACTTCCCTTCAGCTCATCACATAGGCATTTTATCCTCTGACGTCATCACAAGAAGGGTAAATGCGGTATGACAGGGTATTTGGAGAGAGAGAGAGACCAGTCACACAACTTTTATTACAATATATTGTTAAAATTGTTTTATTTTATTATTGTTATTTATCTTTCATTGTGCTGAATTTATAAATTAAACTTTATTATAGGTATGTTAAGTTTAAGAAAAAGCACATATACACGGAGTGTATATAGAGTACTCTTGGGTTTTAGGCACCTATGGGGGTCTTGGGATATATCCCCTGGAGTTACGGTGGGGAGACAACTGTAATTTAGTCCTTTTTTTTTTTTTTTTTTTTTAAAGCAGACTCCAGGCTCCAAGCTGTCAGCACAGAGCCTGACGTGGGGCTCAAACTCACAAGCTGTGAGATCATGACCGGAGCTGAAGTCAGATGCTTAACCGACTGAGACACCCAGGCACCCCTGTGATTTAGTTCTTAATAGAACACTGGGGTGCTGGGAATCTCAGTGTAAATGCCATGTGAGGACTGTGGCTGCCCTGGTTCACCAGGGCTTAGAATGACAAATAAATCCACGTGGAATGAGTAAATGCTAGTTTTCTCATTTACCAGTTGTAGAGCCTAAGGTCTTGAGTCCTCTGTAAAGAGAATTTCCTCATCTGTAAAGTGGGAATGAGAACACCTACATCAAAGGGTTATCAGAGAAAATATACTAAAGAATAACTGCAAATTATAAGGCTCTTGGAAAGTACAAGTTATCATTATTGCTCAAGTTGCATCAGTTTCCTTTTTGGTAAAATGGGGATAATATTTGCTTTCTAGGAATTTCTCAAAGCTAGAGAAGATAATCCCATAAACGTACACATACTTAGAACAGAGTTTTAAATGCTGCAAGCCCTTTCTTCCCTGTGATGATAGTGGAGAAAAGAGGCAGTAGAGAGGCCTCCTTAAATGCTTGTTTGCATCAAACAAAACCCTAACATGCTGGTCTGGAGGACGTAAGACTTCTGGCTAAGAACATGAAGTTTGGGACAGGAACTGGCCAGAAAGGCAAAGTCACAGCTGACCTAGCAGAAAACCAGGAAAGGCAGGCAGATGCCCATAATTTCTGAAAATTTCATTGTGCCCACAAAATACAGGTGGTTGGAGGACTTAAGGCCTCTTTGAAGTCATGTCACCCCCCTCTTTATAACTGTCTTCCATGCCAGTCCTCCAGACCAATGCTGTCCAGAAGAAACAGAGTGTGAACCACATGTGCAATTTTCAGTGTTCCCGTAGCCACATTTGTGAATAGTGAAAAGAAACAGGTGAAATTAATTTTAAAAATATAGCTTATTTATTAACCCAGTATGTCTAGAAGGCTATCATTTCAACATGTAATCAATATAAATATTCCTGAAAAGATATTTTGTACTCTTTTATCTTCTGATATCCAGGGACTTTTAAAGGCATGTAAAACTATATTTGAAACTGCAACTATCTGTCTATCTATCATCTATGTATCTATCTTCTGGAAGTGACAGTTGGGAAGATTACTCATTTAAAATCAAATTGTGTTTCTCTCCTCTAACTCTGGTATTTCTGGGGAAGATTTATGAGAAGCTGTGTTTCTTCAGGGAGGGACAGTTTGTTCCATGGTTTACAAAGCTAGAGAATTTCACTAATCAGATTGTTGCCATTTAAAAAAAGTCAACTTGGAAATGGATTAGAACTAAGCCTATCATCAACAGAATGGGCTGGAGAGAGCAAGAAGATTGTTACAGAATAAAATTGTCCAAGGATTATTGTTCTCCTTTGACATAGAAGTCTATTATTAATCATCTGGGACTGTTTAAATATGGATTGGGTGAGTTTTATAAAGGACAGGCATCAAAGCCTGGCTGTGGATGATCCTCTGAGGGACAGACGACTCATTCCAGCATTAGAGTCTACAGCAAGCTGAAAGCGCAGCTGTACTGCTGGATGAGACTGGAATTTTCACATGGGCAGGTTAAACCTTTCAGAAGCCTCTATCCATGTTGCTTATGAGCAGCCTGGTGTGGAGGGCAGACATGTGCATTGTTTGCTTGATGCTAATTACATGGAAGGCCCAGTTTTGCCGAGAGATGCTGCTTTGATCCATTAGCAAACATGTCCGTAACGTTAGGCCACCAACAGAGGATCTGGTGTAGAACAAGGTAGTGCTGCTGAGGGGCTGCAGTGGGAACCATGGGCTCTGGGGAGTTCTCATGGAATTAGTCCTCATTTAGAGGGAGGCTTACTGTTTACAAGCACAGAGGTGACTTGGCCATCTCTGGAGAACCACACAGCACCCCTTGGTCTGTAGACATGGTGAGGGCCTTGAGGCAATGGCTTTGTAGATTCTGGTAAGCTTTCTGTTCCTCTCCTACCTGGGGCTTCACACATGCTGTTCCTCCCATCCAGGAGGTCCTTTTCCTTTCTTCCCTGGGAAAGCTCATTCTTCAGGTCACAGTCAAATGGTCTGTGATTTTTTAAGTCTTCCCCGATCCCCTAGGCTGGGTTACCTCTCCCTGCTCTGTGCTCGCATGGAATCCCCAACTCTCCCCTTCCACACCACTTATCACATCGAGTATAACTTAGTCCTTTTCTTTTTTTATTTTATTTTTTTTTAATGTTTTATTTATTTTTAGGAGAGAGAGAGAGACAGCGTGAGCAGGGGAGGGTCAGAGAGAGAGGGAGTCACAGACTGAAACAGGCTCCAGGCTCTGAGCTGGCAGTCAGTACAGAGCCCGACGCGGGGCTTGACCCCACGAACTGCGAGACCATGACCCAAGCGAAAGTCGGACGCTTAACCGACTAAGCCACCCAGGCGCCCCTAACTTAGTCCTTTTCTGACTGCTCTGTAGTAGAGTGTACTATTTCTCTCTACTTCCATGTCTAAGAAACTCCACCTTTCTTAATCAGAACTGCTTTCCTTGCTAGAAAGAGACAGAAGGGGTACACTATCATGTGTAGCAACGGAGACCATCCCACAGTGGAATTTCCAGTGGTCTCACTGTTATTAGTTGTACCACTAAGGCGAATGGATGTCTGTTACGATGTCCAGTTTTCCATACTCTGTGCCATTTAAGAGTTTGCCATTACAAATTACCTTTAGTGAGCGGTAGAGAATGTGGAAAAGCTTACTCAAGATTCACTCCCATTCAGGGCTTGTATTCAGGCCGGAGTCCTTGAAAAGTGGGTATCTCAGTGCCTAGGGTCAGCCTCTAAGGCCACGCTATTCAGTGAGGCCTCCCAGTGCCTAGGGTCAGCCTCTAAGGCCACGCTATTCAGTGAGTCCTCCCAGTGCAGATGTTGGGAGGAAACACAAGAAGGCACAGAGGTGCCGAGCAGTAGAGGAATAAGCACGGCAGGAGCTAACTCTGCTAGCATCGTGGACTCTGAACATGACTTTGCTCTCAGTGGTATTAGCCCAAGAGGAAAAATGGAAAAACACTAAAACGTTAAGCAAATATCATAAGAACGAATCTGTAAAGTGAGACTAGTAAAGTCGGAGAGTTGTGTTTCTACTAAACTTTTTTTTTAATATATTTTTTTAAATTTATTTCTAGGAGAGAGAGAGAGAGACAGCGTGAGCAGGGGAGGGTCAGAGAGAGAGAGGGAGATACAGACTCTGAAACAGGCTCCAGGCTCTGAGCTGGCAGTCAGCACAGAGCCCGACGCGGGGCTCGAACCCACAAACTGCGAGATCTTGACCTAAGAGAAAGTAGGACGCTTAACCAACTAAGCCACCCAGGCGCCGCTCTACTAAACTTTTTAAGAAGTCAATGTTGTTAATAAATGACAGTGACAAAAACATGAATAGTAATTGTAATGAAAGCTCAATGTTTTAATAACCCTTATTAAGCTTCATTTTACTGGAAAATGCTCCTAGAAGACAGTGTGAACCTTCACTTTTCATTAAAAGGTAGAGGGTTTGGTTTATCGAAACATCTTTGCCCACTATGAAAATACAAATGCAGTTGCCTACAAAGGGGACATCATAAAAGTTGACAAACAGCTGTAACCACCTAAGAGTTGCAGAAAGTCATCATCTCTGGGACAAGAAGACAAAGTGAAACATCCTCAGTGCTATGAGAGAAAGTGGGGGGGAAAAAAAGCTATGGTGTCTTTCCTCCAATCACAGCTTGTCCAGGAAAGAAAGTCAGCACTGACTTTAAAGGAAAATGGCACTGAACTTTGTGGCAGTAGCTGTGAATGCAGAGCTAGGAGGGGCCAGATGGGGCTGAGGGGAGAGTCTGAGGAAGTAGGGCTGCAGCTGAGTGCTGAGCACCCGAAACATGTGAGTAGACAAAAGGGTGGGGAAGCCAGAGCCCAAGGTGGGTGGAACCGCTTTCCGCTTCCTCTCTCCAAGGTCAGCCTGGGCCTCCTCTTTTAGCTCCTCTCCTACCTGGGGCTTCACACATGCTGTTCTGCCCAACCAGGAGGTCCTTTCCCTTTCTTCACTGGGAAAGCTCATTCTTCAGGTCACAGTCAAATGGTCTGTGCTTTTGTAAGTCTTCCCTGATCCCCTAGGCTGGGTTACCTCTCCCTGCTCTGTGCTCGCATGGAATCCCCAACTCTCCCCTTCCACACCACTTACCGCATCGAGTACAACTTAGTGCTTTTCTGACTGCTCTGCAGCAGTCAGGACTCCACCTCGTTCATGCGAAATCCCTGCTGTGGAGCTTGGTGCCTGCTATAGAGTAGGAGTTCCAGACTGAATTGTGGAATGAGGGGATGCACTCTGTGCTAGACATGGTGTTGGTGGTTAAGGGGAGACAGGGAGAGGGGGAAGCAGGAAGCGCAGAGAACATGAGGTAATTTGGGAGCACGGCACACTGTGCAGGAAAGCAGGCCAGGTTGGGACGACACTGGTAGTGACGTCTCGTCTTGGGCAGGATGCAAATGGAAAGGTGTTGGGAGGTGGGTAAGGGAGGAGGACAGAAAAGGAGGTGGTTGGGTGGCACGGATTCGCTCTGCTTTCCCAAACTAGGTCTTGTCCTACCTTCTCTTCAAGAGATCAAGCCCACTCATGAACCCTACTCTCCTCTTCCGGCCAGGGGTGAGGACACAGGACAGCCAGGCAGCATAGGGCTGGTGGGGTCTCATCTTGCCACTTCCCCTAACCCCCTTTGTGACCTTGAACAGAGCAGGGACCTTATTATCCAAGCCTCATCTTCCCAGTATCCAAAAAGGAGATGAGGGAAGGTGGTGGAGGGAGAAACTGAGCAAATGTACTTGGGAGTGCTGGATGTTCCACAGGAGGCTGGCTCCTCTCCACACTGTGAATTCTGGAAGGCTATCTCTTGGGTCAGCTTTTGTCATCTATGATTCAAGCCACACTTCTAGCCAGAACACAATTCCTCATCAGCTGGGGTTAGGATGATTTGTAACCGAAGCCTATTGCAGAGTCAGACTCTCCCTAGAGATGATCTTTCCCAATGCCCTCAGCTGGAGGGACAGGCTCGTGGCAGCCGAGTGGCCAGACGTAAACATCGTGTTTGAGAAAAGTAGCAAACTTCCTGAAATGTTATGTACTTGGGTGCAGTTCTGACCCTAGTACCAAGCCCTGCCCCCTTCAATCCTGATTCTGTTTGGAAGGAAACAATGAGGTCAGAGAATTTGAACAGGGGTGTCTTTATCACCCAGGCCTGTCTTGTTCAGCCTCTAGTATTTACTTCTCCTCTGTTTGCTATTTGCAACTTGATACCAGGATGTGAGCTTCTGTTGCTGCAACTATCTGGGAGATGAGGTGGTCAAACATGAAAGTCCTAAGAGAATCTATGAAATGATGATGATGGTGATGATGCTGATGATGATGTTGATGTGTGTGTGTGTGTGTGTGTGTGTGTGTGTGTGTGTGTGTGTAGAAAGGAAGGTTAAGTTGTGGGGGACTGCAAAAGAGGCAGAGGGAGGCGGGAGAGTCCTCGACCACCACATCAGCGGCCTTCCCATCTATTTATTTAGAAAGACCTCCTACTGTGGGGAAGGAAGTTGGTGCAAAAAAAAAAAAAAAAACCCTCAAGATGTTTATTTGATGATATATTTTGCAGCATCAACTATGGATTTGACTTCTCTGAAAAAAGTTAACTTTGCAGGTTTTGGGCACAGTTTGGTTTTCGCTGTGGACATAGGGTGTCTTGAACTTTTTCAAATTCAAGAAAGTGAGCCAAGAATTCTAAGTACTCATATCCCTCTCCAATGAGACAGTGAAGGAAAGATTTCCAAGGGTGAGAACTGGATAAATACTACTGACAATTCGAATATCCAGGGAAGGTGCTCTGCCAAAATAAATCACACCCTCTAGGAACATTTCCTATAATTTGCTTTGCTTTTCTTTTCCTTAAATGATCTACTCTTACAAAAGTTTTTTTTTTTTTCAGTTTTTTTTTTTTAATGTTTATTTATTTTTGAGAGAGAGATAGAGACAGAATGCAAGTTGGGGAGGGGCAGAAAGAGAGAGGGACACAGAATCTGAAGCGGGCTCTAGGCTCTGAGCTGTCAGCACAGAGCCCAATGCGGGGCTTGGACTCACAAACAGTGAGATCATGACCTGAGTCGAAGTTGGACACTTAATTGACTGAGGCACCCAGGAGCCCCAACTCTTACAAAAGTTGAAAAAGGTCAGGAGTCAGTGGCCAGCAAATAGAACTTTCTTTCCAGACGTGTTGGGCACTTATAGGCTGGTGTCAAACACAGAAAGTTTGAGCGTCCTCAATGTAAAAAAAAACAACAACCAATATGAAATGACTGTCTGTTGGGGTGCCTGGGTGGTTCACTCAGTTGAACCAAGTGGACTCTTGATTTTGACTCAGGTCATGATCCCAGGGTTGTGGGACTGAGCCTGGGTGCTCAGCGTGGAACCTACTTAAGATTCATTCTCTCTCTCTCTCTCTCTCTCTCTCTCCCCCTTCCCTCCATCTGCCTCTCGCCCTGACTCATGCTTTGTCTCTAAACGAGAGAGAAAAAAAAAAAAAGATTGTTGTGTTAGAAAACTGACCTTCACATAAAGACTTCAGTTTGTAGATAACCTTGATTTGCTTTGTCAATGCTGATGTAAACATAAGAGACTAATTTTGAAAAGTTTTTATTCGTGTTGAGATGTAACAAACTTCTCTGAAATTAATTGCAATTTTCAGGGAGAAGGAAGGGAAGAATACGAACTCCCATCTACTTGAATTCTTTACATTTGTCACTGTATTTAATCCTGACAACACCTGAAGCGGTAGGGATTATTAGATCATGTTTATGAACGAGGGAATTGAAGCTTGGTGAAGGTGAGTAACTTGCCTAAGATTACAAGGATTTAACTTGTGTCAGCACAGCGCCCGATGTGGAGCTCAAACTCATGAACTATGAGATCATGACCTGAGCCAAAGTTGGACATTCAACTGACTGAGCCACCCAGGCGCCCCCTCGCCCCATGCTAAAATTTTTGATCCCTTTCTCCATGCAGTGCTGCAGCCGGTTTGAGACAGTGCCACCTATGTCTTTTCATTCCCTGTGTCACCATCTAAATTCAAGCCTCATGATCCATGCTTAGCTCATTGCGATAGCCTATTTACTGGTTCCCAACATATTAGACCGACTGTTGCTGAGCTTTGGTAGAACAATTTTCATCTGGCTGTTCTATAAGACAAGATGTCTGTGGCCAAATTTTATATTTAAATTAAAAATGCCATTAATCTCTAGTTAAAGTTGTATTAGATAAAATGTCTTGAAATACAATATACTTTGGCACCATATTATTTATTCCAGATGAGGATTAGCTCACAGTGGTTATAGAATTAGGTCCACAATTTTTAGTCTGCCCATCAAGGTGGTGAAATCTCATTCATGTGCAGCCTGCAGCCTTAGGGGGACCATGAACTCTCTGCACTCCAGCCTGAGATGTGAGCCCACTGTTGGCCATAGGGCACTTATGGCCTGTATCCTGGTTCTGGAGACCTGCGACCTCAGCCTTCTATATCCTGTCTGCTTGACTAAGTCCCAGCTTGCCTCTAACACCAAGGGCAATTCCTACCAGTCCTCCGGGAGGAGGCCTCCTGTCCCCTTAGGCTGCCAGTGATTGCCCTTTCTCGTTGCTCTCATTTCCTTCAGCTCTCTCTTGGTTTGCCAAGGGAGTGACCTTGGCCACCATCTGTTCATCTCCTGAACCAGTCTTTGATGTCACGACCATGTCTCATGCTTGTCCGCCTTTTCCACAGTGCCCTTCATGGCGCCTCAGCAGCCATTTGCTGATAATGATCATACTTAGTGAACTGAGTAAACATTTCCAGTTCATGGATTTGCTCTGTTCATTTTCCTTTTTTTTTAAAGGTTTTATTTGTTTTGAGACAGAGGGAGAGAGACAGAGACAGAGAGAGAAAGAGACAGAGACAGAGAGTAAGCATGAGTGGGGGAGAGGTAGAGGGGGAGAGAGAGAATTCCAAGCAGGCTCTGCACCATCAACACAGAGCCTGACTTGGGGCTCGAACTCATGAACAGTGAGATCATGACCTGAGCTGAAACCAAGAGCAGAATACTCAAAAGACTGAGCGCCCCGCCCAGGTGCTTCCATTTTATTTTCAACAGTCAGTGTTGTCAGAATGGAGGAATTGATCAGAGACACAATGAAGCAAATTCAGAGGAAAATTGAAGTCAGGAGTTTGAAATGCAAAAGGTTTCTCTGCAAAAGGGAAATGACTGATAAGAACTGCAGGCTTGGGGTGCCTGACTGGCTGAGTCGGTAGAGATTACTTAAAAATAAAATCTTAAAAAAAAAAAAAGAACTGCAGGATCTAGGTGAACTTCCTATAGAATGTCAACCAACCTTTTTATTCTGGATGCCCACATTATCAAGCTTCACCAGCTTGTTTGGGTGTGTGTTAGAAATCCCGTGTGCCAGCACATAAGCCAGTTGGCCCTGTGGTCTCAGCAACAAGCAGCTCAAATGGGAATGGCTACTTTTCGACACAGACATGCATCATCTGCTTTAAAACTGCCACTATTCAGGGAAGAATGTCTTATCAGCACACATAAAAGTTTTCAATTATTTGAATTGCCTATGAAACAAAGTGATTTAAAAAATTAATTCCCCCTTAGGCTTACAGCATAAATTTAAATGAAAGAATTCGATACTAAATCATACACAGTATGATCACAACTGAATAAAGAGAAAAGATAAGGTAGGACAAAAACTCTATTAACTAAGCAAACACTTTTTGGTGAGTGTAAGAAATGGTGAAAAAAATGTTACGGCGGGCGATCATATTGGGAGAACCCACTGGACTGAGCAATATTTTCCAGTGTGTATCTGAAGCAATGGTTGGGAGGAAATTAATTGCTTTGTGTTTCTGATGGTAGGGGCCGCCGCTAACCCACACGGTGCCTTTGCGTGATTCAGGAAAAGGCCTTTCTGTCTGAGGTGGAATGCACGCCTGTTCCAGGGAGCTTGTCTGTCCGGCTGTGCACGGGCTGGCCCTCCATCACGGGCACAGCCTGCATAACTAGGCACTCGTGCCCCCTGCAAACAATTCCTTGGAAAAATGGAACTGATCTTTTTTTTTTTTAATTTTTTTTTTTATGTTTTTTTTATTTCTAGGAGAGAGAGAGAGAGAGACACACAGCGTGAGCAGGGGAGGGTCAGAGAGAGAGGGAGATACAGACTCTGAAACAGGCTCCAGGCTCTGAGCCGGCAGTCAGCACAGAGACGCGGGGCTCGAACCCACGAACTGCGAGATCATGACCTAAGCGAAAGTCGGATGCTTAACCGACTAAGCCACCCAGGCGCCCCAAAATGGAACTGATCTTAAAAAGTGATGTGATCAAGAAGATGTGGTTTATCTATACCATGGAATACTACATGGCAATGAGAAACAATGAAATCTGGCCATGTGTAGCAACATGGATGGATCTTGTGGGTGTTATGCTGAGCGAAATAAGTCAGGCAGAAAAGGCCAAATATCATATGTTTGCACATATAGGAGGATTAGGAGGAACTTAACTGAGGAACAAGGGAGAAGAAGGGGGGAAATGGTGGGGGAAAGGGAGAGAGGCAAACCATGAGAGACTCTTGAATGCTGACAAAAACTGAGGACTGATGGATGTGGGGGGGAGGAGGGATGGGCATGGAGGAGGGCACTTGTGGGAATGAGCACTGAGTGTTATGTGGAAACTAATTTGACAATAAACTATTTGTAAAAAAAAAAAAAAATAAGTAATGTGAAATAGTCACCAGCTGGTACATGGTAGAGCAATGGAGTAGTTCCAGAATTGCTGCTTTATGCTAATCCTGATCAAGAATACTTACTGATGCCTCTTCTATGGGACACGGTGCTATGTCACAGTATTTATATACGACAAGGGTCCCGTTCTTTAGTAATTTATAATGTAGCTGATTGTAAACTGCTATGAAACTAGTTTGTTGGCAGTGGTTAGATATTACGATTTTGACTCCTTAGAGCAGTGGGTGACCTCCAGTGAGGAAACAAAACAAAAGCCCCAAAGCACTTAGTACTGCTCTTTAAGTGTTGTGGGTAAATTAGGTCATTATTTCCATTCTGCTTCTGAGAAATAAAACCTACAGCAATATATTCAAGAGACCAGAAAGGGGGTTTGCTTGGGGGTGGAGTTTTGAAGTGAACTGCTTGTAACACTGCATCCACAATTACTCATGTTTCTTGAACGCGGTGGAGACGTCCACCCTGAACTAGAGAGAGCGCTGACCCACAGGAGCGATGGGATTCCAATGGTGTGGCTGCTTTTGCCTCATCCAACCTTCTCGGGAGCTCCGTCCTGACTCTCCACTAGCATCATCGTGGGGGACACAGAAGTCACCAAATGGGTGCTGCGGCTTCCTGCCCTCTCACCCACACCTGAGAGCCCGCCTGGGCTCCGCTACCCAGCTCACATGGAAGAGTAGCACTTCCGGGGCTCCAGGTCCTCTAAGCCCTGCTCCTAAGGGCTCCCGCACTCCATCAATGAGCTCTTCTCTTCAACCTCTTCCTCTTGGGGCCTGTCATACTGCACCATAACCTTGTGTAATTAAAGAACCGGTGCCAGCTTGTGTCTAAATTTTACAGCACTTGACACTGACCTCCTCAGTGATGTATCTTCTTTTCTCAGTTTCCATGGCCCAAACTCTCCTGTTGCACCTTTTCTTTCTCTGGCTGGTCTTTCTTAGTTTCTTTCTTGTTCCCTTTTTCTTTCCCCACCCTGACTTAAAGGACCTGACCCTGGGGGTTCACCGTTCCCCAGTTCCCCACCTATTCACACGGGTCACAACTGCCATGCTGACGATTCCCAAATTTTTGCCTCCAGCTCCGAACTCTCACCGAACAGAACTGCCTCCGACATAGGCAGGGACCAGTGTCAGGCCGGTGGGGCGTCTAGGGTGCAGACTTGAAGAAGGCACTCACTCTCGGGTCCCAGCAGGTGCCAGCCCTGCCCGTGCGTGACCCTGAGAACGAGCACCTCCTGGCCGCGGGCCTGGCCACCTCTGCTTAGAGATGCTCCCACAGTGCCTCAGACTTGCTAAGAGTCTTATGAGGTTTATGAGGCTTATGAGGCTAAGTCCTCCTCTTTGCCCCCAACGCTCGTCTTCCTGCCCTCATCCTGGTGGCATCACTGCCGGCTCAGACCACCCTCTGGGGGGGTCCTTCCTGACACTTTCCTCTCTCTCATCCTCCACACCCAGCCAGTTACCAAATCCAGTCATTCTGTTTCCTCAGCACCTCTGCAATCCAGGCTCTCCTCCTTGCCCACCACTGCTTCTGTCCAGCGTCTCTCACTGCTCCCATCTCCATGCTGCAGCCAGTGGGACTTTTCTAAAACATAAATCCGATCGCCTCACTGCTTAAAACCCTTGTGTAATTCTCCACTGTCCTCAGAGTGGGCTCCCATGACAAGTGTCCCACGTGGCCTGCTGTCACTGTCTCACACTCTGTCCTCCAACGTACCCCACTCTTGGGGTCTCCCAGCAGGTGCCACAGGGCCCCCTTGGGGTCCTTCTCACTAGGATAACTCTCTGTTTTTAACTCTCCCACTCTCAGCTTCAATGTCACTTCTAGAATTCGGTTTTTATTCCAGTCTGGTGAAATGCCCTTCCTGGGTGTATCCCTCACACCTCATGTGCTCATTTCCATCACACAGCCTTTCACATGGGCCATGTTTGGGGACTTGACCATTTGTCCCTGATCTTCAAGAGCAAGGACGCTGCACGTGAGCAGCCAGCTCACACAGAGTGCTCATCTCACAGAAGGTGCTCAACAAGTATCTGTCAAATGCATAAAGGACTTGAGGAATCCCTAGTTTCCGACAGTCCCGAATTCAAGCCCCTCCTCTGCCCCTTAGCAGCAGTGTGCCCTCCGGAAAGTTAATAACCTACTCTAAGCCTCAGGTTCTGCTCTGTAAACAGAGATCAACATCATTCCCAAAGTTGCTGTGAATGGGTCTGTGCTTCTATAACCGTCTGCAGTTAATACAATACTTGACCCTTTCTTCTCTTCCACGTCCTACTTTCAACTCCAGGAAGCCAGAATTCAGTCCTATTCTAATCGGTATCCCTAGTACTGGCCCGGTGATGGGCTCCTAGTGGGAGTACAATAGATGTTTGATCAACGAATGTTTGAGGGAAGGCAGCCAAGTTAAAGAGGGAAGAAGAAAGAGGTAATGCAGGGAATGTGGAAAATGGAGAAAAGAGAAAGAGAGAAACAGAATGCAGGCACTTTTCTCTGAGTTGCCTATGTTACGGGAAGCTCATCTGCTTTCAAAGGACTGGGCTGAGCACGCTCTCTGCCCTCAGAGATAACCTGCCCAGCTCACTCCGGCTTCAGTGACAGCAGGGAGACACGGTGCCCACGTGACCGGCCTAGCTCCCTTCCTGGAAGCCGTGGCACAGACAGCAGCCCAAGGCTGGAGCTCCAGGAGAGGATTTCACAACCTCTGGGGCTGAGCTTCAAATAAGTTTCAAACGTTGTTTATGTACATTTATGTGTGTGCTTTTCCTGGGTCTCTTCTGACTGCAAGGAGGCCCAGCCTTGCAAAACAAGCTCAGAATGTGCCTTAGTTTTTTGTTCTTGCTGATAGTCATGGAATGTACCGGCCTCCTGATGTCAGATCTGGGAGAAACCGGGCAGCTGAAAACAAAGAAGACATCCAACTCCTGCCGGTCCCTCCCAGAGCACGTGAAGGGGGATGGCTCAAGCTGAGGTAAAAACAACTGGAGAGGGTTTAGACTGGTCAATATATTGACTGAATTCTATCCAGGGAAAAAAAGAAAACAACATGTGAGGCAGAGTTACGTTTCCTTTTCTCCATCCTTTCCCCCCAAGCAGTAACAATAAGAGAGCGACCCGGATCTGTGTTAACCATCTTCCTGGAAGGAAAGGAACTGGTGGAAGCCCACGTACGTGGTAATCATCCATTTCCCTTATGCCTGTGAGACACAGGTGTCGGGTCTCTGGAGCAGTGCGGACCGTTGCCTCCAAATCGATGGAGAAGGAAAGAGAAGATTCGGTCTTGGATGAAAAACAGGGAATTGGACCAGATCACTGACTCTCAATCCTGGTTGCCATTAGAACCACCTGGGGAGCCTCTAAAATCCCCGATGTCCAGTCTTCATCCCAGACAAATGAAACAGAACCCTTGGGGAGGGGATCCCGGTATCAGCGTTTGAATGCTCTTCAGGTTATCACAATGTGCAACCAGGTTGAAAACCACTGGGTTCCACGAACCCTGATTTCTGAAGCTTCCTTACGTCTCTGTTTAAAATTAGGGGAGTCTTTCTAAATCAAGCTATTTGTGGGGGGGCTTCTTCCTGGTCTTTTCAAGTCTGAAGCCTCAGAATGCCACGTTCACATGTGTGTTTTAGAAAGAGCGTAGCGTAGCTATATCCTGGAAGCAGGGGATGGTTTCAGCAAATGCTTAGCACACTCTTTACATTATAGATCAGATGTGTTGCTGGCTTGCTATTTAAGTGGTTTCTTCTGGCACTTGACGTTGGATGTTGGCTCAGGGATTTCCTGGTGGGTACCAAGGAACAATGGACTGTGAGCCCACCCCAGGAAGCAAAAGGAAGACAGGGTGGTGTCTCCTGCTGTGGGCCTATTCACATTTTTCCCTGACTTGGGGCTTGGACCGCTCTGAGGAGGTGGGCGCCAGTCCCAGGGAACGGTGTGGCTCTGGGCTCGGCCCCCCTCTCCTCCCCTCAGCCCTCAACGCTGTGGTAGAGGCTGGAGTCGCTCAGCCCTTTCGGCAGGCAGCCTCAAAGGCTCTGTTGGTGGGCCCCTGTCTGCATCTGTAGGGCTCGGGTGGGTTAACTGTGGGGAGGATGGGGCACACAGGAACGGAGAAGGGAGCACTGCCAGGTTTCTGTGAGGGCAACATGTGTTTGAAACCATTCAGAATGTAACTGAGAATGTAATTAGGTGATTTTTATTTTTGTTTTTGTTTTAAAGGAAAAATTCAGAACCTGTGACTCTTGTTCACGAGCACATGCCTGGATGTAGTCATTTTGAGTTTATGGAAAATGTGGTCAGCCCCATAAATCAGTACTGAGGAATTCTTACAGAGTCATTGCCATGCAAGTGATGGAGATCCGTAAGGAGTCTCCTCCAGTTCCGCAGAACAAGAAAGGATACGCATGTAGGATACGCAGCCATGACATAGTCCTCCCTCACCCGGAACTCTTTCCTGAGTTGCCACAAGGCAGCTTTGAATGCCTGTTCCTTCTTAATCTCTGACCTTTGTCATGTATCCCCATATACATCAAGATGTCTGTGGCCATTGTTGTGACCTACAAGGACAGTTCTCTGCATCTGTTTCTCCCATGTGTCTTAGCATTTTATCAGGATTTCTATAAAGCCAGCCCATTAAAAAGCAGGCTGGACGATCATAACTTGTGACAGTGCTGAGCATATGGTCACATGTATCCTAATTCATAGACCTTTTGTACTTCAAGTCTATTATTTTGTGTGATCAGAGGATGAAAATTCAGGGTGGTATTGTGTTTCTCAAAAGTGTAGAGAACATCTTCAAGCGTTAATAGAAAATTTTGGTCAAAATTAGTAAGAGATTCAGTTTAGGTGTGACTCATTGGAGGACATTCCATCGATTTGCATTCCATTGTTCTTGGATTTATCCATTTAGCCTTTCCATGCAAACAGTGTTGGTTCCTGTATCTTATCCACGATAACATCCCCTACTCCTTCTCAGGTTGACTCAGCTTCTGAATTTGTTTCTGCCAATCTGGTCAGTGGAGACTGGAATGTTAACAAATTTTAGTGGCAATGTTTTTCAGGTGCTCTGAAAAACACATGCTTGTACACTTGACCCGCACAGTCTGACACAGGAAAACAGTATGGCCGAACCTGAGTTTAGGGTATCTTTTTTTTTTTTCTTGATCTATTAGATGAGTCTCATGTATGCTAAAAAATTTCTTAATTTCCCACAGAAACCTGATGTATAACTTATAAGGCCAAATACCACCCTGAGTACAAAGCTGATGGCCTGGGTTCATTTTTGTTAAGCAGAGTTTGTACTTTAAAACCTGCCATTGCAGTGTGTTCTTGTTAACTTCCACAGACAAAATACAAATTCCTTGTGCCATGAGGGCCAAGTCAGCCTTGCATTTATATGACCTGGTTTCTTTCTGCCACAACCTGTGGACAGGAAAGCTAATTGCATAGGCTATGAAACTTTAGACCAAATCCCCTCAGCCACAAACCACCCATTGTCATCGGGTGCAAAGGAAGAGGGGCCTGCCTAACAGGCTGTGCTCTTGTGTTTTATGAGCTATGCTGTGTTGAACAGTGGGCAGGGTAAGTAAAGCAGTGAGCTTACCTGATACACGTCAGTTGCAATATGCTTTTAATTTTTGTATCAGCCCTTCACAGGCAGTAGGAAAGCATGAAGTAAATAATCATGATAATCACCACTGACTGAGCATTCCCAGGTGATCAACACTGGGCCAGATTCATTCCAAATATTACCTTCTCCAAGCAGCCACAGCATTATCTACTTTATAAAGATGGGAGTTCAGAGAGGTTAAGTAACTTGCCTGGAATTTCCTGCCAAGAAAGAAGTTCTCTACCTGATTTGGAAGGAGTTTCAATTCAGACATCTTTATTTTGCTTTTGGGTTAATGTGCCTGGCATCCACAGAAGTGGATGGAAGACACAGTTTTTTGGTAGTTCAGGGAGGATTTAGTCCCAAGCTTTGTTTTGTAAAATTTAGGGAAGAGAGACTAGCTCTTATGAGAAGACAGAACAACGATGTGATTTCAGCAGAACGCAATTTGTTTCCAGCACTGTTACTATGGGAACAGAACAAGTTATTCAGCTTCTCCCGTCCTTCATTTTCTCATTCACAAAATGGAGATGGACTAGGTGGTTCCTAGTTGCCTCTGCTGACTCTTCCCTTTCTGCTTCTTTTTAGTTGGAGACACTCTAAGTTTGGCCTGACAGTTCTGGGGCAAGTCCTTATCAGGGTAGAAGGACCTCCTGAGGTCTTGGACCGGTTGGGCCTGACACCTGCTAGAAGAGGGTGGATTTTCTGCGGCCCCCTTTCCCTTGCCCCGTCTTTTGGCTCTGGCATCTTGTTGGTCACCACTGCTGGGGGGCAGCAGGCCTCTCTCCTGGCACAGCCTAGGGAAGGGCCAGCTCTGCCTCTTTCACTCCCTGTACCTATAACATAAGAAGCTTAAGTCCTAGGAAGTTTAACGCAACCTATTTCTGTCAAAATCCTTTCCAGAAAAGCAAGTCAACACTCAAGGTCTTGCAAAGAACCCAGAATTTTGACAATCAGTATCTGATTTGTCACAACAGGAAATAACAGCTGGATTGATATACCTGGAGTTATTCTAGCTCATCAAAGTCAGAGTGAGAGAGAGAAACACTGTGTGTATGACACCATTAATGAATCCTACCGTGTCTCCGGGCTGTGGACGCATCACAGACACACGATCATATCCTTTCCTTAGTAGGACCCACAAGGCATCCAGTTTTCCCTGAAAAAACAGAACAAAACAAAACACCAAATGCATCAAGATTACAAATGAAACCAAAGCAGTGGCCAACACAGACATGGAGAACTTTCCATACTTTCTTCATCATATGAACCGACACTGTGGTAGTAACAGGATAAGTGACCCTCCAGGCCCAAAATTCAAAATGGGAGCTGCAGGAATGTAGGAGAGACATGTAACAGGACACTGATGCGCATGCAGGATATACCCGAGACTTTGGTGCCGTCCCCAACTTGCAAACGCAGACAAGTTCATTCGGGCTCTTAGCTTTTGCTCTTACCACATTTCTGGGCACACCCTCACACCAAAGTCAGCCTTTTCAACTTCCACTAAAGCCTCTTCTTCCCACTTCATGCCCAGAGTTCACAAATGAAACAATGATGACAAATTCAGGAAAACTACTAAACAGAAACGTTGATGGGGCAAGACCCATTAAAGGCCCCTGGGATGCAGATCCCTGGGCTCACTGAGCATCTATGACTTGCTTAGGAATCCCAGGCTCAAGGGACAGATTACCACAAATCTCAGAATTCCCAAAATCACAACCCCTTTGGAATTGTAGGTAACTGGTTGAATCTGAGAAGGGCGAGTCTGTGAGTGAAGTTTTCACAGCGTACGATGAAGGGAGTCTAATGCCTCTGGCCATTTCCGTCCCCTAGACATGCTGAATGGAGGCTCCTTCCCTCTGCCACAGATACTAAAATGAAACAATGACATTTATTGAGCTCTGCTCTTAGTGTTAAGCCTTAATATGTTGCCTGCCATGGCAAATGACTTTGCAGATGTGATTAAGTACAGGATCTTGAGATGGGGAGATTATTCTGGATTATACTGGTGGACCTTATATAAGGACCCTATATGTGGGTCCTTGATGGAGGGAGGCGGGGGGGGGGGCAGAGAAGTTGTGCGGACAGACACAGAGTCAGAGGGATTCTACGTGAGCAAGATTCAACCCATGGTTGTTGGCTTTGGAGAGTGGAGGGGGCCATAAACCAACGAGTGTGGGCAGCTTCTAGTCTCTGGAAAAGACAAGGAGTCAGATTCTCTCCTAAAGCCTCCAAAAGAGACGGAGCCCTGGGCCTGCCTTGATTTGAGCTCAGTGAGACCTACTTTGACCTCCAGAACTGTAAAATAATAAATTTGTGTTGTTTTAAGTCACTAAGTTAGTGATAGTTTGCTACAGCAGCAATAGGAAACGAATAGAGCCTTTATTAATCCCTGACATAGTCTATGTTTATTTGCCTATTGTCTGTTTCTGCCTCCTGGAATGCCAACTCCATGAAAGCAGAGGTGTCACTGGGTTGTTAGCTGCTGTACACGCAGCCCTAGGAAAGCATCTGGTGCTCAGTAAATACCGGCTGGATGAATGCATGCATTCAGTGCTACTAAGTGCTGGGCTAGGTGCTTTCACATGTGTCTTCTCCCAAATTCCCAAAGGATTATGGACAGGAAATGGAAGGTCAGACTAACAACGAACTTGCCTAAAGCACACAGCTTGTAAATTGGAGGTGTGATTGGACCCCATGGCTGTGGAATTCCAGAGCTCATATACTTTCTGTTATATTCCTTGTGCAGAACTTCTGGCTGGAGTACTTGAACTTAGATCCTTTACAATAGAGTTCCTAAAATTCTTTTTAATGTTTATTCATTTTTAGACAGAGCGTAAGCGGGGGAGGGGCAGAGAGAGAGGCAGACACAGAATCCGAAGCAGGATCCAGGCTCCGAGCTGTCAGCACAGAGCCGGATGTGGGGCTTGAACACACGAACCATGAGATCATGAGATCATCAGACACTTAACTGACTAAGCCACCCAGGCGCTCTTAGAATAAATAGGGTTTCTAAATGGTAGGTTGCAACTTTTCAGTCCCTCATGAAACAATTTTGTGTATCAGGGCCAGAGTTCTTAAGAAATAAAATAGAATAGGAAAGAAAATATTTGAGTCACTTCCACATGACGAAGATAGTTATTATTTTGTGACAAGGTTGTTATCAGTTAAATGTGTGTATGGATGAGTGTTTTAGTACACATTCAATGCAGATATACGTATATACTGAGCCAAACTGTATTTCCTACTGGGCCTCAGTGAGGCATGTTTGAAAACACTGATCTGGAAGAGGCCTCTGAAGGATGGTGCCGAGGGGCTGGGCAAGTCCAGAGACTTCAAGTTCCTTGACACAAAGCTTTTGTAGCGGAAGCATCAATTTAAGAACATCATCTCGAAGACTTTATGTTCTGACATTGTTTTCTGGTGGGTTAGATTCAAACAAAGTGTGCTCTTGAACTTCTATCAACTGTTGCTCAAATTCTGTGGGTTAAACTTTGTCTTGCTAAGTGTTATGTTTTTCATCTCTTTTGGCAAAGTATTTACGAAAGCCTCTAAAAACATTTTGAAATGACTTTAGAAAGCTGGAGGGGATGGCTGCTGGGTTCAGCACGTTTTTCTGCATGAAACCATTTCAATCATCAGTTAAGTGTTTTCCTTGAAGGCTCTTCGGGATAAGTATTTACATTTCAGGATAAAACCAGGTGGATTTCCTGGACAAATGCCTTTTTTTCTTTCCCTCTTTTGGGGACTCTCAGTATTTGTCCTTGTAAATCAGCCCACCCACAGCGTTCTGTGTGTTAATCACTCAACTGCTTGACAAATGGGGAGCAATAAGATGGAGCTGGAAGAATATTTGCAGAAACTTAAAGCTAAAGCTACAGAAAGGGCAAAAGAGCACAGACCACCTGGATGCATATAACACCACGAGAATCGGTAGTAAGTTAGGTTTTCTTGTGGCAACAGGTCGTAGCGTGATATTCAAGTCCAAAGTGACGTTCAGACTGCCTGAGTTTGTATTTGGGGTCTGGCCCTCCCAGTTCTGCAGGCGTGGACAAGCTGTTTCATCTCTCTAGGCCTCACTTTTCTCATCTTTAAAATGGACACAATGGTACTATCTACCCTATTAGGTGTCTCCCCAATCAGATACTGAAGTTAGATACTTAGCTCATAAAGAGTATTCATTAAATGTCACCTATGATCATGGTAAAGTCATAAAAATGATCATTCGGAGGGTCTGTAGAAAGATGGAAAAGAATGGAATATAGAGTGTAAGAATCCCTGCCGGGAGCCGCACCGGCCTCTCTGGATGGCAGTCACAGCAAGGAAACGGCAGTGTTTGCAGCTCTAGCCATGAGAAACGAAAACTGGTATCTCTTTCTGCTACTACTGGCTCATGTTGGAAATAAGCCTGCTGGTATTGACCAGGCCTCACAGTATTCTATATCAGACCTATATTCTGAACACAGATACGTCATAAGGAAAAGTGTATTCCTACCTTTACAAAAGAGATTTTAGATAAAAACTCTGTGGATGATTGTCAAAAGCCTCTTCCTATGGGCCTTGCATATCAAAGACAATCGAGCCTGGCCCCAAGACAAAGAGCCTAATTTAGAGTTAAGGAGCAAATGGGGGCAGAACTCAAGTTAACACTTACACCTTCCTCTAACTGGTGATGTATGGCAGTCCCTTCCCCAAGGCCTACATTCCACAAACACCCTCCCCTACTGGCAGCTGGGATGAGGATAGATAAGAGTAGTTAACACCTAACCCAAAAGCAAAAGGTTAACACATTTAGGGGCCCCACGGTGTTCACACATTCAGCATCAAATAGGTCTCCACAAACAAACCAGTTCAAAACATTCATCCTCTTGAGAGCCAGATGGAATGACTCCTAGCTTATCTATATACAACTTAAAATATTATCCTGTTTTTCACTAAGAGCATCCTGTTAATTCCTTGGTTGTAAATTCACTATGACTGGGATAATTCTACAGAATATCAAAAACTTGTTATCGCAAAAGGCTTCCCATTGTAAAAATTCCTTTCTCTGACCTCATGTCATTACTGAACCTTTAAATAAAGACACCAAAACCAACAGGACAGAGATGCCTGCCTGGTGATCAGAAAGAATCTCGGGGCTCTCTCACTCTCTCTCTCGCCGACACCGTCCATCCTTCAGGGACCCCTGGACCTGTCGGAGCCGGCCTCCAACAAGTCCCATAATGTGAGCTTGACAAGCATGTATCTACCCATCCTTCATTCTTTGCTCCGCCAACCCCTGCCCCTTTCCTTCAGGCCACACTTCTCACTCCCCTCCAGCATGCCATGGGCTGGCCTCTCTTGCAGTGTTTGGCGGCCACAACATTTCCCCAAAGCTGCACCTGCTAAGGCCACCCCACGGATCCCAACTGCCAAGTGCCTTGGCCACCGCTGTGTTTCATTTTACCTGATTCTTGGATCTGATGCGCTGGGCTTCTCCTTTCTTTGCACTTTCCCTTGGCCTCAGTGCCATCAGCCTCTGTCTGCTCCTTCCTTCCTCCCCAGATAGGGGTTTCAGCCTCTACCTGCTCCTCCCCTCAGCCTTCTTCCAGCCTCTCCCGGCTGAGTGCTCCCGGCGGGAGGCTCTCATCTAGCATCTGGGGTCAACTTCCATCTGTCTGCTGACGGTTCACAAATTCTACCTTCAGTTTGGTCCTTTCTTGAGCTCCAAATCCAATCACCTACCAAATCTTAGTCATGCAGAAGTATCACAGGTATTGAAAACGGAACTATCTTTTCCCCGACCCGTTCCTCCTTTTGCATACCCTGCCTCAGTCCTGGCACCGCTGACGTCCACACGGGCAAGCTGGACACCAGAGAATCACTGTCACCTCCTCGCCCTCTCCACCTCCTCATATTCAACTCCAACCATGTCTTGTTGACTTTCTCTCTGTCACAGCACTCCTATCACTGCTTTCTGTCCATTCTGCCCCTGGCTCCATGGCTACTGCCTGGCCCAGGCCCTCATCATCTGTCACTCATCCTGTGAACAGTTTCCTGACTGGTTCTTTACCTCCAGGAACCCCCTCCTCCCCCGCGCCTCCCCCACCAGCCCAGTCCTCTCTCCTGTTTGATTAATGATAAATTTCATTGCTAGCTTGGATGGATGCTTTGGAGTTAATAACATAAACCAGGAAACATCTTACTAGCAGGATGAATTTAGGCAAGTTACCTAACCTCTCTGTGCGTTAGTTTTTCCATTTGTAAATGGGAGTAGTAGTCGTTTCTACTTTTGAGGGTTGTTGTAAAATAAAGGAGCAAGTTCGTGGGAAGCCTCTGGAATTGTGCCCAGCCTGCAGAATGTGTTTCACCCAGGTGAGAGCTGCGGTCTTTGGGTTCCTCTGGCCAAGGTGAGACTAGTTAGTTAATTCCAGTTGTTTTCTCAGTGTTCTGAGTTCTGACGGTCCCACAAATGAGTTCAAAGTCCCACCTCTGTGGCATAGGACACCATCTGGGTAATCCATACACTCAACCTCTCCTTCTGCTCCCTCCTCAGCTTTTTATAGCTTTTTATGCAAGAGCTGAAGTAAGTTTTAGAATAAGTGCGTTTACAACCAAGAAGAGGATACAAAATTACCCTCTAAGGTCAAAGAGAAGCGCCTAACAAAGGCTGCTGGTGCCTTTATTTTTCTACATGGAGGCAGAAACCTGTCATTTCAAGACAGCAGCTAATAAGGATTTTAATAATATCTCTTCAGGGTGTGAAGGGCGTCAGGGTTTTTTTTCTAACCGGTTCCTGGGATCTACCAAAGTCCTGGGGGGCGGGCGGGAGAAGCCTTTGAGTTGACTCTTTATTTATCTCGGCTCTGAGTGTCCATCATGCACAGGCCTCTGCATAGGACCCATTTCAAGACCCTGGCCCTCCCTCCCTAGGAGAAACACCCAACTGCTTCTTTGAAGCTGGAAACAAAGACTTTGGTATTAACCTTGCGACCTTCTGTCAGAGTATATTACACAGCATTTAAATATAGCTTTCTTTCATAGGATATGGATACATTTTTACTATAAAATAAGAAGTTCATCAATTTCAGCCTTCCACACCACCTCAGGCTCAGACTACCTTCCAATCCACAAAGGCAGGCAAACTGGGAGTTCTATGTCAACTCCCCATTTTGTTTCTTCCTAACCAATAAGGCGGGGCAGGGAATGTTTATGCGGCCCTCATTCAGAGCATCCTGGTTCCTGGGGTTTGTGGCTGAGCTTCCTCTTTCTCTCCTCTTTTAAAAGTTTGGCCAAGCAGCAGCTGTGTCTTCTCTTCTAGGTTGTCTGCCTTAGCTGCTTGGAAGTTAGTCAGAGGTCGAGAATTTTGAGGGCAGTTCAACAACAGAGCTGTTAGAGACCAACATTTGAATTTTTACACCTTAAAGTCTATGGTAAATATTGTGGCCCATGCTTCTCAGATGAAATGAATTAATGCATAACGTTGGAAACACAAACACACACACATACTTGCACACACTCACACAGGATGATTTTCGTCTTGTTCTTTTTTAGTTTTGGTCTCTGTTTAAAAAAAGTTTGGAGCCATTATAAAAAGTAGCCAGAGAGGGACAAAAAAACGTCTGTTTAACATCAACAGCCCATCTGACAATACTTAAGGCTTTGGTGTGTCTTGCTGGGCTCCGCGCAGCTTCATCCAGTACGGTTTCACGACTGAATGCTGCTTGATTACAAGGTCAAGGTGCTGTAGGCCAGGGATGAAGGTTGGCCTGACAGAAAATGAACAGAAGACTCCCCCTCTCCCCCTGCCCCACAATGAGTATGACCTAACCCTGCCCCTTCATGGTCTGGCTCTCTTGCAAAGAACAGCCAGTCTGCCTGGCCATCCAGGGTCTGGATTTTGTCCTTCAGCTGTCACTTCTGCCATTTTCAGTCTTGTGGAGGAGCTACTGGAAAAGGAGAAAATGGCTTCTCTAAAGGCTGCAAGCCTTCCAGCAAACCTGAAAACAGTCCTGGTTTTAATCTATCTGGAGGCCATATATCTGGGCATTACTTCACTTGTCTGAAATGGTCAGTCCCAATTTAATGAGAAGCATGGGGTACTGTAAATCCAGGGGGTGAAAACTGAGCAAAGGAAAATTAAGGCCAAATATCGGAAAATTTCCTGGTCATGAGCCTGGAATGAGGAAGGGGTGAAGTGCGGTTGCTGCGGCCAGTGCCCTAAATCAGGCTGGGGAATGGGGTAAAGAGGCCCGATGTGGACTTCTTCCCTTGATGAGTTCCCACTGGGGTCGCTTAGCACATGCGCTCACCTGCCTCTCTGCTTCTCATATCGATTTCATGACATGCAAGAAAAAGTGAGTCAGATGCAATACAGTTAAAGATGTGTATGATTCGGACTACTTTCACTGGGGAACGTCTTCCCGGTGTCTCTTGAAACTTTTACACTAGGTGGGAGTGTCCTCCCTATTTGTAGTGGGGGAGAGAGTGAACTGGTCATTCTGCATGAGTTGCCCACCCCCATCCACTCTCTGCCTTTCTCTGTCTTCCTAGTTCTATGCCCTAGAGGCCTGACCTCTACAGAAAACACCACCTGGTTGCCCTTTGGTTTGGCCGATAGGTAACACCAGGAGGAGATGAGGGCAAGATGAGGGAGACGGTGGGGCATTTATTCCTTCTGTTCCCTCCCTGACCCCATGCCTTCTTTGGTGGCTGTATTCTTATAGGACAGGGTTGTGTCAACATTTTCTGAAAAGGGCCATAGAGTAAATATTTTCAGCTTTGTAGCTTGAGGCCAACTCTAAGGTATTATATAGGAACTTACAAAACCATTTAAAAACAGTAGAAACCACTCTTCGTTTGTGGGCCATATAAAAACAGGCAGTAGGGCAGATTTAGATTGCTGATTCCCTCGCTATGGTCACAGCCCCCACTGGGTGGCCTCTTCTGGCCACTGGCTCCAATGACACCATCTCCCGTCCTTCAGGCCCAGCGGGGGTAACAGCTCCCACTGGTTGCCAGTCCCTGAATGCCTGGCCATCTCTGTGGGTTCTGTGGGCTAACCCTGCCCTCACCAAAAGGTCAACCCTCTTGAGTGTGCTTCTATTTCCTGAACAGATGGACAAATCCAGCGAGAGGGTTCGGGAAAGGGAAGCCGAGTTTACAGCACCGCGTGAGGCTAAATGTTTTCCCAAGGCCCAGTGACATCCGCAGGCACCGCAGCTAAGATGAGGCTCATCATGGAGCACGGAACTTGTTCAACAGTCCGGATGCTGAAGTTCTGGTAGCAAGTCTGCCCTTCTTCTGGGGAGACAGTATACAGTTTTACTTCTGAATTCCTTTCTGTGCTTCTATTCTGAAACCTCCTTGTTCTCGTCCTTCCCTCAACTACCTGGCCCATAAACACATAAGGCGGCCTCTTTCTCTCTCCTCCCCTCCAAGGGATGGCAAGAAGAATGTCACTCTCTTCGGACTGATGGTACCAAGGTGATCAGTGAGCGTCACAGGAGATAGCCTAACTGTCAGGACACTCTGGGAGTGGTTTTATAATTAAACCTACGTGTCAGCTCTTTAACAAGAGACAGTAGAGTCCCTATGCTGTGCCACGTACAGTGCTGTTTACTGCAGGTTCAAAGATGAGTTAAGCAGAAGTGGTGTCTTCCGGGGGTCAAATCTGGTGGAGAGAAGACTCACAGGAGGGGGCTATTGTACAGAGGTTGCTGAGCAGGTGTTGCTTGAACTGCTCCACCAGCAGGAAGGCAGTGACCTTTCCCATGTCAGAGCAAGGCAGTACTGCTGAGGGGCTGGGCCCCTCCACCAAGATCACAGGTCTTTTCCATCTGGCCGTCTGGGGCCTCCTTGACACTCAGATTCCCAACCACTTAACATTAATCTGGCAGTTGCGTCCATGATAGAAACACGGAACCTAACATGTGCCTCCTTGCGGAGACTTCTGACAAATCGCAGAGGTATGGTCATAATCTTTGGCTAGGTGCCAAGGCTCCTGCCCTCAGGAGACCTCCTATATGGAAGCTTGGCTGGAACCTTTGCGGACAATTTCTTAACTGGGCTTGTTCAATCCCAGATGGCTGGGCCCCAGCCCTGAGGTTGTTAATTCAGTGCATCTGAGAATGTGCATTTCCAACAAGTCCCTGGGGGATGCTGATGCTGGTGGTCCAGGGACCGCACTAGGAGAACCAGCAGTGGGACACGATGACTACAGAGGAGGCTCACGAGCAGAGGCTGTGGAGGTAAGGGTACTTGGGGGCCACAGAGGGGTGTGGCTTAGGGAGTTTGGATGTTACAAAGGGAGGTACTGGGGGGGAAGAAGTTTCACTGGATGAGAAAAAGCGAGCAAGTTGTGACAGCCCGTGTGCCTGTGAAAGCCTTTTGTGGGACTAAGTCATTCGGCCTGGGAATCTGTATTTTTAAAGCTCTCAAGGTAATTCTGATATTCAGCCAGGGTTGAGAACCTCTGTATACTTAGTATCTGGCAGTACCCAGCACATACTAGGTACACAACAAACACTCGTTGATACTAATTCTGAATGTGTGTTGGGAACGATTTTAGATGTATACATCTAGTTGTTTATATCCCTATTTAGTTCATAAAACTCAGTCCTAAACCACCAGTTGGTGGAGAAATAACATTCCCTCAAGCAGAAATTGGACTCTTCACACAGAATTAATTTCTTTCAAAGTCCAAGATTACAGAAATGAAAACCTGGAGGGGTGCCTGGGTGGCTCAGTCGTTTAAGTGTCCAAGACTTCTGCTCAGGTCATGATCTCACAGTTTGTGGGTTCGAGCCCCACGTTGGGCTCTGTGCTGACAGCTCAGAGCTTGGAGCCTGCTTCAGATTCTGTATCTTCCTCTCTCTCTGACCCTCCCCCCCCTGCTCATGCTGTCTCTCTTTCTCTCTCAGAAATAAATAAAAAAAATTAAAAAAATTAAAAAAGAAAACCTGGTGGTAACCAACTATGTCATGTTAGTCACAAGGTACAGATGCCTAAAATACGACATAATAGAAAATTCCCTTTCTTCTTCATCTCTGAGGTTCTATTTGGCTCCTTCCTGTCTGCACATGCATGCATGCCACTGCATGTTCTGCATTAGAAAATAATTAGAAGCAGCCAGCTGTTAGTCAAGCAAGCTACATCTTGCCCACATCTTTCCAGAGTTCAAGCCATTGGCTGGGGTGGGGTGAGGAGAGAGGGCGTGGGAGCACTTATCTTAAAAAAGAATCTCTTTGCTTTAAACACAGCAAACCAAAATGAAAATACACTGCAGACAGTGTGAGCACAAGCTAGCTTGGCTGAGAAGACACAACTATCAATGAAATGTCACTCCGTTGTTTAAAATGGTTATTTCTTTTGGGGGCACCTGGGTGGCTCAGGCAGTTAAGCATCTGACTTTGGCTCAGGTCATGATCTTGCGGTTCGTGAGTTCAAGCCCCATGTCGTGCTCTGTGCTGACAGCTCAGAGCCTGGAGCCTGCTTCAGCTTCTGTGTCTCTGCCTCTCCCTTGCTCATACTCTGTCTCTCTCTCTCTCAAAAATAAATAAACAATAAAAAAATGGTTATTTTTTTAATTTCATTGGAGAACTGCTGCTTTAAAATTAGAAATAACTTAGTGAATGATGAATATTATTTTTGCTCTTAGTGGAAGAAGGGTAAGGCCGTGTGGGGGCATGTGTATGATGCGAGCTGGCTCTTAAACTAGGTCTTTCGGCTTGAGGCCTTGGAATTGGCCCAGTTTCTGTTTGCAGTCGAGAGACAGACCTTCTATGGCTGGAATTCCTAATAAGCCAAAGAGGTTTAAGCTCTGAAGCTATAGAGGGGAAGAGAGAGTAGGGAAAACAAAAGGGGGTGTGGTTTTGCTCTCAGTCAGGAAAGCTGAGTCCTAGATCCATGGCCAACACATGACACACTGGTGGGAAGCCTGGAGAAGGGAACGGGCTTGTGTTATGGCAAGAGGAAGAGATAGGGCATCAAGGGGAGTGCTGCCATTTTTGTTAGATAGTGGAACTGTCTCCCAATGAAGTCGAGAAATGTTACAGGAATTTATGTGATCTTCTGGGGTTACTACCCCAGTCTTGACTCATCGTCTGCTTGCATTCTACTAGTTTGCTATGATGACTTAAGAAAAAAAATTTTTTTAATGTTTATTTATTTTTGAGAGAGAGAGAGACAGAGCACAAACAGGGAAGAGGCAGAGTGAGAGAGAGAGACAGAATCTGAAGCAGGCTCCCAGACTCTTCAGAATCTGAAGAGCCACCCAGGCACCCCTGCCATGGTGATTTTTGAAAATGTTTATTGGGGCGCCTGCGTGGACTGGTCGGTTAACCGTCCGACTTTGGCTCAGGTCATGACCTTGCAGTTGGTGAGTTCAAGCCCCACATTGGGCTCTGTGTTGATAGCTCAGAACCTGGAGCCTGCTTCAGATTCTGTGTCTCCCTCTCTCTGTCTCTGCCCCTCCCCCACTCGTGTTCTGTTTCTCTTGTGGAAATGAATAAACATTAAAAAAATTTTTAAAAATAAAATAAAAAAAATGTTTATTTTGAGAGAGAGAGCGAGTGTGAGTGGGGGAGCAGCAGAGAGAGAGAGAGAGAGAGAGAGAGAATACCAAGCAGGCTCCATGTTGTCAGCACAAAGCCCCATACCAGGCTTGATCTCACCAACTGTAAGATCATGACCTGAGCCCAATCCAAAGGTCAGACACTTAACCAATGGAGCTGCCCAGGTGCCCCAGCCATGGTGATTTTAAAAAGCCTAGTTTCAACTTTGATAAGGTGGAAATAGAGAAAATAAGTACCTGTACTTTTAAGTCCATGATTTAAGAAATTTGTTCCTTTGTGATAATCTGAGATTTGGCTTGATATTTTATCATGTCAAAAGAGTCTGACTGTTACTAGGTGAGTGTTGTAACAGGAGAGATGATGGGTTTCTGAGTAGAAAGAGACACACCTTGATTGGCGAGTACCACTTCCGGGGGGAAGAGGGCCGACGCATGTTGTTGTTGAGATTTCGAGGTTCCGGGAATTCATACTCCTGCTCTGGCATCTTGACTCTCGCATTCTTTGCCTTTTCCAACTTAGCACCTTCTTCTGTGGAACCCTTTTCTCCCCAACGAACCTAAAATAAATAACGTATAATAAAACAAAATGACAAAATAAAGTATAATGCCACTGGAGATG
The DNA here is from genome assembly GCA_017311185.1 of Proteles cristata cristata. Classification (NCBI taxonomy): domain Eukaryota; kingdom Metazoa; phylum Chordata; class Mammalia; order Carnivora; family Hyaenidae; genus Proteles; species Proteles cristata. Next base: position 1,204,368 of record JAESUZ010004460.1, on the reverse strand, counting down.
GGCATCGTATATACGTGTGTGATGTGCAATGTGAGTGCTACCCACTCCTCAGTTCCTTTGGGTTTTTAGGGCCAGGGAAGAGAAGGGTGTGGGAAAGGAAAGAGGAAGGTGTTTTTTTTTTTTCTTTTTTTTTTCGTTTCTAAGAGAGAGAGGGAGACACAGCGTGAGCAGTGGAGGGTCAGAGAGAGAGGGAGACACAGACTGAAACAGGCTCCAGGCTCTGAGCTGGCAGTCAGCACAGAGCCCGACGCAGGGCTCGAACCCACAAACCGCGAGATCATGACCTGAGCGAAAGTCGGGTGCTTAACCGACTAAGCCACCCGGGCGCCCCGAAAGAGGAAGGTTTGAAGAGGCAAGGAGAGAAGTCACACAGATGGATGTTTAGGGGGAGAACTGTCCAGACCGTGGGGACAGCATGTGCAAAGGTCCTGAAGGCCCAGGAAAGAACCTTGGACTATATTCCAGTGGGAGAGGAAACCACTAAAGTGTTTGAGCAGATAAGCAAATTACTGTAAATGGTGGGCAAGATATGGGGGTGCACAGTTTAAGGGGTGTAGCTACCATCTCTCCATCTGATGCCTTATAATCCAAAACCCACCAGACCTCAAGTATGAGCTTTCACTAGTTTTATCTCTTTCCCATCACGGAGTAGTTGCCACATAGATGTGAGTACATGAAGCTGTGTTCTTACCTCCATCCTTTTAATGCCTCCAACGCCTCGCCCACCATAGTAAGAGGCATCTACGGTAGGCCACTTCTTCTTGGGCAGACCATCATCATCTTCTTCCTGCAAAGAGATTGTCATATGTGAAGGAAGCAAAACACCACACTTCAGCAAAGTGGATGGGAATCGACTGCCTGGGTTAAACCCCAGAGTTTCCTGGGCCTACCTTGGGGCAAGCCACTTAAGCTATCTGAGTTTATCTTCCTTATCAGTAAAGGGGGTGGGGGGGAGCACTACTACCTTGTTAGGTTGTAGCAAAATCCTGGGACCCGTTTCCTTCTGCATGTCTACTCTTTTATAGGGTGTTTCACCTAATCCCATCTACATGCTGATGACTTGTGTTTCTGTCTTTATCCCCGTCTCCTCTGAACTCAACTGTTGACTTGACATCGCCATCTCTACTCAGGGGACTAAAAACCATCTCAATAGTACCATGTCAAAGTAGAGTCTCCCAGTCATTTCCTCATCTTCAACCTGCTCCTCCTGCAGTCTTCCCCACTGCCTGGAGTCCCCCTTGAATCCTCTCTCTCCTCCACCTCATCTCAATTTGCCAGCAAATTCTGTTGACCTTACTTGTAGAAGCCCCCACATCTGTGACTTCTCCACCTCCACCCCACCCCACCACCCTGGTCCCGAGCCCCCTACGCTTTCTACAGGATACTGCAGTAGCCGCCTGACTGGCTTCCCTGCTGTGTGCCTCCTCTGCCTACAACCTGTTCTCCACAAAGCAGCAGAGGAAAAGCCAAACCCAGCTCTGCCCTGTGAGCTCGGGCCTTGGCTCTCCAGCCTTCTTACCACACTCCATCTCCCTGTACTCTGGCCAGCTTGTCCTCTCTCTGTCCCTCAAAGACAGCTCATTCCTGCCTTGAGGCCTGTGCACAAGCCGTCCCCAGACCCAGGAACGCCCCACTTCCCCATCCCCTGCTCTTCTCATGGCTGCATCCTTCCTACCACTCCGAGAGGCCTCCCCTGGATATCCCTCTAAAGCAGCGTCAGTCTCCTCATACCACTGGTCTATTTCAGTTTCAGTTATGGATCCTTCTGTGGCTTGATATTTATTTGTTATTGGTTTCTCCAGGATGGAGTGTAAGTTCCATGGAAGTCTCTGTTTACTCGTCATGTTTACCATTGCATTTTCAGCTTTTCATATGGCACCTAGTATGTAAGAGGTGCCCAAGAGCTATCTGTCGAATTTACAAACAAATTAAATGAAATGATTCAAATAAAGCGGTTAGCTCAGTGTCTGCCACTTAGTTCAGTGACAGGAAGTTGGCGCTTACTGCATTTTTTAAGATGAAGGGAGGAAACAAGAGGAACTTGTAACCTGATGGATGGAAAAGAGGATAGTTGCCCAAACTGCTCCTTATCTTGGCACTGTAATTATTCGTGTTGAGGGGAGAAAAATCTCTACCATCTACAGTCATGCATGGGTGACGGGGTTGGGGGGGGGTCGTAGCATGATTTCCCACCTGGGTAAAGAAAGGAAGCTGCAAAAAGGAGTCTGCAAAGCAGAAGAATAACCCCAAGAGGCTAAAATTGCTCAGCACACGCCTGCTTCCCACAGCCTCTGTTGGTCAAGGTTGGAGAGTCAAGGACTTGGACTGGAGTCCTAGGTAGGGCCAATTCTATCAGAGGCTGGAAAGGGGATCCCACACAGGAGGCAAGGAACCAAGCAAGGACAAGTGGTCAGCAGTACAGACCCAGAGGTGACAAAGCACAACAGTAACACATGGAGACTGTCTAGGTGACTTGCTGTGCTTGGGACGGGAAGGTTTCTATTTAAAAAAATTTATGTATCTTGAAGGACATGATCACAGCAAACCAGAGGATTTGCAACATCTTGGCAGCTGATACTTGGGTTGGTCTCTCTGTCTCTTTAAAACAGATCTGTCCTTCTTCACCGTGGGACAGTGGGTCTTGAACGCAGAGTGGATTCTGTTGACCCTCGTATTCTAGGTCTAGGAGCTGGTGCACAGGAGGTGCAATAACCAGATACTGAATTCACAATAACTAGTTGAATTTATGAAGTCTTTACCATGTATGTGCCAGTCACTCTTCCAAGTGCTTGACATGCATTAACCTTTTAATCTCACAGTGGGCGGCATGGTAGGTGGTGCTATTATGTCCACTTTAGAGGAATAGGGAGGTTAAGTGTCTCAGGTCATCCAGTTTGCAGGTGACAGAGCTGCCTTTGAGCCCAGGTAGCCTCACTCCTGTTTGTTTCTCAGTGTTGGCAAAGTTCTGGGTTTTGTCCTTTGGGTTTTGCTTTTCCAACCATTTGGTGGTATCAAATAAATGCTACTTTTCTACTTCTTCCCCCTAGTGTCTGCTAATTTTGAAGATTTATGACTGTAGCGCATGAAAAATAATAAAATAACACCAAAGAGCCCCAAATAGTACGTTCACAGTATTTTACCTTATGACAGAATCTCAGAAGGCATAGGATGTTAAATCAAGAGCCTTACATATCTTACACACACGGTTCAAGTACCCCTGGAGGTGGGCGTATGTTTGTGTCCATGTCTCATATATGAAATGTGGCTTCACTGCTGGTCTAGTGCAGTTTCTTTCCCAAAGGAGGCAAATGAAATTATATCACCCAAAACTGAACATAGCAGCACCAAGGGCATAAGAAACTCCAGGAATAAAGCTGACTTATTCAGCAGGGAACTGAAATGGTTTCATGAGTCTCCTAATTTTTTAAAGAACGGGAGTACAAATATCAGAGACCATTTACTGGGGCCTTTTCATTGCACAGGAGAGGACAGTCAGATCCAGGAACATTACGGGACCAGTGGAATTGAAGTTCTGGTCCTGTTCCCTGATGCCTGGATCCCCTCCCTATTTGCACACAGAGCTGCCCTTCTTCACGCCCTCCCTCCTGCCACGGACTTGCTGCAGGCTCTGCTCTGCCCTCTCCTGAGCATGTGCAGCAGGGGCTGGCCTTCCCACAACAGGAAATGCCGGGACTTCAATCTGCTCCACCACGCCTGCCGTGTAATCCCCTGACCCGGGCTTGCCTGCCAAACTCAAACAACAACAGCAAAGACAACACAAAGGACCAGGGTTTGATCAACGGGAGAGTCAGAATTTCCCCCGCAGTTACCACGGCTCTGTTTACACATTCTAGAGATGGGAAGGTTTTGCAATCGTCAGAAGAGAAGGGAATCTTTGATGTGTCTTTTCATCTGCCCCCAAACCGGGGAGTAGAATCACAGTCCCCAGCAATGTCACTAAGAAAGTTGGCAGCACCTGTAGTGAATCTCTACCTCAAATGAAGTATCAAGTCTCTCTTGGGGAACCCCTCTCACACCGCCTTCAAGGATGTTAGCAGGGTGAGGAAGAACTTCCGGCACACAAATCCTGTGATTACTGGAGGACTGAGGGGATCAGCCATCTTGCTTTGTGCAAGTAATAGGGATGGAGGGTTTGTGGGCTGCCAGCAGAAGATGGGCACAAGAGAGTGGAGGTGAGCTGCCAGCAAACTGCACAGAGTCCACTTGCGAAAAGGGCCTCAAGATCCTCCCAGGAGCAGGAATGACACGGAAGATGAACTGTGTTGCAACTCACCCTTGTACTTTTAAACCTTTTAAGGCCCCTCTACGGATGGTCTTGTGCCAGTGATGCCGTGGGGGGAACGTAGG